>LR990660.1:23460831-24010831 GCA_905147715.2 Xestia xanthographa | reverse complement strand
GTGGAGATTACGGCAAATTCCTCCCATCATGGGAGAGGCTTATGTCCAGCAGTGGACGTTATGGGCTGTTGTTGTTGTTGTAGATGTTTTTCTTTACATGTGCTGACATTGCTTCTTGCCAAATTTCACGATTCTAGGTAAATGGGAAGTACTCTATAGGTTCTGATTCCCTTGTGAAATCGCAAAATATGCGACATATACGCATATATGACCGTATATGTCGCATATTTTGCGATTTGGTTGCGTAGACTTACAAGTTTGATTTTTTTACTGCTTCAAGGGGTTGCAAACTTTAGTATTTGATACATGCATTAATTTCAACTCGATACCTCTACGCGTTTATGAGAAAACGAGTCTTCACAGACGAACAACAATGTGCTCCTATAAGAGTTCTGTTTTTGCCGACTGAGGTACGGAACCCTAAATATAATGGAACTACGAAAAAAAAAGACTAAAAAACTATTTTTTACCCACCGGGACGCAACACTTAGAAAACTTGTTAATGAAAATTGTGTGGAAAGATTATAAATTCACTATCACATGTCATGATTTTTAGAAATATTTTGTGGAAAAATTTCCAACTATGTACTTACTTCCAACATTTTTACTAAATATATATGACATAGGTTTCCGCAGACAATTTCAAAAGCACGAATTGACCTCAAACGAGGGCACTTCAATGTGAATGTAGAAACTTGTTCCACAATAAAATGGTCGAGATATAGAAGTTCGTCTGATTTGAGGCCACTTCCAAGTAGTCTACAAGAAATGTCATTTCCTTTTTCGTGAACTGAATTTTTCTGAAAGATATTCCTATTACATTTCATTTGAGTTTCAAAGTTTTGTTAAACTACGTACCTATTTGTGCTCACAAAACTGACCTGCACTGACCTTTTTGGTCATGTTACCATGAAAGTAGCTAATCATCTATAAATTTTAATTTAGGCAATCATAATTGTTGTTGCTGAAGTGAAGTGAAGAGAGCAGCGGTGGCCTAGTGGTGGCGGCCCCGACTTACGAACAGTAAGTTGTAGATACGAACCCAGGCAAGGCGCATTACTTTGTGTAATTTATTTCATCACCACTGCTCTCAAAACGGTGAAGGAAAACACCGTGAGGAAACCGGCATGTCCTAGAATCAAAAAATTCGAAGACATGTGACATCTACCAACACGCACTGGGCCTGCGTGGTGGATTACAGCCCATTCCCTCTCACAGAGAGGAGGCCTGTGTCCCAGCAGTGGGAACAATAGTAGACTGATGATGATGAAGTGAAATAAGCCCGGGTATATTATATCTATTCCTGCAGTATTTTTTTTTGGATTTATTGAAATCCTAAAATACAAATTGCTAATCCTACTAATCTACTTCCTACTTCTCAGACCAAATAAAAAACCAAGACACAACACTGCGAACAATAAAGTGATGAGTTTCGTAAACACGATGTGTGCATTTTTTTGGAGCTTAGTTTAATTGTAGTTTAATGTAAATGTGTGCGTGTGAGCGTGTACCTACGCACAGAGTGGAGCTTAGTTTTGCGCTGGATTCACTTTATTGTTTGCAGCGCTGTCTTGTTTGTTTTTTTTATTTGGTCTGAACTACTAATTTAATAAATCACGAAAGTTTGTAAGGATGGATGGATGGATGGATACTATTTCACGGAATAACTACTGACCGGATTTGGATGACACAGATAGTTTATAGCCTGGATTAACAAATGGGATACTTTTTATCCCAGTAGTATGATTCCGTGGGGTATGGTTCAGTCGTTAGGTAGTCAGAGGCCAAAAAAGTCTGACAACCAGTCTTACCAAGGGGTATCGTAATACCTGGTACTAACTGGGTTGTGGAGGTCAGATAGGCAGTCGCTCCATATAAAATACTGGTATTCAGCTGCATCCGGTAAAACTGGAAGCCGACCTCAACGTAGTTGGGAAAAGGCTAGGCAGATGATGAGTATGATTCCGTGGGACAATTACTGAACTCCACGTGGGCGAAGCCGCGAGCATAAGCTAGTACTACATAAATTATTCCTATCCTCAATACCTGATAAAATTAAAATATAAACTTCAGGGAAACCAAAACTCAAAAAAGGTGTTTGGTGTAGAATAGAATCTCTTCCTGCTGGGTCAAAAAAGGATGTATTTAACTTTATTCAGAAAGTTCAGAGGCCCTACTAAAGCTTTGTCCGTATTTTCGGATCTATCCGTCCCTCTCACTCGCACTCATCTGCAGACGTGCGCGAGGGAGACGGATAAATCCGAATATAAAGACGTAACGTTAGAGAGTAGGGCTCCATGTGCGTAGTATTCGCAACTCATGCGTGTTTCAGTGTGGACGAAGCTGAAAATAAATAATAATAATACATTTGCTGGACATTACACACAGCGCCATCTAGTGCCACACTAAGCAACGAGGCTTGTCGTGGACACCAGATAGTTGATATACTACTACTACTACTACTACATCAGCCCATAACGTCTACTGCTGGACATATTTAAGCCTCTCCCATGATGGGAGGAATAGTTGATAGTTGATATACTATACTACATAGATACTTTTTTGTTTGTAAATACGTACACACATCAAAAACAGTTTTGTGATCACTTTGAAAAATCGAAATCTTTTTTGTTACGGTAGATTATTTATGATTTCTTCTTCTTGTTATTATTTATTATTGTGCTTATTTTTTCATTTCAAACAGGATATTTCTATTTAAAGAAAACACACAACAAAGAATTTTTCTTGTTAAAGTTCAATTTAAAAAATTATAACAGCTTATGCTAGTGATCACAAACTTTTTTTGATGTGTGTACTTAATGTACATATAAACATCCATGACTCTGAATCAAATGTCCAAGCTCATCACACAAACATTTGCTCCGACCGGGATTCGAACCCGGGACCCTAAGAACGTAAGGCAGCCTCACTACCGCTGCGCCATTCGGGTCGGGTAGTCGGGGAATTGTGATGTGACCATGGGAAAAAGCCCTGACAGTATTTATGATAGTACGTATTTCTTTCGTTGGACATTTGCACGTTCATTGTCAATCGGAACTACACGATGTGACAAGTCACCGGAATCTGAGCAATCACAGATGTTTCCGTCCTTCACGCATCACGGTAATTGCTGTTTTATGTGAGAAATGAACAGTAACAGGAATACAGGATACTATTAATTCGACGAATGTGCGTAGTTTTCTATTCTGGTATTGTAATAAATATGGAAGACAAAGCTTTTTTTTATAGAACGACACTCACACACACACTCGAAATTTCTCCTTTATCCTAGGTGCGTTTGTGTCAACATTTAAACACTCTCACATACACAGCCAGACGCGGAACAGCTATCTGTAGGTCATGCAAACATTTGTTCCGTGCGGGGATCAAACCCGCAACACGGAGAATTTTTGAAATCAGCGCAGTAGTTTTTGAGTTTATTCATTACAAACATACACACAAAAATACAAATCTTTCCTCTTTATAATATTAGTGTAGATGTAGATTTGTAATGTATTTTGATTTGATTCAGTACAACAAAGTGGCTCAACTCTTCACACCTGGAAATCCCGGTAAACAGACACCACGACCGGGACCGCTACAGACCAACTACTACAACCAAACACTAATATAGTTAGAAAAAGGCTAAACAGATGATGATGAAACGGATTAATAGAAATACCAGGCCACACACATAACGAGTAATAAAGAAAAACCCCACAATTTTACCGCTGTTTCTCATTACTTGGGTTTATCGTTTAATATCGCCACCTCATTTGACACATAGGACGGTTTCGCGCCATACATTATGCATAGGGTGCTCCTACATTAACACCGGCGCCAACCCAGTCGCAGTCGAAATGACTCCCTTTTCGAGACATGCTGTTTAGGGAAATTGTGGAAGTCATATTCGTTGCCGCTTTTGAAATGTTGCCCTTTAATTTAGGCAAGTTATCTTCATTTTCATTTCGTAATTAATTTTAATTTGTATTTAATTTTGATTTTGTATTTAATTTTGATTTCGTATTTAATTTCTGATTTTGTTTTGTTTTTTATTTATTTTCTGTATTTAATTTTGATTTTAACTCTGTTCTTATCTGGTTACATTTATTATTTTATGGGGAATGCGGCGCTAACCTATAAGAAATTGTTATACTAACCTTTGATATAAGAATCTTTATTTAAACATGTAACAGTATAAACAATTGTTGGTTGGCCTGAAATAAATAAATAATACGCCTCTTTTGTTTGGAGGAGTGGTTAGTAAATAATAGGTCGGTCAACTACCAGGGCATCTATCTATCATGGGGTATAGGTTTCCGCACTTAGTTCTTGAAGTGGACCATTGTGCGTGATTACCAAGGCATAAACATACGGCGTTTTTAGGGTTCCGTACCCAAAGGGTAAAAACGGAACCCTATTACTAAGACTTCGCTGTCTGTCCGTCTGTCTGTCACCAGGCTGTATCTCATGAACCGTGACAGCTAGACAGTTAAAATTTTCACAGATGATGTATTTCTGTTGCCGCTATAACAACAAATACTAAATATAGTCAATGGTACGGAACCCTTTTTTTTTTTTTTTTTCGGATGGGAAATCATCAAATAACTCCTCCCGCTCTGGGCGGAGCAGGAGGGAGTGTCAGACTTTTCGGACTAGTCGGACTCGCACATGGTACGGAACCCTTCGTGTGCGAGTCCGACTCGCACTTCGCCGGTTTTTCAAGCAACGTACGTCGACGCGAATAGAAGGAGCTCGTGGCTAAATAATAACAGCCGCTCGGGTCGATCTTTAAGTTAAACCGTGCTTGCCTAGGTTGATTTGTGAATGGGTGACCACCCTTACATACCGAGTTTTCTCCCTACCTCGGAAAGCACTTGAAGCTGTTGGTCCCGGCTGTCATTTGTAGATCTTTGACAGTCGTTACAGTTTTTTTTATTTTTTTTATTTTTATTGTATTACCCAGTACTAACTGGGTTGTGGAGGTCAGATAAGCAGTCGCTCCATGTAAAATACTGGTATTCAGCTGCATCCGGTTAGACTTGAAGCCGACCCCAACATAGTTAAGAAAAGGCTAAGCAGATGATGACGTCGACCCGAATATTCGCGCTGGAAACACATCGAATCAAGTTAACAATACAGTAAATGACGCACGGTAATACGAACGCGCGTCGAGGGCATAGCGCTTATTTATATCGTATATATAACACAATACATGTCTATATTTTACTACAAAAGCCTATAATAACCTTTTATAAACACGTGTTCGTGTAATCCGATAGTGGTAAAACGAGTATGAAGTAAAACAGCTTCTATGGTTTTGCTTCTGAAAATAATATAATTAATTTGTACTATACGAGGCACAAAAGAGAATCACCGCGATACGTAACGAGCAACTAGAGATTGAAAAGGCGCTCGTCAACAAACGGTACGAAAACGAAGTATCGGTGATCGAGGCGGAAGCAGAGGCCCGAGAAGAGGGCTCAGTGCACAGGAGTGAGGATCGGGTGGACGAGTGGCTTCAAAATATCAACCGGAGCCACCTCTCAGTCCCGAAACAAATACTAGAACAGCAGCCCCAGCGTCCCGCCACCGGCACGCGTTTTAAGAAATTACCACGTGCGAAGGAAATACCCCATGCAACAAGCCCGCAACATGTGTTGACGCCATAACCCCCGCCAGACATGAATAAAGAAGACAACGATCGGTCCCGCAGTCGCCCATCCGAAGAGAGCGTCGCATAGGGATAGAACAGTTTGCCGATATGTTAGACAAAATGATGCGAGTACGACCGCCGCCCCAACAAGTGACTGAACTACCTATCTTCATGGGAGCGGCCATTGAGTGGATGCCGTTCAAAGCGGCGTACGTCGACTCATCGAGCATTTACTAGTTTACCGCGATTGAGAACTTGGCATGATTGCGAAACTGTACTAAGGGTGAAGCACGCAGCCACGGGCACATCCTCCGACGACTAGAGCCTCACTTACTGCACGCAGTTATTAGAAACAAGGCGAAACGGCTAATAGTTGGAAGACCAATATATACATGGAACGAGTCACTCCAACAAGACATGGATTATTTCAATAAAAGCAAAGAAGAATGGATTCAGTTAGCAGCAGATAGAGAAAAATTCAAATCAGCCACCCAAGGAATATTTATCACCTTAGCGAAACTGACAGTGAAACAAATACTACTGACAATGAAACATTATACGCAAACATAATTTTGTTACATAAGACGAGCCAAAACCGAAAGGAATCCCAACCGCTAGAAACGTATATGATTCTCCAATGATAGAAGAGACCAATCAAACGAAGGTCAAAACACCAATGCTCATCCCTATAAATTGTACCTGTCTTTACCACTATTCCTATATTGGCTCGAGGCTGCATAGTCGGCTGATTGTGCCCAACTAGCTGCGGTTGGTCGGGCTTCCTTTCCCATCCCAGAGCATGTCTTTCCTTACAAAAAAGTGCCCCCTGGTGTATCCGGCTTGTCCGGGTCAGGCTTGCTCCTGGCTGGGTGTGGTGCTCAATCATCATCATCAATCATCATCAATATTATTTTAGAGAACAACGGTTTTATCATCGGACAGCGTTTATACACAGACAAAATCATAATCGAACCGTGGAAACTTCCATAATATTATTTATTTCTAAGGGAAAAGCTTGAGGCCGGCGACCGATGCATGCGTAGTTCATACTAACGTAATACCAAAATAATTAGTAAATCAAACATATTCTTAAGGTAGTGTAGTGTCTTTATTCCGATTGGAATACAGAATATCTAGGTTCCCAAATATATGTTTTGAATGGACACTGATTTAAATCAGTGTCCATTCAAAGTGTGACAAGAGTGACTGATTTACAAATTATTTTGGTTTTACGTTTGTATTAACTACGCATCCTCCCATCGTTCCTCCCATCATGGGAGAGGCTTATGTCCAGCAGTGGACGTCATGGGCTGTTGTTGTTGTTGTTGTTGTAACTACGCATCGTTCGCCGGCCTCTTAAGTGAGCCATGACAGCCCGCCTAATTAAAATTATTTTTCATTTTTTCCAATTAGTGATAGAATGTGTGTTGATTAAAATATGATTCGCGGCCGTAATACGTATTTACAGAATTATAATCATCAAAATCATCAATAAAAACCTCTAAGTTCATTTGCACTGAATGATTGTTTCATGAAACAAAAACAAGGTGAGATGCTACTGAAAGAGAAAGGTATAGGGCATCCTTGCGTCAGGTACCGCGGATACACCAGAAGTCGAGTCCCGCGAAATTCTAAAAGGACCTGCTTAATCTTTCCCGTCTAAAGATAACCAGATTTCAAAGTATCAAATCGGAAGCATCGCGCAATTTAATACACTAGCTAGTTTATAATAATTGCGGGTACGAGTCTCAACTGACCTCGAAGTCACAATAAAGCGCTCAGAAGGGACCTCTAAAGACTTAGTTTGGATGTTACGTCCCATATTGAGGGCCAGATATGGGACCCGAAAAAACTATTTCCCGTTCAAGAAATGTTTATTTTGTTTGGGATTTTCCTCAAAGGGGTAGTTGACGTTTGGTTTCGGGATACAAAGAGCTATGACCTCTCTCGGGTGTCGTTTTGTGATCGAAATATCTTGTAAGAGAATGAGGAGAATCACCAGCATGTACCTTTCTGGTATTGAGTACGTGAGTACGTTTATTGAAAACTAGCGGACGTCACGTGGTTTCACCCGAGTAGTTCCCGTTCCCGTAGGAGTACGGGGATAAAATATATGGCCTATGTTATTCAGGGTGAATGTAGCTTTCTAATGGTGAAATAATTTTTGAAATCGGCGCAGTAGTTTTTGAGTTTATTCACACACACACAAAAATACAAATCTTTCCTGTTTATAATATTAGTGTAGATGTAGATATAAGTCTGAAATCAAGTAGTCTTAAGTAAGCGTGGTGATCAATAATTGTGGCTTATCTGTATGAGAAGAGTTTTTTGCCCAGCGGTGGGACAGTAGTAGGCTGGTATGATTTATTATTATTCAGAATCAGAATCAGATCTTTATTTGCTTGGAATGTAGGTACAGTTATAGGATGTTGTACATAAATTAATGAGATTGGCTACAGTCTACCTTACGGCATGCAAATTATTACATAAATTAATAAAATCAAAACAATGTCCACAAAACAAAACAGAAATTTAAGTCAAGTAAATTAATAATCATAAATTAATAAAATTAAATAAAATCAAAACAATGTCAACAAAACAAAACAGAAATTAAAGTCAAGTCAATTAATAATATTATAGTCAGGTACGTAGTCAAATTTGCAATTAAAAACAATCATAATCTGGATAAATTCAAGTCATTTAAAAAGTCTTTCACAGAGTAGTAACATTTGTCTAAAAGTAGTGCAGTTACCTTAGATTTAAAAACGTTTACAGAACAGTCCTTAAAAGCATGAGGTATTTTATTATAAACTAGCTTCTGCCCGCGACTTCGTACGCGGATCCTGTTGCTTATGCCAGCGACAACGGGGTCGTCAAAATCGAAGATCTGAAACGTCTGATGTCGAATTTTAAGAGCCCGGGGACGGGAATACAACGGGATGCGCGAGACGATTCGAAACGTTCCAGATCTTTCATTTTTGTAAGTCAACAGGAAATGCCCATCAGACTAAACATTTGTATAAGTCAACAGAAAATGCCCATCAGACCAAACAACACTTGCTAAGACGTCATTCCTATGTGTTATGGTGTAGCTGGGCTCTTGGATTTTTATAAGTCAACAGAGCGTGCTCATCAGATTGAACAACTTTTGATAAAACTTCATTCCTATATATATGTTATGGTGTAGCTGGGCTCTTGGAGTTCCACATCAGGTGTTCCAGATCTTCAAATTTATTCTCTCAGCAGAAAATGCTCATCACGTGGAACAATTTTTGCTATGGTACCATTTTTGTATCTCTTATAGCTTAGCTGGTCTGTTGCGGTTCTGCATCAGGTGTTTGTTTCCAAGATAAAAGTCAACAGGAAATGCCCATCAGACCGAACAACTTTTGCTAAAACGTCATTCCTATATATATGTTAGTGTAGCTGGGCTCTTGGAGTTCCACATCAGGTGTTCCAGATCTTCGATTTTATAAGTCAACAGAGAGTGCTCATCAGATTGAACAACTTTTGCTAAGACGTCATTCCTATATGTATTATGGTGTAGCTGGGCTCTCGGAGTTCCACAACAGGTGTTTCAGATCTTCGATTTTTATAAATCAACAAAGAGTGCTCATCAGATTGAACAACTTTTGCTAAAACGTCATTCCTATATATATGTTAGTGTAGCTGGGCTCTTGGAGTTCCACATCAGGTGTTCCAGATCTTCAAATTTATTCTCTCAGCAGAAAATGCCCATCACGTGGAACAATTTTTGCTATGGTACCATTTTTGTATCTCTTATAGTTGAGCTGGTCTGTTGTGGTTCTGCATCAGGTGTTCAAGTTTCCAAGATAAATTATAGCCTATATCTTGCCCAGACTTAATACCTATACAACAACAAAAAAATCATTCAAATCCGTCCAGTAGTTCCGAAGATTAGCGTGTACAAACAAACAGACCCACAGACAAACAGACACACAGACAAACAGACAGATTTTTTTTTTTGGATTCGTGCTCTATTGCTGTTTCTAAACCCACCTCAATTATTTATTTTTTAATATATTCAATGTACAGACAAAGTTTTTCTACTGTTTTATTATATGTATAATAGATATAATATATATATATACTAGCTTCTGCCCGCGACTTCGTACGCGGATCCTGTTGCTTATGCCAGCGACAACGGAGTCGTCAAAATCGAAGACCTGAAACGTCTGATGTCGAATTTTAAGAGCCCGGGGACGGGAATACAACGGGATGCGCGAGACGATTCGAGACGTTCCAGATCTTTCATTTTTGTAAGTCAACAGGAAATGCCCATCAGACCAAACAACACTTGCTGAGACGTCATTCCTATGTGTTATGGTGTAGCTGGGCTCTTGGAGTTCCACAACAGGTGTTCCAGATCTTCGATTTTTATAAATCAACAGAGAGTGCTCATCAGATTGAACAACTTTTGCTAAAACTTCATTCCTCTAAATATGTTATAGTTTAGCTGGGCTCTTGGAGTTCCACATCAGGTGTTCCAGATCTTCAACAGAAAATGCTCATCACGTGGAACAATTTTTGCGATGGTACCATTTTTGTATCTCTTATAGTTCAGCTGGTCTGTTGCGGTTCTGCATCAGGTATTTGTTTCCAAGATAAAAGTCAACAGGAAAAGCCTATCAGACCAAACAACACTTGCTAAGACGTCATTCCTATGTGTTATGGTGTAGCTGGGCTCTTGGAGTTCCACAACAGGTGTTCTAGATCTTTGATTTTATTAGTCAACAGAGAGTGCTCTTTAGATTGAACAACTTTTGCTAAAACGTCATTCCTATATATATGTTAGTGTAGCAGGGCTCTTGGAGTTACACATCAGGTGTTCCAGATCTTCAAATTTATTCTCTCAGCAGAAAATTCTCATCACGTGGAACAAATTTTGCTATGATACCATTTTTGTATCTCTTATAGTTTAGCTGGTCTGTTGCGGTTCTGCATCAGGTGTTCAAGTTTCCAAGATAAAAGTCAACAGGAAATGCCCATCAGACCGAACAACTTTTGCTGAGACGTCATTCCTATATGTGTTATGGTATAGCTGGGCTCTTGGAGTTCCACAACAGGTGTTCCAGATCTTCAATATTTATAAGTCAACAGAGAGTGCTCATCAGATTGAACAACTTTTGCTAAAACGTCATTCCTATATATATGTTAGTGTAGCTGGGCTCTTGGAGTTCCACATCAGGTGTTCCAGATCTTCAAATTTATTCTCTCAGCAGAAAATGCCCATCACGTGGAACAATTTTTGCTATGGTACCATTTTTGTATCTCTTATAGTTCAGCTGGTCTGTTGTGGTTCTGCATCAGGTGTTCAAGTTTCCAAGATAAATTATAGCCTATATCTTGCCCAGACTTAATACCTATACAACAACAAAAAAATCATTCAAATCCGTCCAGTAGTTCCGAAGATTAGCGTGTACAAACAAACAGACAAACAGACAAACAGACAAACAGACAAACAGACAGAATTTTTTTTTTGGATTCGTGCTCTTTTACTGTTTCTAAACCCCCCTCAATTATTATTTTTTTAATATATTCAATGTACAGACAAAGTTTTTCTACTGTTTTATTATATGTAATAATAGATGTAATAGATATTCAATGTACAGACAAAGTTTTTCTACTGTTTTATTATATGTAATAGATTTTTTTTGGATTCGTGCTCTTTTACTGTTTCTAAACCCCCCTCAATTATTTTTTTTTTAATATATTCAATGTACAGACAAAGTTTTTCTACTGTTTTATTATATGTAATAGATATGACAGGACCCATTGTCATAATACTTTTCCTTAACAGTACTGTTTTGTAATTACCCGAATGTAGCAAGCTCTTGTATTGGGATCTCAAGGGGCCATTGCGTGTTCTTATATTGGTCAGTGACGGAAATAAGTTTAAATTGGTTTTTACAAAAATTGCCACTTCCAATATGTATAAACTGTCTGTGCTTTTAAGGTTTGACATTGATCTAATACACCGTTTCTGGGCCTTAAAAATCTCCTCCCTCTCACTACAGTTACCCCAAAATATGATTCCAAATCTTAACACTGTCGCAACCAACCCATGATAAGCTATTATGAGTGTATCATTGCTAACTTTGTGTGACAGGTTATACAGTACGTAGGCTGATTTATTTAACTTCTTACATACGTCATCGGCATGCGGTTTCCAAGTCAAATTGTTGTCAATCAGGATACCTAGAAATTTCGCTACACAAGTTGTATCCACTTTGTGACCATTATAACTAACATTTATATCATCAGCGCGTATCCTTTGGTAGAAGTGCATTACTTTTGTCTTTTTTAAATTTATTATTAAGTTATTCGTATCAAGCCAATGTATATTTTTTTCTAAAGTGTTATTAATTTCTCTTTCATATTTTTCTTTATTGGTGCACTTAACTATCGCTGTACTATCGTCTGCAAATAATACCATGGGTTGTCCCGTCTGACGTGGCAAGTCATTTATATATAGGAGAAATAGAGGAGGTCCTGGTATTCAGCTGCATCCGGTTAGACTGGAAGCCGACCCCAATAAAACTTGGGAAAAGGTTAGGCAGATGATGATGAGAGGAGGTCCCAAGACACTCCCCTGCGGTACACCGTATTTCACCTCCCTACTGTCTGATGTATATGTAAGCTCACATTTGGTTTCAAGGCATATTCTGGACATTTCCGTATGTTGAGTTCGTCCAGTAAGATAGGATCTTATTAAGTCTAGAACATTTCCCCTTATACCGTAATTATATAGTTTTTCCAAAAGGATGTCATGGTTTACGTAGTCGAAAGCCTTGGTCATGTCGGTATATATAGCACACACAGGAATCTTATTATCTACACTTGGCATTATGTTGCATAAGAAATTGTATATTGCCATATTAATATTTCTATTTTTTCTAAAACCCATTTGTTCGTTGCATAATATATATTATGTTTATTTAAAAATTTGTATAATGATTCGTAAATAATCTTCTCAAATACTTTAGATAATATAGGGATTAAAGCTACAGGTCTGTAATTAGACATTTCCTCTTTGTTATTCTTTTTATGTATAGGTTTTACTATAACTCTTTTTAGACTAGTAGGGTAAATACCCGAAACAATACTACTGTTCATGATGTGACATAAAGGTGGAGCTATAATATCACTAACGAATTTAAGAACCTCTGTGGTAATACCGTCATAACCGTGACTTTTTGTATTTTTAAGACCTCTGATTATCCTAGTTATGTCGTCTGGTATTATCGGTGACATAAATATTGAGTTCGGGATGGTGTCTAAACGAATAATTCTATCGGATGATTTTTTTTCAGATGTATTTTGAATTTGATCAATAAAGAAATCATAAAATGATGTTGTTATGTCATAGGGATCTGTTATCAAAATATTTTGCTTACTGATTTTCGTAATTGGTTCTTTATTATATTTGGTCTTATTAATTATTTGCCATGACGCTTTGCATTTATTTTGAGCGCTATTAATTATGTAATTATTCTGAGCCTTTTGTGTCAGTTTTATAATCTTTCTCAATCTTTTTGAATATGTCCTGAATGTGGTTTTACTCTCATATGAAGGATTCCTTCTATATTTCCATAGTAAGTTTCTTTGTTTCTTACTACATAACCTTTTGAGATCCATTTAATTTTTCTTTCCGATCGAATTTTAACCCATGTCATTGGAAGACATTGATTGTAAAGTAGAAGGGAAATATCTATAAAATTATCATAAGCTTCATTAGGATTGTGCTCACTATAAACATCTGAAAAAGATAGATCTGTTAATTAATTTTTAAATTTTACTAGATTTTCCCTTGAGTAATCCCGTTTTTGAGTGCGCCAGTAATTTAATTTGCAAGTTTTACTGACTTGGATTTTTAGTATTACCGATGAGTGATCAGACAAACCAAAATCAACAACTTCACTTGTACACTTTAAATGAGAGTTATAAGCAAAATTATCCAAACATGTTTGACTTTTTGGTCTCGTTGGTTGACGTATCTGTAGCTTAAGGTTATAGTTTAAAAGAAGAAATTCAAAGTCCAGGGTGATTCTGTTACGTTTGAGGATATCTATGTTAAAGTCTCCGCATAATGCTACCCTTACATTAGATTTATAGCACAATTTTTTTAATACAGAGTCCATGGCATCAAAAAATACACTAATATTAGATATATTTGGTGGTCTTTATACACATACAATTATAATTTTTTGTTCGATTAGTTCTATTGCACTACATTCAAAAACTCCTGTTATAGAAAGCTTCATTACATCGCGAAGCTCTTTATATTCGTAACAACTCTTAATTAGAATACACGATCCTCCTCGCCTTTGGTGTTTCCTAGAGTAGGAGGCAGCAAGTTTATAATTTGGAATATTGATTAAACTTTCCTGACCAGAGATAACAAAATGTTCTGTTAGGCATATTATGTCGACATTTATTTGTCTGCGCAATAGTTCTTGAATATTTAATGTTAAGATATCAGATTTGTTTAGAAGTCCAGCAATATTTTGATGAATAATAAACATGTGATTATAAAAGAAAAAACTCAGAGTTATTCGCTTGAGTTACGTTTGTTTGGTGTTTTTCTTTACATTCTGTGGAATTTTTATTACAGTCTTCTGAACATTGAATTACATTTTTTTGCATAAACTTAATCATATTTTTCATGTCTTTAAAAATAGTCTGAAGTCCAAAGTAATTTATTCTTCCAGTGCGTCTGTCAAACATAGTGTCATCATATCTCAAATTTTTATTGCTGTCCAAGAAATAGGCATGTCCGTGAGTAATAATGTCTAGATAAAGCAAATTATTATTCTACTCTTGAATCGAACAAATAGTTGTTATTGAAGAATTTATATGTTGGAGTGCAAATAATAAAATTTGTATGACCAATTTCCTGCAATACTTTTCTAATCTGCAATACACAATCCAAATATCTATTTGTAAATTTGAAGTCCTCCTCGCCCAGCAATATTATACAATAGTCCTGTAAGGTGAAGTTTGATACTTGTTGTTGAAGTCCATTCAGAAGACGTTGCATATTGCTATGTGGTGTGATGTAATGACAAATATCACACTTGTTAAATGTATCTTCAGCAATGCAAAGTATTTTGTTTTTATTATCTGTGCTTAAGATACAGATTTTATTGAGCTTCGTACAATTTTTCTATTTCACGGTCTTCTCGGATCTATTTTGTGTTGTTGTTGTTGCTTCATCGGGTTTTTCTGGATTCTTGTTCTCCAGAGTAGATATTTGAGACTGTTTCTTGCTTTTTTTGTTTCTGTTAATACTCTTTTTCATAGTAGGTTGATTAATTTTAGGTGAACTAACATTAATTGCTTCGTGTGTCTCATTATTTTTTTCCAGGTCTTTATTCAAACTCCTCAAATTACTATTTTCTAAGGAAAGGGCCTCGATTTCATCACGAGCGGCCTGCAACTCTATTGTGAGAGTCATGACTTGTTCACGCGATAATTCCGGGACACTGCTTGTGGTTTCATTTATTGTTTTTGCAGAGACTGCGTCGCTATCGTTTAGTATTGAATCTGACTTGGTTCTAGTACGACGGAAGGTAATATTTTCTAGGAAATTCATCTTGGATCTTTCCTCACTAATTTCCTCCGAAGTGTTAAAAAAAAAAAAAAAAAAAAATCTACCAAATACTAAATCTTGTTTTTTATGTGGTATCCCTAATCGTTTGTGTTGCGCCACTGGTGTCGAGTAGCGGTACTATAATGGTTCGTCAATTCAGCGCGCAGTGCCGTGTTGGCGCTAGTTGTCGAACATTCATTAGAGTCCAAAGGTCGATTTTAAAAATCTTTTTCGTAACGGTGTTTATATTGTCGTCTTTTGTAATTATTGCACTATTTTTAACACAAAACTGCACTCATCTTCACTATTTGATATAAACTAGGATGATTTTGTATTGATTTGTTGGTGTAACACTGTATTATTGTTTGTGAAGTGTTTTGAACCGCCACTTTATGTTGTTGATTTATTTTGTTAATACACTTGTCGTTAGCAGTCACTAATAGTGTCACTCGTTAGTTATAGTTATTTCACTGGGTTCCACTACTTTTTAGTCAATTAGGAATGTATTTTATATTTAATTACAAATTTTAAATACGCAGGTCTAGTAAACATTGCCAGTGTTGCCAGCATTTTCAAGGATGGACGAAGGATTATTGAGTTCAGAAACTAAGAAAGTACGGAGTTTGAATTTGTTGCCTCTATCGCCTTTTCACTTGGGACTTAAATCATTAATTTACAATAGGGTTTAGATTTTCCTATGTTCTGGAGAAGTCACAAAATTGTATTTATTAATTTATTCAGAGGGTTTAATAAAGACTCCCGACCCCTAGAAAAAAACAAGAAACGGCAGTAGGTAATGGCACCAAGAGTGTGAAATGTCATCATGTGAAAATGCTCACGCATATCAAACGACCTTTATCAACTAATTTATGAGGAACAAGTACCTAAATAAAAAACAAACATGTAAATACCCTTACAACTGCTAGACGAGGCATTCTAAATCTAAATTAACATGGACCTCATACATAATTATTCATGGTCCACCTAAATTCAATTCGTGACCAAAGTTGTCAAATGTGAAATAATTTCCATATGAACAGCGGCTATATTTAATCGAGGATTACTGTTTAAGCTTTAGACAATGAAAGTCCGCTTCATATTTATGTAAACGGAGACACAATGTGACGAGACCGATATCATGTGAGGATGACGATATATATATTTTATGCTTTGTTTGATCTAGATTATGGTATTAACTTTTATTATAATACTTGATTTTGCCCACAGGTTCACCCACGTAAGGGGCCGCCTCCACGAGCGAGAGAATCGCGGCGATTCAACGTATTTCTATACGAAACTATCGCCGCGATTCTCTCGCTCGTGGAGACGCCCCAAAAGAGAGTGTATAAAAAAACGTGGCAAGGACGATAATATCGCCGCGATTCTTTCGCTCGTGGAGGCGCCCCTTTTGTGTCTGAAATTATTCCCACGGAACGTATTACAAGGATGAAAAGTAGGTATCCTAGACCAACACGCCTAGCCTAGCCGTGTGGTATCCGGCAGAGTAGAATAGAACCAACCCATTACACTCACGGGTGTCGTATGGGGCGACTAATGTTTGAAGCAGAACACCTAGCGCCTCCGTAGACCAGAAAATGGGCAGCAGCGTTTTCTGTTAGTCTTTCATCACTGCGATCTCCAATCCGCCTGCCAAGCGTGGAGATTACGGCAAATTCCTCCCATCATGGGAGAGGCTTATTTCCAGCAGTGGACGTTATGGGCTGTTGTTGTTGTTTAACGGTTAGGTACTTATCAGACAGACAGTTTGACAGAGTTAAGATAACATAAAATCACGCCTGGAATCCCGGAAGGGTTAGGCAGAGCTATACCTAAGATAGGACACCCAAATTTTGCCAGTAATGTTTTAAGTCCTATGTAATAGGGAGCGAGCCTAATGCCATCAACCGGTCATAATTCTAAACTCCCTGGTTGCTACTGAGAGATTTTTGATGTTAAAACCCAATAACAGCATGTCCGACCTGGGAATTGAACCCAGTACCCCATGTTCAGCTGTTGCGCTTACTACAACTAGGATTAAAAGTATCCTATGACCTACATAGGTCATGGTCTATTCATATGCTATATAAGGTAACAAACAATCAGACCGATAGAGTGACAGAGTTACTTACACATCTAAAGTATTAATATGGATTCGTTTCCACTGTGTCGAGAAAATGTATAAAAGAATAGCTGGTTTGTCATAGTAAAAGATTATAATATACATAAGAAGCCTACATCAATCATCTATGAAGAAAAGGATAAAATATAATTATATCCAACCATCGGCATCGTGATATCATACAAATTTTAATCTACTGATGTAATGGTTATTAGGTACCTACAGAAATTGGTAATGGACTGGTAGAAAATGCCTAGCCATTAAGTCCATTTCTGTTGATCTATATTGTGCTTGAAGTGTTAAATATATTAATTAATAAATAAGCAATATTTTATCTTCTTATCTATACTAATTTAAAAAATAGGTAACAATTGTTTGTAAGTTGGTAGGAGTAATCTCCGGAACGAATGATTCAATTCTAAACATTATTTCATTGTCAGAAGGCTATATACATTATTCGTGGGTGCTTTAAGCTATAAATTATATTTATATCATACATATTGGCCGAGGTGTCACAAGTATTGAAGACGACGTATAACGAAGTACTAGTTTTGTAGACTATAAGAAAGGATAAAAAAACAAAGGAATAGCGACTATACTGATTAATAAACCCTAACCTCTTAAACAACGCCGAAGAGCACATCTACTTTGCAAAAAAAACCTCACAATTTAAGGTGATATGTTGAAAAAAATGTGGTTTTTCTATTTCGTGTAACTTGTTGAGTATGTAGAATAGGGATCTAACATTGTGGTATATGTTTTTTGACTCTTTGGTCTAGTATCGTGTAAAAGGAATACACGATTAAATGATTTTTTCTCGATTCAAAAAAATTGCAAAGTTACATTTATTTTTTTACTTTTTTCAACATCACGGCGTAACGCTTAAGGGATATTCAACGAAATTTACTTTAAAACATAGAAAATTATTATATCAAAGTTTACTCAAAGTCATTTTAAATGTTATACCTTTATTTTGTTAAAAATAGAGTGAATTCGTTTAGGCACATACGTCCTTTTATTCCGAGCGCACGCACATTGTAGCTATCTCTTCTTTTGTGTTTCAAAAGTAATTGCATCACTTTCGCTCGCTCAGAAGATCAGTCGCCCGGTGCACTTCATCGACGACGAACCTATGACATTTGTTTGCAGATCGGTGCTATCGGATTTTCGTGATTTTGATAATTGTTTGTATAGTAAAAGTTAGTAGATTGTTACTTAATTAGTGTTGAATAGGTATATAAAGACTATTCTTGCGATTTATTTCATAAATATAAAAATGGCTAAAATAAACTTAAAATTAATTTTGGGTTATAATTATGTCAACAATACGTCAAATACTATTACCGCGTATGACACACTTAGAGCAGAAAAAAGATTGGAGCAGCTTTTAAATTGCGAAAAAAGGTGAGTTTAGTCGAAATTCATTTTTTGATCTTTCTTGAGGCATGGTTTATCGTGTGTGATTAAATATAATATATTTTAGTCTTTTAATCACTTTAGTTTTATTTCCAACTAGAGTAGTTTTTTTGCGATTTCTGGTTTTAGAACAAAAGTTATCAATAATAAAAAACGATATGAATGAATTAGATTATGCTCCACTTGAATGTTGATGATCGTTTTTATTTCAGAAATAAAAGGAAGCAACCACATGATGTCGATAACGAAGATGAGGAAGAAGAACCACTGCCATACGAAATCGAACTCGTATCTTTTTCTATCGCCCAGAACCGTCATTTGTTAGAGCGAGATACAGAGCGTGCGCCCGATAGCATCGGTGATACTGCCGCGTGCGATAGCATTCCCATTCTAGCAAATTATGGTTCTGAGCGACAGAAAAGGATAGGACCACGGAAAAGTGCGATTCCATGCTGCCAGATGAGGTTCAACGCTAATATTGTTATTGCAATTTTTACTTGAATAAAGCACATACCTACAATTATTCATCATCATCTACCCATCCTTTTCCCAACTACGTTGGGGTCGGCTTCCAGTTTTACCGGTTGCAGCTAAATACCAGTATTAAAAAAAAAAAACTAAAGCCAAAAAAATTTGATGTAAACAAGGCAGATTGTGGATAATGACGTCATATCATGGCCGCGACAGCGACGGACGTTTGAACTGTCGGAAATTGAAGGAGTTTAATATTATTTTTGTGCGACAATAGTTGAACTTAACTTTTAATACTTTTCTTGGGTTGATAGTACTGTATTTAATTGATTTAGGTGAAGAAAAAATTACGTGCATATTCCCTATTATAGGTAGACGATTTCGTCCGTGCATATTCCCTATTATAGGTAGACGATTTCGTCCGTGCATATTCCCTATTATAGGTAGACGATTTCGTCCGTGCATATTCCCTATTATAGGTAGACGATTTCGTCAAGTTCTTTTCATAGCAGTTAAAAACAAATACTGTGGTATTTGTGCTGGAGCGGAAAAAGGAAATGAGGTAGTAAAACAACATGAGTGTTTTCTAAATTATTTTTTATTACATGTTGTACTAAATAAAAAAAAACCGGCCAAGAGCGTGTCGGGCCACGCTCAGTGTAGGGTTCCGTAGTTTCCCGTCCGTCACAATAAGTGTTCCCACTTATGAGTTTAAAGGTGGGTATCCATTATGTAAAAATGCTTGCATATACGAATATACTACAAACTTAGTCCAGAAATTATTTTGTACAACTTTTTGTCTTTTTTGTACAAAAACTGTTGTTTCCATCAAGTTCAAAATGATTTTCCTAGAAAGTCCTTATAAAGTTCAACTTTTCAGATTTTTTTCATATTTTCTAAACTTATGGTTCAAAAGTTAGAGGGGACACATACACATTGTTTTTTAATTTGGGAGCGATTATTTCCGAAATTAATGACATTATCAAAAAATGATTTTAGAAAACCCCTATTCATTTTTAAATACCTTTCCAACAATATATCACACGTTAGGGTTGAAATTTAAAAAAAAAATCACTTCCTACTTTACATACAGGGGGGCTACCCTAATAAAACATTTTTTTCCAACTTTTATTTTACCACTTTGTCGGCGTGATTGACATGGCGAAACTATAAGGGTTCCTAGTTGACTACGGAACCCTAAAAAGGTTGAAAATTAAATATTTGTATTATTTGTCTACTCCATACCACCTGTGTGCTAATATTTCAAAAATCCCAAGAAGTGCGTACTCGGTTCTCCTAGTTAGAGAGCCCATGCAACTTCTAAACCTATTTCGATAACACTCCTAGAATGATGATATACATATATATATAATTAGTCACATTATTAATTGGGGAACACGAAATGACGATGCTGCAATGCAAAAAACCTGGAGGCACTATTAATCAAAATATTCGTAAGTGACCGTGGCACGCGTATTCAATCAGTACAACTCGAAAGGAACTGGGTGATTGCTGAAAAAACGCTGAATCTGCTGCGTGGTGAGCGACTTTCAATCGCTGTAGCAACCACTTTCTCCACTGTTTGGAAGATGCAGCAGTGGTTTTTCTTACACAGAAATTATGATTTCATCATCATCATCATCGTCATCAGCCTATTAATGTTCGCCAGTGCTGGGACACAGGCCTTCTCTCTATGAGAGGGAATGGGCTCTAGTCCACCACGCGGGCCCAGTGCGGATTGGTAGATGTCACATGTCTTCGAATTTTTGGTTCTAGGACATGCCAGTTTCCTCACGATGTTTTCTTCACCGTTTTGAGAGCAGTGGTGATAAAATAAATTACACAAAGTAGTGCGCCTGCCTGGATTCGAACCTACGACTTACTGATCGTAAGTCGGGGCCGCCACCACTGGGCCACCGCTACTCCCAAATTATGATTTGAACGTGGCTAATTCATCATCTGCCTAGCCTTTTTCCAAAACTATGTTGGGGTCGGCTTCCAGTCTAACCGGATGCAGCTGAATAACTGTATTTTACATGGAGCGACTGCCTATCTAACCTCCACAACCCTGTTAGTACTTACTTCGTAGTACGACCCCTTGGTTCTTACCATGGGGTAGGGGGTAGGGGGGGGACTGGTTGTCATACGTTTTGGGCTACTGACTACCTATAACGACTGTCAAAGATCTGCAAATGACAGTCGGGACCAAAGGCTTAACGTGCTTTCCTAAGCACGGAAGGAACCCGGTGGTCACCCATCCACAGACCAACCTAGGCAAGAAGATCGACCCGAGCGTCTGTTATTATTTAGCCACGGGCTGTGTCACTACACTTAGCCACTGGGAGTGTTATCGAACTAGATTTAGTGTCGTGGGCTCTCTGACTATCCCGATGCCACGTGACCGCACAGTCGACCGCGTAATCTACATTCGCCGCTCCCCGCGCGGGGGGCTAAGTCACGCCCATCGAGTTACGATTTATTTTCGAAGTAGGGCCTTAATACAAAAGAGCAAGTTTTCTGCTACGAATATTATGCAAGGGAACAATAAAACGGGTTTTGGTACGTTAAGCCGCATTACAAAACCGCAACAGAGACTTAAGTTGCGGTACAATGAAATTGGCTTACATCCAAAAAGATTGCATGTATACGTGCAGTCACGGGCGATATCAGATGCGTTACTCGAGTGAGCTGCTCACTCGAGCGATTGTTCATTTTTATTTCATTCCATGTGCATACTTACGTCACCAATAAAGCTATTCAGTGTGTATCAAAAAAATGTGATAAACAAATTTAAGTGGACTACCAGGAGCTAAACGCGAGTTTTATAATGCAAAAAAGCATATGATTCACTGCAATTTAAAACAAAACCAGAAAAATATATGATATTCCTCAGGATATATGCTAGTATGATAGTGTTTTGAAAACATAATACAACTAATTTTACTCGATGAACCAAAATCACAAACTTATCTAAAAAAAAATCTTTTAGCGAGTAAAAACCATACTAAAATACATGCGATCATTCTGATTTTTTGGCAAATAATTCTACAAGCAACATAATTATTACCACGATAGTGTTTTACTTTTTCAATCCAATAAATAGATTTTTTGTAAATCGCAAAAAACCACTCATTTCGCACTAATCGGCCCGCAGTGACTGACGTAACAACCACTTTTATAGTGCAAGCTGATAAGAACCTTTAGAATAAGGTTCTTCAAACGAAGTTTGAACAACGACAAATAGAATTGCTAATGTAGCTCCTGTAGTCGCCTTAATGGTGTAACACAGACAATCCATCAAACTAAGCCATGTCCCCATGGGACACCTCATACTTGTTAGCCTCTGTCATCTCACGGCTGGGCAAAGACCACTACCTCATGACTTTTTAATCCTTCGATCCAGGGCCAAAATGGACCACTGGTCGTTGGTTTTGGTCCTGCTCATCCCACCATCTCCTGCGAGGACACACATCAGTCGCCAAGATTTAATCAGGTTTCCCGATTGAATAGGTCCTACCGACGTCTTTTAGGGTTGTGGGTTAGGGTCCTCAAGGACCGATGCCTGCCGGGGTTGCGGGACTGTTCGAAAGAGATACCGTGACCCCGGAACACAAAGGGCGATGAAGGAACATGGATGGGTTTTAGTCAGTAAAAGTCTAACACGAAATCTGAGTCTTCAGTTCTAGTCCTGAAGGAGTCATTTGATGATTTCCCATCCGAAAAAAAAAAGATTTGTAGGTTATAGGAATGAACGATTATTTTTCGAACATACATTTCATAATAGGTTGAAGAAAACAAAACCCCCAAATAATTTTTGCTATCAAGTATTTTAAAATTTAACTTCTGTCTAAAATTATAAAACAAAAATCGTGTGATTGGCTCAGTCTTACCCCATCTACTTAGATTTTATTAGCAATAACCGCGTATAGACCCTCGAAATAACGGCTCGCTTTTATTTACTGTCTAAACGTAAGAACACATAAAAACAATAATTATTTAGCTCGTATAACAGTTTATATCAAAGCTCGAAATTTATTTCGTGTGAATTATGATTATGGGGCGAATACGTAAAAAGAATGCTGCATGGATTTTTGGAGTTTTCATAACTTTGTCCGGAGGGCCCTGTTCGTAAAAAGTAAACACAAATTCACGCCTGACCCACATTTTTCCAGTTATGTATTTTGACAGTTATACAAAAGTTTCATACTGGCTAACCGGTCAGTAGGCCAGTATGAAACTTTTCTTCTTTCCCTTTGCGACAGAGCGGCTGTTTATATTGGAATTCACTATAGATTGATAGGCAATGTTTCCGGGCGTATAAAAGAATTTATCGCTTGTGTTTACCAATAAAATACCCACTAAGTGAGACTTACTATCTTGTTTAGTGATACTTATTTTGTCCCTAAGCCTATAAAGCCGTGTTTATTAGATATTCAGACACTATAACGGGACAGATTTGAATTTATCACGAAAACTAAAAATAAAAGTGCCAAATTTCGTAGCGCCGCCGTGTGGGTTACGGCGTAGCACGACTCGTAGCAAATTGAGGTAAACCTTTCTTTGCTACGAGCGGCGCTACGCCTCGTAGTAGCGGTGGAGATAAACCTATTGTCTATACTTATACTTTGTTGTATTATAAAGAGGAAAACTTTGTTTGTTTGGTTGTTTGTTTGGTTGTAATGAATAGGCTCAAAAACTACTGGACCGATTTAAAAAATTCTTTCATCATTGAAAGCTACATTATCCACGAGTAACATAGGCTATATTTTATCCCCGTACTCCCACTGGAACGGGAACTACGCGGGTGAAACCGCGGGACGTCCGCTAGTATTATATACATACATGAATATTACGTGATTTGGGTGTACTATAGGTACATTTGTACTATAAGTACATTTGTACTATAGGTACATTTCTGTGTAATCTTTCGGGAATTACAGATGTGATTTTATGATGTTTAGTAAATATTATTTTAATACATATGGTTTAACATTCATATAGAATCTGTAGATAAAGTGTATTTCATTGGATTGGTTCATGAACTCACAAATACTGCGAAATTTGTTTGGAACAAATTTTTGAAGTGAAAACTTCTTTAGGCACGTTGAGCACTTTTTGGATGAAGGAAAACATTGAATTCATCGTCACGTAACGTAACGGGCGGTGACGCTTCGTAGCCGTTCGTAGCACTCGTAGCACCCGCTACGGCGTAGCACCACATAGGCATGCGTGGGGCATAACCAGTGCTACGACTGGGGCGGGGCTTGCTTTTTGTTTTCACTTCTATCGGCAGTCCCCAAAGACTGCTTTGATTTTTTTTAATTTATTATTTGAACAATTTATTTATCATTTATTACAGAACTCGTGGCGGGACGAGCTGGACAAAACCAACGACCAGTGGTCCACATTGGCCATGGATCGAAGGATTTTGGAGTCATGGGGTCCTTTGCCCAAAAGTGGGATGATAGAGGCTGTTATTAACAGAGCTTATTATGAAACGATTCAATGATATTTCGACGTTTGTCCCACCCCGTGCTGACGAGGAAGCAACTACCTATCGATACCTTCTCGCTCATGAAGCGTACTAAAAAGATTGTAGATCCAGTCTCAGTGAAAAAATAGATACATTTTTTTTATAAAAACTTCATTATGTCTTTGTGTGTTTTTGTTGTGGGTGCGTTTACAAACACTTAAATTAACAAACACACAATAGCCAGACCCGGACAGCTACCTGGCCATACAAACATTTTTTCCGCGCGGGAATTGAACCCGCAACAAGTAGCGCAGCAATCAATCGCTCAGCCACTGCGCAAATCGTGTTGTCATTATGTACCGTGATTATTTTGATTGGGACATTTATGAGAAAATCTGTATCCATCGAGACATATTCAGTTAATATAAACATCAGTTGATCAAACATATTGTTTTTAGTTGCTCGTTCAACTCGCTTTTAGTTAAACGCTGTTGGTAGGAAATTAACTTTAGGCTTTATTTTAGTTAGATTTTTTCTGCCTACTAGTATAGTTAATTTCATAAAACAATAATGCAATTTTATTTAAAATAGGGTGACGTTGTAAGTGTAGGCTGGGTCAGCATTAGCCAGACAATTCCCATAGGATTTAAACTAGTTTTATGGGTTCCGTACCAACGCGGGACACTATTACTAATAAGCCTCCGCTGTCCGTCCGTCCGTGCGTCTGTCTGTCAGCGGGCTGTATCTCGTGATCCGGAATAGGTAGACAGTTGAAATTTTCACAGAATGTGTATTTCTGTTGTCGCTAATAAATGAAATATGGTGCCCCCCCTATTACGATGGTACCCATAATGCGTTAGCCCGACTCACATTAGCCCGGCTTTTTGGTATAAAACGTATCCTATGTCACTTAGGAATAGTGTAGTTATGTATTACTGAGCGATTGTTTGTAATGATCAGTAACTCCAGAGACAATCTTGTACGAACATGCAAAGCAGTAGTAGCAGTTGGAAAATAGTAGTTAGTATCTGGATGGATATTAGAGTAGGGGAAGATCAAAGAAACAATGGATGGACACTTTGTACATGTCCAATAGAGAAGTATAGAAGAAGAAAATATGCTGCGTCGACTTCAAATAACTTGACACAAGGGTGGGACAATAATGGCATACAAACAATTTCTGTTTTTTTTGGTTGTAACATACACAAGAATGCAAAAGAACAACTCCATGTTTTCTCTGACTCAACCAGGAACGCAGGATTTCAAAGCATGTGGAATATATTCCCCAGTCGGCGAGTTGCAAGAATGGTTGGCTTAATCCACTAAATTGAATCTTAGTGAACTAACTTAGAAATTAATTGAATTAGTTTCCTCAAAGTTTCAACAATGTCTGCATATCGAGTATATCGACGACGGTGGAAATTTGAAATGCCATAATCTTGACATTGAGTGCGCTGTTGGATTTGTGACGTTCGTCTCAGCGTAGAAAGTTGAAAATCCATCGTCACGCTCAATGTCTTTTCAGACATTTTCGACTTTCCAGTTTGGAATATTTATGTCAGATACTTGTGTGATACCAATTTAATCATGCAAGCTTAGAGTATTGATAGCGTTAGCGATTTAAAGGTAATTTAATAAATATCATCACTATCACTTTCACTACATATTATAAAACAAAGTCGCCCGCCGCGTCTGTCCATAAGTACGCTTAGATCTTTAAAACTGCACAACAGATTTTAATGCGGGCAAAGCCGCGGGCATCAGCTTGTTTACTATAAGTATTTATTGACTTGTTAATTGAATCTAGTTTAATTCAATAATGTTTTTAATGTAATTTGAATGTACTTAATTCTGATATTTTAATTATTTATCTACACCCATGCTATAAATCCTCTATAAAAGTATCTGAAACAGTTAGCTTATGGCCAACATTAAAACAGCCAGTGTCATAATAACCATTATAACACCCAAACGGGTGTTATAATGTTGTACTTTTCATTATGCAACTCGTTTTAAAAAAAGAACATTGTCTAGCACGTGCGATTCACTACCACAGCGCCGTAATTAAAAAAAAAACTTATAGGTTAATTCGAATTCAAGTCGAATCCCGCCATTTTTGTTCGATGTTAGTATTGCATTATGTACTTTGTTAAAAATGAGTGATACAAGCTTTGTGCGTTTTAATAATTGTACAATCCAAAATGTAAATAATTATATTATTACCTATACCTACATGGTTTGTTTGTATTAAATACTCAGCAATTCAACTTTCCATGAATTTACATAGACTTCATACAACACTACAACAACCTATGGTTTCAGAACCTTTTATGGAGGATTCATATCATGGATGTAGATAAAGTCTTGTATGCAACTGTACATAATTAGGTATTAAAACACTCATGTGATACTATGTATTATCACACTCGGCTTCGCCTCGTGTGATAAACCCACATTCGTGTTTTAATACCCCTCATTATACAACAGTTGCATAAATAACTATCATGTGTTTGTATTTAGTCTTTCTATTTTTGTTATAAATGGGTCTCGGACCAGATAAATGATTTTCCAACACACTTCCTCATAAAATGGCTCTCATTTCATCGCAATTAGGCACATAATGACACCTGTAATGAAACTATGACGTTTTCATTGCTTTTATTCACAATTGAGTTATAGGTTTTTTTATTTTACTGGCCGAGTTGCTATGTTCTTAAAAAAGTTTCTATAGTAAAATTATTTTTTAGTATGATTTTCTTCACAAGTGTGTTGAAAAACGTCGTATGATACACGTGTGTATTAATGATTACCGTCCTCGGCTCTCTTAAGACCCTCACCTAACGGCTCGGGTCTCAATGGTGCCTCAGCGGTAATCACCAATATTACACACTTGTACCATAATGTACTATTATTTTATTCATTTAATATGAGATTATGTTTAAGTCGCTCCATGTAAAATACTGGTATTCAGCTGCATCCGGTAAAACTGGAAGCCGACCCCAACACAGTTGGGAAAGGCTAGGCAGATGATGAATATGAGATTATGTTTCATTACACATAACGCATGATTACTGCCTCGTTGGTCTAGTGGTCGCAAGCATGACTTCTGAGCATGAGGTCCTAGGATCAATACTCAGGTCGGGTAAAGCGTTATTGGGTAATCTGAGTACACCTCTGCTTAACCCTTCTGGGACTACAGGCGTGATGCTACTTACATGTTATGTTATAAAAATAATTTTACATAATATAACTACAGCTTCACATTTATGAAATCTCGAAAAATAGTATTTTGATTGAAAACGTTGATTAGATCTCAAGGGACGCAACAAATTGTCTATTGGTGAATAAAATAATAAAACACAGGAGACAGATTGTCCCATAGGACTCTCATCTTTATTGACAGTTAATTTGTTCAAAGTTAGAAACGCAAGATTATAAATAGAATGCACTAAAGTACCTATTTATTTTAAAGGTTAATTGGTACTTATTATTGAATTTCTGAGAATTTCATAGGTTGAGATCATATTGCTATTAAAAAAACTCATCATTATCTGCTCAGCCTTTACAACTTAGACTCTGACTTTTCAACATAGTTGGGAAAAGTCAGTATGTTGTATTCAGTAACTTTTATTTGTGAATGGGAACATTGTAGGCTTTGTAGGTCCCCAGATGCTTGTTACTTTTTAACCGACTTCAAAAAAGGCGGAGGTTATATGTTCGTGTGTATGTATTTTTTTTTTTTTTTTTTTATGTATGTTACCTGATTTCTCTCCCATTTGTGGACCAATTTTCAAAATTCTTTTTTCATTTGATAGAGTACACTCTTGAGGTGGTCCCATTTTAATTTGGTGAAGATCTGATGCTGACCTTCGGAGATATACAATGGAACTCTTCAAAAAGAGACGGCAAATCTGTTGTGATAGCTCCAATCGGTTGGATGTTCATTGTTTATACAATATCATGACGGAACATCACGCCTGTATGCTCTGAGGGGGTACGCAGAAGTGTACAATTTACCTGATTTCTCTCCCATTTGTGGACCGATTCTCAAAATTCTTTTTTTATTTGAAAAAGTATACTCCTGAGGTGGTCCCATTTTAATTTGGTGAAGATCTGATGCTGATCTTCGGAGATATACAATAGAACTCTTCAAAAAGGGACGGCAAATCTGTTGTGATAGCTCCAATCGGTTGGATGTTCATTGTTTATACAATATCATGACGTAACATCACGCCTGTATGCTCTGAGGGGGTACGCAGATGTGTACAATTTACCTGATTTCTCTCCCATTTGTGGACCGATTCTCAAAATTCTTTTTTTATTTGAAAAAGTATACTCCTGAGGTGGTCCCATTTTAATTTGGTGAAGATCTGATGCTGATCTTCGGAGATATACAATGGAACTCTTCAAAAAAAGACGGCAAATCTGTTGTGATAGCTCCAATCGGTTGGATGTTCATTGTTTAAACAACATCATGACGTAACATTATACCTGTTTGCTCTGAGGGGTACATAGATGTGTACAGTACACCCAGATTTCGACAGTTATGGCATGTTATGTTCCATTTATTGGGGATAAGCCTATTACCATGACATGTATTGTTAACCATGTACAATGAATGCATAGCAAATATTTGTAAGTATAGGATATTACAACTAAAAATGGAAAAATAAAATAAAACTTTTTTGCCAAAAATAAAACCGACTTCAAAAAAAACAACAAACAAAAAAAACACAAAAAGAAAAGGACAAAAAAATACACTAAAAGAAAAACAAAAAAAAAAACACTAAAACAAAACCACAAAAAAGTGAAAAATAACTTTAGCTTCAGAAGCCGGTGAGAAAAACACCAAATCAATCAAAGGTCAAGTTTCAGAAGTCGGTGACAAAAACACTAAATCAATTAAACAAGGTCACCGACTTCTGAAGCTTGACCTTTGATTGATTTGGTGTTTTTCTCACCGGCTTCTGAAGCTAAAGTTATTTTTCACTTTTTTGTGGTTTTGTTTTAGTGTTTTTTTTTTTGTTTTTCTTTTAGTGTATTTTTTTGTCCTTTTCTTATTGTGTTTTTTTTGTTTGTTGTTTTTTTTGAAGTCGGTTTTATTTTTGGCAAAAAAGTTTTTGTTAAATATTTTTCTGTTTTACGTTTTTGTATAGTAAGCGTACCCATACTTAAATACTTGCTGTAACAAAATAATATTGTAATGATCTGAAAAGAGTAACCATGGAGTTTCTTGCCGGTTCTTCTCCATGGAAACGACCAACTCGAACCGTGCCCCTTTTTCGACGTTTTATAAGTGTAAAATCATCACCCATCCTAGGCCTATGTGAAATAAAATAGTTTAATTTTGATTATGAGTCTAACCGGATGCAGCTGAATACCAGATCGACTGCCTATCTGACCTCAACAACCCAGTTGGTTCTATGTAACACGATACTCTTTTGTCAGACTGGTCGTCTGACTTTCCAGCCACTGACAACCTGTAACGGCTGTCAATGATCTACAAATGATAGTCGGAATCATGGGACACAAAGGGCAATGAAGGAACATGGATTGGTTTAGTCATTACGTGCTTTCCGAGGCACGGAGGAAACCCGGCAGTAATGGGTGGTCACCAATTCACGGTCGAACCCAGACAATCGCGGCTTAATCTTGTAACAAATCTACTTGCTCCTATTTAAAATAAATGGATAAGCAGACTTGTTCAATTAAATTTTAATAGAGGGGAAAGATAAAAAAATACAGCTAGTTATAAAAAACTACCTAGCACGCACTCAGTTTTAAAGTTTATGCACTTAGATGGACAATAATGAGTTTACCACACTGTAAGAACGGGATCAGGCGTCAGGGTAGCAGGTCGATACCGGAGTAACCTTGAAGTTGAGCTCTGAAGCAGTAGAAACGGCGGCAGCGCAGATCTCAGAGTTCACCAGAACAGCTCAGCAGCAAGACAGTGCAGAACTCAGGCCCAGACGTAGGACAGCCCTGCGAGACCAGTAGACGGACAGGCACGTAGTTAGCTTCCGAACATCGGGAGTAGAAGTCCCAGGAGAAACTTTCGTTGGATCCCCTGAACAGTTTAAGAATCTCACCGCCAAAACCAAGCTGCTCTCTGATACTCCTCAAATCAGATTCCAGAGTAGTCTTTTCAGCCGTCGGTCAGCTCGTTTCTCCCAAAGTAGTCTTCCTTTTTCCAATCTTAGTTTTCTTAGTGTCGCCATCATCTCAACTGACAAGTGTAGTCGGCCAGGACATATCCATGAGTGCGTAAATAATTTTATAATATAATTTAATATTAAGTTATTTAGTAAACAATCGTAATAATCTACAAAATATAATGGCTAAACACATATTGATAAAAATAATTTAAATTATACAAACCAAAAAGAGAAATCATAGAGCTAGACCATAGACTGAGCAGAAAGAGAATTAAAAAACTAACTGACAGTTTGACAATTTGACGCTTGACGTAAATATCACAACATGAAAATTATAATAATATTTTATTTCAGCTATTTCCAAGTTAAAGAATCGTATTTAAATCGATTTGCTGAGTGTAGAAATATAAACAAATAAAAAGGATGATGAATAGTATTACGAATGGTGAATATGAAGCGTAAGTATAACATAATACTATAATCTGAGGAATGATCCAAGCGGCTGCTATTACTTAGCCACGAGCTCCTTCTAAAAAAAAATACTAACCAATATCATAAATGTGAAAGTGAGTGTTTTGGTTTGCCACGCCTTGACGGCTAAACGACTGTAAGCATAAACTTATATTGTCACTTACGGGATATTTTCCGTGATTGGTAATTGTTTTGAGCTCCCGATATTTCGACGCTGTTGCAAGCGCCATGATCGCGGGTTGATCGCGGGTTGATTTTAGTTTTAAACCGTGAAAGCTTAAAACACTTGCCAAACCTTGCAGTAAATAATAGTGAGGAACCGTACGCAAAAGTCGAACGGGACCGGTCAATGTGGCGACGCTTGGGGCAGGCGTATGTCCAGCAGTGGATGGCCGTCTTTCGGCTAAAATGACGAAGATGATGATGATGATGTACGCAAAATACGCACTTTGGTCATGAAGTTCCGAACACCAGCCCGTTATACAATACAATAGTGATGAGAAAGACACGACGGTAGTATGTGTAATATCATATATCCTGCTCAGCTCAAATATCTTTGTTAGCTACATATTCAGATATTCTAGAACATAGTGTTTGAGTGTGTACATAATATTTACGTCTCTGAAAGTTTCCACTGAATATACAAAATTGATATGAGTGGTGGCGGCACGTGTTTTGAATAAATGACAAAAAAATATTTGCCCAACAAAATACGAATATTTCAAAACTTACCTAACAAAAATAATGTATGTGATGAGTAGATTGTACCACATTTTGTTTGTTACAAACAAAGAGCTTTTGTCACTAACCAGACATAATACCAGACTCCGACCAGCTGCTGAGAATTTTCTAAGGAAAAATACAAAAAAACTGTTCGACAGCAGATCGCTCCACTAGAGACGGCAATACTTATAAAATTCCTAGTGCCGGAATTGCTGTCACGAAACACAAGGTGCGAACAAACGGTGACGCGATAGGTTTTACTGCGGGACTAGCCCGCTTCGCTACCACCATCCACTGAAAGCTAAAATCACCAGTGGCGGCCAGAAAAGTGCCGAGGCAATGGAGCTTGATGAGTCCCGTAGAACCAATTCAACTGTCTTGGATCCCGCAGTGAAGTTAATAAGAAAATAAGAGCGAATTAGGAGTACGGTGAGCTATAGCGGATATACGGAGAGCTAGCTCGCCATCCATTCGTCTTATGACGACATGCCGTGTCGTTCGTGTTCCACGCGCGCCTCAAAGAGATGTCAGCAAAAGGAAGGGTTCCGCAAGGGCCGATGCCTGCTAGTGCTGCGGGACTGTTCGAAAGAGATACCGCGGCCCCGCAATACAAAGGAACATGGATGGGTTTTAGTCAGTAAAAATCTGACACTCCCTCCCGCTCCGCCCAGAGCGGAAGGGGTCATTGTATGATTTCCCATCCGAAAAAAAGGAGAATGAAAAGTTTGATTTTCACTTCTCTTCACATCAAAGAGGTGATAGCACAAAATAACTTTTACAACGATACAATCGGTTTGCATGAAAAGGGTTCATCATGTCGCCTCTACCAGCAGTAATCTATCCGTCTCTGTACTATTTATAGTACAAAAAGATGAGGGTATAAAAAGACCCTTACGGAGCCGAAAGCCACGTATCTATCATTTCATTGCGATTCATTTTTGTCCCTTTAAAATACAGAGTGAACCTTTTAAATCCGGAGATATCGAAAGCCAGTTCCAGTTTTTTAAACGTTTTTATTTTTAATACAAGTTTTAAATTATTTTGCTTTACTTTAAATAATCACCCCTGCACTGTTCAATACATTCATTAGCAAAATGTTTTAAGTGCGGTACATTGAGCCCTACCTCAAATTAAAACGAGATTTTTCTCACAAAAAATGTGGTTTCCGGAAAAAAAATACTATAGGTAATTAGTTGGATATTTTGCTACATGGACATTATACTAATAAGACTTTCTGCTCATTAGACGTTTCGCACTGTTGCTATTTAGCTACTTTGACCTTCTGATCAGGAAGGCTTAGTTCTTAGTTCTGATGTGCAGAATGCTTAGTTGACGGTTTCGTGATGGTTTCGCTCACACCCCGTATGGGTTAGATTGAACCCAAGATATGACCCAGTTTTCCAAGCAAATAGAGCGTAAAAACATTAATTTCAGCCACATTTTTCCGTTGTCATAGCGATAAGTAATCAACCGGAAGTAAAACATTACGTCTGCACTTATCTGGGCGTAATCAACGCTCATAATGGGCGAGCTTGGTTCAAGATATAAGCGACAGCGGGTGACAATGTTTAATAAGGTAACAGATGTAAACAATTTATTTCTTTCTTCTCTTTATTTTTTTTGTTTTGTTGATTTAATCTTTTACTCTGGACGCTCTTAATGTGCACGACTTTCTACATCATTCTCACGTATATGTAAAATCTCAACATGAATGATGTAACCAAGATTTTGTAACAATATTTTGATTTAAAAGAGTGTCCATGGAGTTTTTTGCTCCATGCTTGTTTTTTCTCCATAGAGATCTACGCTACGCAATGGGCAACTACAGTACTTTCTCAAGTTATTATGTCTTGTGACTGGGACTGTAGCTTTGTTTTTTTTTTTTTTGTATTTTTGACATTCAATAGTGCCATAGTAGTCTAACTGAATTAAATGCTTTGAGTTTGAGTTTGTGGGTGTACCCTTCAGGGGTTACAGGCGTGATGTTCTAGTGCCGTAATGGTATAATTGAAATAAATGCTTTGAGTTTGAGTTTTCAATTAGGCCATTACAAAGTACTTTTGAATTTCAAACTACCAGATATTTTATTTAGGTTTTTAATAAACAGTTAAATTACGCAAGAAATGCGTAGAAAAAGAAATGGTTGCATTAATGCAATAACTTAAAGTTTTGGCCACACTGAGGCAAAACCGCAGGGGATGCGCGATTGTTTTATTATGCCAGTTTGAATACCTCCATACAAGTTAGGTGACACCAAGAGGTTTCAAGAATGTGACTGATCCACGTTCATAACATAACATAACAACATTGGAGGAAATAGGACTTTGTCCTATTTCTTCAGTATTCATAACATAAGTTACAAAAAGTTACAGTTATGTAAAAATAATTCTTCTCTCACAACTAGTTACCAAACAACGAAAGAAAAATCTTCTCTTGTAACTGGTTACAAAAAGTTACAGTTATGGAAAAATAATTCTTCTCTCACAACTAGTTCTTCTTCTTAGCGTGTCGATGGCAATCTAAATTGAGTCGGCCCAGAACTGAGCCACTATATAGTTTGGCGCTTTCGGTTGCGTCCATCAGTTCCTGTAGTGAGCAAACAACAGGACAAGCAGGACACGATAATAACTAGTTACCAAACAGCGAAAGAAAAATCTTCTTTTGTAACTGGTTAGGTAACTTTAGTTATCAAAGTGGACGAAGGGGTTTTGGCCATAGTTTACCAGTGCATGTATGAAACTATTTTGCTGAAGTTACAACACTCACTGAGTAATTGACTGGCTTCTTTCTGGCTCCCTCCTAGCTAGGTTACGTAAGGCCAATATAAGCTAACTTTACCAGGACAGAAGCTGCTCTAATTGACTTATTGTACGTTCGTAGCTACAGTCCTTGAAAGGAAGCCAACATCAACTCCAAGGTATGCTTATACATTTATTTAAATAAGCAACCGGTTTTTAAGTCGGTGCAAAATGTTTTCATACACTTTCCGTCGTCTAGGTTACAAAGAATTGGATTTATATTTAGATTACGCCAACCTCTTTCTATAAAGGGTGTAAAACACCTCTTAACGAAGCCATACCTGGGACCTTCTAGTTACGGAGATATTGGGGTCAAAGTTCCAACTTTTTGATAAGTTTTTTTTAATACAAGTTTTTGGTGTGAGATTTTACTTTAAACACCTCCACGACCTCCGTACTATTCAATCCATCCATCAGCACAATGTTTTGAGTGCGTTACATTGAGTTCTACCACAAAACATGATTTTTTACCCCAAAAAAAAAGTCGTTTCCCAGCAATATTTTTTGCGTAAAATTACTTAGTTTGATGTACAGAATGCTTGGTTGACGGCTTTATGATGAGGTCTTTTACACCCTGTATAGATCTATCTTTGGTAAGATAACAAAAAGTTTAAATTAGCTTAAAAGTGAAAAGAGTAAAAAGGACTTTGTTCTTGCCCTTATCCCAAATAATTTGGGAATTTACTTGGCTAATACTTATTCTTATTCTTTAATGCACACTATATAACAAAAAAAATATATACACATAAAATTAAAATATATAACACATGTACAACCGAGCTTAACCCAGAATTGGGTTTTCTTACAGCAAACCTTACTTCTGTTGCGAGATTTGCAGAAGAGGATATCCTAACGCTATAGCTAACCATGTATTGTCATCCAAACTAAACGTGTATGCAAAATTTCAGCTCAATCGGTTAGGGATAATTGTTTTAAAAATCATTTGCAAGAATTGACCTAGACACACAAACAAACATGCAAACATTGCATGTTAAATGAAAGCTTTCAGAAATGACGTTTTACGAGCAAACCCGTGGGCGAAAACTTACTTTCATAAACACACAGAAAGTATCATTTTCAGACGGAGCACTTAGACCGGGTACACAAAAGTATAAGGTGACTCCACTTATTCTTAGCTCCATTGATTAGCCTACAGATCGATATTAACGAAACTCGATGGCTCGCGTAATAGTCTGGTTTGCCAATTACTATCTAGACAAAAAATACAAGGTTCTATTTCGAATTCTCTCTTACAGATAATAAGGTTCCCCGTAATGGCTACATTTCGTGTTTCGATTACCGAATTGGTTATTAAGTCTGGAATGGAAGCAGTTAGATGTAAAGATACTGCTATTTATTAATTCATTCGAAGTGCGTACGGAGTTGGTAACAGATGTGTTGTTGGGGAGTTTGATGCGTCACTTCTTTTTGCCGGGTTAGAGCACTGGTGGTGGGTGGTCGTTTTTGAGGACCGCTTTAGCAATAACTACAAAGGAAAAGTATTTTCTCATTTACAAACTACAAAAAAGTAGTAATAATTTTTCATACAAGAGAAAAATATTTAAAGTTCTAAAATTACAAAAAGTTAAAGAAAGAAAAACCATTAATTTGGCTCAGAAACAAATGGCAAGCATGCAAAATGACAAAAAAACAAGTAAACAATAAACATACAACGCTTAAAAAATATTTATAAATACAAAAGGACGGAAAAAAAGTTGACTTCAAGATGGTAACGTGTTTGTGATTTTATAACATTAAGTAAGTGTTTTAATCCTTATAGATACGTTTTGTAGTCGTCCTAAAACCATTTGACAATATTTATATACCGTTATCAGACTACAAACCAATAATCTAGTAATAATTCAGTAATTTTACAAACAACTCATGATTGTAAACAAACGCCTGCTTTCCGTGCATATTCAGGACATGTGTTTCACCGCGTATTACACGTCATTTGGACGCAAAATCCACGTTTTTCGCGTCATATGGACGTAAAAGCACTTTAATTACGGTGTAAAATGCTTTATTGCCATCAGTATGTTCTATGCTTTTGTTCGTTAACGTTGGTACCATCACAAGAGTACCAATACGTTTATGTTTCGGTTAAATTTCGTTAGAATAGGCTAGTTTCCACCATCAATAAATTGCAAGTTTATTTAATCCGTCAGAGTATTGGAAAATAATGGACACGTGTTTTTTGTTTTCAACCGACTTCCAAAAAGAGGAGGTTCTCAATTCGACTATACTTTTTTTTTTGTTTTTTTTTTGTGTTTGTTACCTCAGAACTTTCGACTGGGTGAACCGATTGTGATGATTCTTTTTTTATTTGAAAGCTGGTGCTTTCCGTGTGGTCCCATTTAAATTTTGTAAAGATCTGATGCTGATCTTCGGAGATATACAATGGAACTCTTCAAAAATAGACTGCAAATCGGCCGTGAATGTTGCAATCGCTTGGATGTTTATTGTTTATACGACGTAACATCACACCTGTATGCTCTGAGGGGGTACACAGATGTGTACAATACACTCAGATTTCGACAGTTAGGTATGTTAAGTTAGCGCGTTCGTGTTCCGCGCGTGCCTCAAAGAGATGTCAGCAAAAGGGACTGTTCTAAAGATATACTACGGCCCTGGAACACAAAGGGCTAAGAAGGAATATGGATGGGTTTTAGTCAGTAAAAGTCTGACACTCCCTCCCGCTCCGCCTAGAGCGGGAGGAGGGGGGGGTAATTTGATGATTTCCCACCCGAAAAAAAAAACATGGTATGTTAAGTTCCATAATTATATTGGGGATACGCATATTACCATGACATGTATTTTTAACAATGTCAAATAAATTCATGGCAAATATTTGTTTGGGAACAACTAAAAATGGAAAAATAAAAAACTTTTTTGCAAAAAAATAAAACCGACTTCAAAAAAACACATAAAAGTGAAAAATAACTTTAGCTTCAGAAGTCGGTGACAAAAAAACTAATCAATCAACCAAAGGTCACCGACTTCTGAAGCTAAAGTTATTTTTCACTTTTATGTGTTTTTTTGAAGTCGGTTTTATTCTTTTGCAAAAAAGTTCTTTGTAAATCAATGAATATCGACAAAGATGAAAAGATGAAAAGGGGGCTCGTGACGTCACAACGCACTAAATATTATACCACGGCGTGACGTATTGAGAATTTTAAAAGCGTCGTATCATCGTCAATTTTGGTTTACGTAACAAAAAAAATATACATGTCAAATATTTTTTGATAATATCACTGACGGGCTAATTAGAATTTTTCAGGACACAAGCCCATTTTGACAAAGTATTTGCGGGCCCAGCTGGTCGCAATAACTAAGCTAGGACACCTCGACCAAATGGATTTTGGTTAGAATGTGAGAAATAGCGCTCGAGCCGCAAAGCTATAACCTGATGCATGACCGTGGGCTAGGCAATAAGGAGTATGTAGGAGTCGTCGCAGGTGGCGTTCTGTGGTTCCCCCTGGTGAAAAAGCTTTGAGTTTTATGCATTTATGTATGTAATGTATGTGTTTTCTGATACAATACATGCTGTACATTATGCTACGGTGAGATCAAAAAAAGAACCAACGATCTTGAAGATCCACTGGTCGAGTCCGACTACGCTTTTTTATTTTTAACTATCCTCGAAAATAGGAGAAGCTCGTGGCTAAATAATAACAGCCCCTCAAGTCGATCTTTAGGTTAAGCCGCTTGCCTAGGTTGGTCTCTGAATGGGTGACCACTCATAACATACAGAGTTTCGTCTTGCCTCGGAAAGCACGTTAAGCTGTTGGTCCCGGCTGTCATTTGTAGATCTTTGACAGACGTTACAGGTGGCCCAAAAAGTTTGACAACCAGTCTTACCCAGTCGTATCGTATTACCCAGTACTAACTGGGTTGTGGAGGTCAGATAGACAGTCGCTCCATGTAAAAACTTTGTTTGTTTGTTTGATTGATTTTTTTTGTCACTGACTTCTGAAGCTAAAGTTATTTTTCACTTTTTTGTGTTTTTTGAAGTCGGTTTTATTTTTTTGCATAAAAGTTTGTATTTATCCATTTTTAGTTGTTCCCAAACAAATATTTGCCATGAATTTATTTGACATTGTTACCAATACATGTCATGATAATAGGCGTGAGCAGCAGTGGCCCAATGGTGGCAGCCCCGACTTACGAACAGTAAGTTGTGGGTTCGAACCCAGGCAGGCGCATTACTTTGTGTAATTTATTTCATCACCACTGCTCTAAAAATGGTGAAGGAAAACATCGTGAGGAAACCGCCATGTCCTAGAACCAAAAAATTCGAAGACATGTGTGATGTGACATCTACCAATCCGCACTGGGCCCGCGTGGAGGATTATAGCACATTCCCTCTCATAGAGAGGAGGCCTGTGTCCCAGCAGTGGGAACATTAATGGGCTGATGATGAATAGGCGTATCCCCAATATATGGAACTTCCTTCTTAGCCCTTTGTATTCCAGGGCCGCAGTATCTCTATAGAACAGTCCCTTTTGCTGACATCTCTATGAGGCGCGCGCGGAACACGAACGAACTGACAAAATCTGGGTGTATTGTACACATCTGCATATCCCCTCAGAGCATACGGCGTGATGTTACGTCATGATGTTGTATAAACAATAAACATACTAGCGATTTGTTGCAATTACAGCACATTTGCCGTCTATTTTTGAAGAGTTCCATTGTAAATCTCCGAAGATCAGCATCAGATGTTCACAAAATTAAAATGGGACCACACGGGAAGCACTACCTTTCAAATAAACAAAGAATCATTAAAATCGGTTCACCCAGTCGAAAGTTCCGAGGTAACAAACACAAAAAAAAAAAAAAATGAGAACCTCCTCTTTTTGGAAGTCGGTTGAAAATACTAGTAATCAGTAGGAAGACGACCCTAACATAGTTCGGAAAAGGCTAGGCAGATGATGATATCCTCGAAAATAATAAGCTTATTACTTAGACATCTTACACCGGGCCAAGAGACCAGCTCAATAAGCTTTGTGGAATTTCTCAATTAGAACCCACAGAAGCACCGATCGGTTCCTTTCAATAGGCTCCTAGTCCGTGAATATATTAAAATTTATAGATAAAGAAATATTAAAACTGGCATTCTTTAACGAATCAAATCTATTTTATTCCGGAGTTTTATTGGTTTTTCAGTCACAATGAAAACGTTGTGGATTATAAGAACGCGTGATCGCGTGAGATTATTTATAATTAACCGACTTCAAAAAAGGCGGAGGTTATATGTTCGTGTGTATGTATTTTTTTTTATTTTTTATTTTATGTATGTTACCTGATTTCTCTCCCATTTGTGGACCGATTTTCAAAATTCTTTTTTCATTTGATAGAGTACACTCCTGAGGTGGTCCCATTTTAATTTGGTGAAGATCTGATGCTGACCTTCGGAGATATACAATGGAACTCTTCAAAAAGAGACGGCAAATCTGTTGTGATAGCTCCAATTGGTTGGATGTTCATTGTTTATACAATATCATGACGGAACATCACGCCTGTATGCTCTGAGGGGGTACGCAGAAGTGTACAATTTACCTGATTTCTCTCCCATTTGTGGACCGATTTTCAAAATTCTTTTTTTACTTGAAAGAGTATACTCCTGAGGTGGTCCTATTTTAATTTGGTGAAGATCTGATGCTGATCTTCGGAGATATACAATAGAACTCTTCAAAAATAGACGGCAAATCTGTTGTGATAGCTCCAATCGGTTGGATGTTCATTGTTTAAACAACATCATGACGTAACATTACACCTGTTTGCTCTGAGGGGTACATAGATGTGTACAGTACACCCAGATTTCGACAGTTATGGCATGTTATGTTCCATTTATTGGGGATAAGCCTATTACCATGACATGTATTGTTAACCATGTACAATGAATGCATAGCAAATATTTGTAAGTATAGGATATTACAACTAAAAATGGAAAAATAAAATAAAACTTTTTTGCCAAAAATAAAACCGACTTCAAAAAAAACAACAAACAAAAAAAAAACACAAAAAGAAAAGGACAAAAAAACACACTAAAAGAAAAACAAAAAAAAAACACTAAAACAAAACCACAAAAAAGTGAAAAATAACTTTAGCTTCAGAAGCCGGTGAGAAAAACACCAAATCAATCAAAGGTCAAGTTTCAGAAGTCGGTGACAAAAACAATCAATTAAACAAGGTCACCGACTTCTGAAGCTTGACCTTTGATTGATTTGGTGTTTTTCTCACCGGCTTCTGAAGCTAAAGTTATTTTTCACTTTTTTGTGGTTTTGTTTTAGTGTTTTTTTTTTGTTTTTCTTTTAGTGTGTTTTTTTGTCCTTTTCTTTTTGTGTTTTTTTTTGTTTGTTGTTTTTTTTGAAGTCGGTTTTATTTTTGGCAAAAAAGTTTTATTTTATTTTATTCTGATCATGTACAACGTTATTGGGCGCAGTTAAATGTCACGTTCCTTTTTTAATTTTGTTTATTTTTGACGTGTCGAAGAATTATTTTGTTTCACGTAAAAAAACATATTATGTCGGGTTGTCAGGATTTTATTTCACTAGGCTCGAGCTTATGTGGGCAGAACACGGGTCTCGTGCTATGAAAACACACTGGATGCGATACACTATTTTATTTCGCATTGCACGGTTCGGGTCGGTAGTTTCCATGGAGAAGAACCGGCAAGAAACTCCATGGTTACTCTTTTCAACAGATACACTGAGTCTAACAAATAACTTGACATTACGCTTTCACACATTAACACTAGGCACAAGGCTAGGCACTAGGAATCGGGTACAGTTTCAAGACGTCTCAAGTCCGCTGCGATCAGACCCAGAATGTCCGCCTCGCCGCGAGGTCTTAACATCAGGACTCTGTAAAAGCCGCCATGGTGGGGAGTAGTTCGCGTGATGTCACCACTGGCGCGCTTTCGATTCATTCGCCCGTCCTCATGACCGGATGCGACACATATTAAAACAACTAGTGTTGTGTTTGTTAATATGGTTTTGAGTAGGATTTACAGATAGATTAAATCTTACTGAATAACGTTTCATGACGAAACATCATGCCGTTTATCCCCGATATGTTAGGTAAGATGTATGATGTATGTACACAGATTTAGGTACTTTACACACCACTTTTTTTCATGTGCCCTTAATGCACTGATACAGGTTGTAAAAGACCCTTGCACAAAGCCGTCCACCAAATTAATATTATTGCTGGGAAACGGTATAAGGTAGCGCTCACTGTAACGCACTCAAAACATTGTGCTGATGGTTGAATTGAATAGTACAGGGGTCACGGAAGTATTTAAAGTTACAACATTAATTTGAAACTTTTAAAACAATTGGAACTCTATTTCCGTAACTAGAAGGTTCCCAGGTAAATAACCTTGTAAAGGAAATAGCAAATAAAAGAGCACAAATGTATCACTTATTTCATTTAGAAATTTATTCCAGCAGTTAGATAAATGGTTTTAGACCCCCTGCAAAAATCAGCAGTTCCATCCATGGTGCCCCAGTAACTTGCAGTTTTTTATGAAAAATGCAGTCATGGAAAAGCTGTTTTTTTTTTAATAAAACCCATCTTGTAGGTACTGAATCTAAGGTAAAACTTTGTGTCAGGATGTATTTGCATCGACGTATTCCCGTTTGAGCACCTATTTTTTGGGTACCAATGCGTTGAGCACCAATCCGTTTAATAGCTTGGTGTTAGCGCGAAAGTTATTTTTTTTTATTGTTCTCCATTGAAGAACAATAAAAAAATTAACTTTATTCCCTTTTGAGCGCCTACGGTGCGGTAGCATTAGCTATTAAAACTATTATACACCCCATCACTAAAATCCACCGCACCGTAGGTGCTCAAAAGGGAATACAGTTAAATATTTTTTATTGTTCTCCATTGAGCACCAAGCTATTAAATGGATTGGTGCTCAAATGGGAATGCCTTCGGTGTTCAATGCATTGTTGCCCAAAAAATAGGTGCTCAAACGAGAACTTCATTACAACGTGTATTGAGTTGAGTTGAAAACGAATTGGGGAGGCCTTTGCCCAGCAGTGGGACAACACATGTCATCAGGTTTTAGTACCGACAGTAGAAACAACATACTTAGTGTGTTAAATAGCCTTCCGTACATAAATTAAATATTTGTTTTTCTCGTACTTTCGAAGTAATTAAGTGTCTACTGGGGTCGTTACACAAACATTTTAGGGGTCTACCCCTGTCATAAGCAGTCAACATCAGAGAGTTGTATTTCGTTTAATTCCCGGAAACTGTGTTTACTTTTCCCTTCGAATGTTTGACAAACATGCGAGATAGCACTGTTTGTGTTTGTCAAAGGGAAGATTGAGAACGGCTTGATTTTTTTAGGTGTTCTTACATAAACTCACGGGTTATTCCCAAGTGGGTAGGCAGAAACTACAAAACGCTATGCTTAGTTATAGTTTCTCCTTTTGGTTAGTCCACATTCATGTATCTAGTCAAACACGCACACCAGTTGCTGACTTTACATACTTTGACAGGATGACTTTTTATCACTTTCCAAAAGAAATAGGTATAAGTGAACGGAGTAGAAGCAAATGGCATACTTAGTTCTTTTTTTTTTAAATCAAAAAAATCGAAAATCAAATCAAACGCGTATTGTATTGCGTATGATTTGAAATTCGATATATATATATTTTTTTCAAAATTTCTCTTTCTTTTTTCTAATATGAAAAGTTTACTTGAAATTTGTAGCGTTTTTAGATGATGGATCATTTTTTTTCTAAGCTTAGAAAAAAAAAAAACACCTATTATACCCATTTCTTTTGGAAAGTGATAAAAAAGTCACCTGTATGTTTAGCAGTGATAGCCTATTGGTGTGATCGTCGGTCAAGTCTTAAGTCTCGAGTTCGAACCCAAGACACGCACCACTGATTTTCGGGTTCATGTGCTTGTTGTATACTTTATAGGCTAGTTTCCACCATCAATAAATTGCAAATCTATTTAGTCCGTCAGTTAGAGCATTATATTTGCATTATGTTATTATGTTTAGTAATATCAACGTCATGTCAGTTGTCAAAACTAAATACGAACCTGGCAACACTGGCTTCCTTCTATCTTCACGATGAACAGAGCGCACACGTCTCTTGTGATTGTAATAAAATGTTTATAAAGTGCTTATTACCTCCTAACAATGTACAAAAGTGTAACAGAACAGTCAATAAACGATAACAAGTACAGTACATAGTGGTTTCCATCAAGATTCCCAACATTTTGGTCATCAATCAATCAAATCAATCGGACATTGCTTTACCGACACAGCGACATCTACATTCGGACATAGGCAACAGCCACATACTTCGTACATCGGCATCTCTAATTGGCCAATCAGCGAACACGCAAAACTGTCATCTACAAGACGTACGTCAACTGACAGTGACAACTGACATATCGTCCGGACAGAACAATCCAGAACATTCGGAACTTCCGCTTTGCTCCACGCGGTCAGCAAGCAGACACGCGGTTTTTTCTACGGCTACAACGCACCGCACCCATTCTATTCTATTCAACTCAATATACGCAACAGCGAAACAACACATGAAAATATTCTATAATGTCTCACAATGGAGAAGAAATATCGATATCAATCTACAAACCCTCAAACAGAAGAGAAGTGCAATCAAAGGCAAGCTTACGATAGAAAGATACTTGCAGAACTTCGACGCAGAACGACACTCCGTGAGCGAAATAAAAGTCCGACAAGGCGACTTAGAACAACTGATTCAACGGTTCGAGGAGCTGCAGCTACGAATCGAATCAATCGACGACGCCGCGGACAGACAAGACACACACGAAGAGGAGTGGGGAGCCTTCGAGGACAGATTCTACGGACTGAAGGCATCTATGATGGACGCCTTGACAGCAAGATCGCCTATACCCGCGGCGATGGCATCACCTTCACGCCACAATGATCAATTATTGAACTGTACGCACTACGACCACGCCAAGCCACGTGTCAATTTGCCTCAACTAGAACTCCCTAAGTTCGATGGGGACATCCGGCAATGGCCAGCATTTAAGAACATCTTCTTCGCATCCGTGGACAGCACCGACCTGCCCGTGGTGAACAAGCTGCAGTACCTGAAGACGGCGCTGACGGGGGAGGCTGCGGGCCTGATAGCCTCACTGCTCATCATCGAAGAAAACTATTCCAAAGCCCTCGAAATCTTAGCAAAGAGGTATGAAAACCAAACCATAATTGTAAACTTCCACTTAAAAAGTATCACTAGCTTTAGTACTATCACTAGAAATAACCTCAAAGAGTACTTGGTTCTGCTCCAACAAAGTTTAGATTCCCTAAGAGCCATTCAGCTCCCTGTGGAGCACTGGGATGCATTGTTGGTTTTTATAATAACACAAAAATTAGACAATTCACTCCGAGCCGCTTGGGAAATCAACCGCAAAGAAAATTCTATTGCTTCCCTGAGCGAGCTACTTGATTTCTTAAAACAACGCAGAACAGCCTTCGAGTTAATGTATGATGCTAAATCTAATAATGATAAAAATCAAAATGTTAAAGTCTCTCATGTAGCATCTGCATCAAACAGTGAAACCTGTATTCTATGCAATAGCGGTCATGCTTTGCATAAATGCCCAACATATCTCGAGCTTACAACTCAGAAACGTATTGAACTGATCATATCTAAATCATTGTGTTATAACTGTTTACAGCCCTACAAATTCAGGCATAAGTACTCCAAATTTCACTGCCTAAAATGCAAAGGTAAACATCACACATCCATACATGAAGACAGGCCTCAACCACAGGTTAATCTCATTACAACTACTCACAGCCAACAGGCAAACAATTCAACTTATAGCCAACAGGCAAACAATCCAACTCAAAGTCAAGAGACAAACCATCTTACACAAAGCCAACAGGCGGTAGATTCTACACAAGTACACATTCAACAAGGTTCCTTACAGCCAACTAACACTCAATCTTCAAACACATCTGTCACTACACCTTCTACAGTACTAGTAACAAACACTAACAGATATCAAATGTTGCTTTCCACAGCTCTGGTACGGGTTCAACATGCATCAGGCCGGTGGATCACTGCCCGAGCACTTCTGGACACAGGAAGTGAAGTACTCAAGTAAGTGTAAACATGAATGTTGCATCTCGGTATAACACCTATCAAAGCAATCAAACTTTCTTGGTCATGGACAGTATTTCAGTGCCACTACCGCACACACATGTACATACACAAGCATGGCATATACCAGACAAACAAGCTCAATCACTCGCTGACCCCACATTCTTCATCTATTGACTTACTGCTTAACGCTGAAGTGTTCTATGCTACACTGCAAACTGGGCGCATACAGCTTGGTTCGCGCCTACCATTCCTAATTGAAACACTATTTGGATGGGTTGTTTCTGGTTCCTACTTACCTGATACTCACCTAAATACACCTAAATGCGCCATGCATGCTAGCATGATTTCTACATCTACATCAACAGATGACATACTACAATCTTTTTGGGAGCAAGAGTAGCTGCTTCCAAAAAAGCTGCTCTCACCTGAGGACAAACACTGCGAAGAGTTATACATGTCTACAACTACACAGGACAGCTCTGGCAGATACACAGTGGATCTACCACTACAGGTTGATAGAATTGAGGATCTAGGGAATTCCTTCAACACAGCTTATAGATGCTTATTAAAGCTTGAATCTAAAATGCAAAGAGATACAAATCTCTACACACAGTATAAAGCGTTCATACATGAGTTCATACAGTTAGGACATGCTCACAACATTGAGGACTACTCACCCACAGATACACATGCTTACTACATGCCACGTCTAGCGGTCATAAAGCCTGACAGTATCACCACAAAATTACGTACAGTCTTCAATGCTAGTGCCAAGACATCCACTGGTATATTACTCAATGATATAATGTATGAAGGTCCAAACATATACAATGATCTTTTAGAAATTATCCTCAGATTTAGACTTTACAAATATGCTTTCTCTTGTGACATAATCAAAATGTTTAGAGCTATAAAAATAAATTCGCAACAGACATCTTTACAAAGAGTGCTATGTGGAGAGACTCCAGATCTGAACCGCTCAAGTGTTTAGAGATCAACAGAGTCTGCTATGGTACAAAGTGTGCACCATACTTAGCTTGTCGCACTATGGCACATTTAGCTGACACACACTCAGATACTCACCCGCAGGCAGCTGACTGTATTAAAAGCTCTGGGTACATGGATGATTATTTGTATGGCTGTCAAACTCTAGAACAATGTAAACAAGTATGCTCTGAGCTTATAGACTTATTGAGCAAAGCAGGTTTTCAACTGCACAAGTGGTCATCTAACCACACTGACATTTTATCACATGTAGGCACAAGTTCTACAGAAAACACAAAACATATACAGTCTGTACATAACAATGTAGACTCAAATAATACATACAATTTTACATCAACTTCTGTCAAAACCCTTGGCTTACAATGGCTACCCACAGAAGACACAATTCAGGTTAGCATACCGGATTACAGTGCTGCTCCCTGCACTAAAAGGAACATACTCTCACAAATAGCTCAATTATTTGATCCTATAGGTATCCTAGCACCTACAACTATTCTAGCTAAGATATTAATGCAAGACATATGGAAAAAAAATATTGATTGGGATTATTTGATCTCAAAGGACTCTCTAGTCATCTGGCAGAACTATGTTCAGCAACTACACTGCTTGAAAGCTATACACATACCTAGATATTATTTTAAAGATATACCTACAGAAATAATATTATTAGGGTTCTGTGATGCTTCTCACAAAGCTTATGGTGCTTGCCTGTATTTAAGAGCAACCTACCTTAACAAACCTACAAATTGCACACTAATCACAGCTAAGTCTAAGGTTGCACCTATCAAAAAACAACAATCTATACCACGCTTAGAACTGTGTAGATCACTCTTGCTAGCCCAATTATCAAAAAGATTCATAAACACTACATATAACAAAATTAACATTGGAAAAACCTATGTATTCACAGACTCATCTATTGTACTACACTGGATCAAAGCTCCATACAAGCACAAACACGACACATATGTCACACAGCGCCTCTTGCAGGTCATTGATACCACCAGCGGTGATGACTGGTACTACATAAACACAAAACAAAATCCAGCTGATCTGATCACCCGGGGAGTCATGCCTAAAGACCTTCAATCTTGTACACTATGGTGGCAAGGCCCTTCATGGTTGACTCGAGATCAATCACAATGGCCATCTTCAATGACACAAACGCCTAATGTAGACACATTTAATACATCACACAATCAAACCCCACAAATCAAAGTAGTCAATTTATGCACAGACTCACTCATCAATCATTCATTCTTCTTTGATAAATTCACAAAACACTCCAGTTTCTCTAAGCTTATCAGAATTGTCGCATACATACTAAGATTTGTACATAATATAAAAAACAAACATACAACACATTTAACAGTGACAGAAATAAAACATGCTCACAATTTTATAGTTTTCACAACACAGAGTCATTCTTTCTCAAAGGAAATGCATGAACTACAATCTATAAAAAATATCACTAACTCACAGACTTCACATAAACAAAAGTCTTACACATTCACATCCAGCCCACTAAGGAAACTGAATCCATTCTTTGGAGATGGCATACTAAGAGTTGGTGGTCGCATAAAACACTCAGACATTCCATACAATCAAGCACATCCTATCATACTTCCTGCCAAAAATCACATCACACAGATTTTGGTACAGCATTATCACCTCAAACTACTACACTCAGGTGTTCAGAACACACTCTGTAACATAAGACTGAAATACTGGCCTATCAATGGTAGAGGTGAAGTAAAGAAATGCATATATTCCTGTGTTAGATGCACTAGGTTTAGAGGCAAGGTTTATGGGCAGCAGATGTCAGATCTTCCTGCTCCCAGAGTAACGTTGACTCGTGCATTTACTCATGCAGGGATTGATTTTAGTGGTGCTATTGCTATAAGAAGTTCAATGACCCGAAACTGTAAATACTCTAAGGGTTATATATGCCTATTTGTTTGCCTAGCTACTCGAGCTGTTCATTTGGAATTAGTGTCTGATCTATCCGCACAAGCCTTTATTTGTGCTCTTAAAAGATTTATTTCTAGGAGAGGAATACCTACTTGCTTATATACAGATAATGCAACAAATTTTAAAGGTTCCAAAACTGAGTTACATGAACTCTATAAAATGTTCAAAAACTACAGTATCTTTTTTTTACTACAGTATCGTTACAGTGAAATTATTGATTTATGTACCACGAATTGCATAGAATACAAGTTTACCTGTCCTCTTGCAAGCCACATGGGAGGGATATATGAAGCAGGGATTAAAGCTGTGAAATCTCTCCTCAAGAGACACCTATATAACACAAAATTAACTTATGAATTGGGTTCAAATTGAGGGAATACTTAATTCCAAACCATTGTATCCTATTACTGATTTACCTAATGACTTAACTTGCCTAACACCTGCTCATTTCATTATAGGTACTGCTATGACTGACCTACCTGAACCTAATGTACTAGATGTTAGCGAATCTAGACTGCATGTATACCAAAAAATAATACAATTTAAACAAAGATTTTGGAAACAATTCTATTTTAGCTATTTATCTGAATTACAAACTAGAAATATTTGATCTGAAATAAATTCAATATTATTATTATTATTGAAAAATAATGGACACGTATTTTTTGTTTTTGTAAATCAATGAATATTGACAAAGATAAAACGCATCAAAATACGGGAGTGGGGGCTCGTGTCATGACGTCAGAACGCACTAAAAATTATACCACGGCGTAACGTATTTAGAATTTTATAAGCGTCGTATCTTCGTCAAGTTTGGTTTACGTAACAAAAGAAAAAATACGGGTCAAATATTTTTTGATAATCTAATTGACGGACTAATTCGATTTTTTCATTACACAAGCCTATTTATTATCTCTTGCTTTAGTGAAGCGGCTTCCCGCTGGCCGTATCGGATTACAGTCCCAAATGGAACTGTGAGAGTAAATAAACAGAGACTGCACTTTGTTTGCGCACTTGTCATGATTTTCAAATATGTATTAAATAATAAGATCTGCTGTGATCTATTTAAACTAATATTATGTAGGGTTTTAAAGATTTTAATAATTCGTTTTATATTTGAGAAATGACAACACTGCCTAACCGTCAATGTTGTAGCGGGAAGGGGTAGTTTATAAAACATGACACTCGGCCGAGAGAGCGCTGTTCATTGGGAGAAATTGTGGTGGTACTAATAGTCGAATCTGTGTCTGATAACTGATAAGTGTTGTAATTATTGCATTTTGTATAAAACGTGAAATAATGTAGAAGTGCCCATCCAGGCCTATGTGGACTGAAATACTTGGATTTGAATATACTCAAGAGTTGATTGGAGGTACAATTGTTTTATTACAGTTCAGAAGTGACAAGAACCACGAGCCATCTCTCAGCGAAATAGTAAGTACCTAATTTGTTTCCTTTTCTTTACCATAGTAAGATGTATACTTTCTGTTAACATTTGGTAAAAAAAAAAAAGGGGGTGGAAATTTAACAAATAAACTTTCACGTATGCACAGTGTTTTACACCATGGAGATTATTGTTATATCATGAAATAGAGAAAGATTTCTACCCCGCTAAAAAGCTCACGTGATTCAACTATGCAGAAAGTATACATAATTATTAAGAACTGTGTTCTGATTCGCATTGCTCGAATTTATTACTCGGAATTCTCTGAAGTTGATTTATTTAACTCTAATAAACCGACATAAAAAAAAAAAAAACGAATAGTGAACACTATAACTGGAGATAAATGAGAAGCAACCAATCTTCTTCTTCTTTTTTTTATTCAACCGTTTTATGTTTAAAATTTTTCAAAATCGTAATCCAATTCTAAAAATAACTTAAAAAATATTTTGTATCGTATTTTTGTATTGTATTTTTATTTTTTGGAAATATCTGGCATTAGTCCGTTCGCATGTATTATATATATATCCCAGTTACACAGGGAAACCAATAATTGGCCATAATAACTGTCACAAGCTTATTTCGTAAAATATTTTTATGTATCGCGGTTGGTTAGTTTATAGATAAAATTAAAATCATTATGGCATATATTATTACATGAGTTTAACAATGCAGCAATGAAGATGGGTTGATTTTACATGTTAACATCCATTCTAAAGAACCATGTGTGAGTGTTGTTAGTAAACCATGTAGGTGTATCAGTGGCGAAGGTACCATGCTACCATGTAGGTAGAGATAGGGATAGTCGTTAAACTTTTAATATTTGCTTGATAAAAAAAAAATACATAAAAACTTACACGTTTTGAAGTGTTTTGAAGAATTGACCATGAGACATTTATGAGAATGATTACCCACAATGTTTATTAGACAATGCTACATTGTTTTTGCTATTATTTACATGGCTATGCTGTCATAGGCCTCTGCACCGGCATTTAAATGAGCAACATTGGTAGTGCCAATGTAACAAACATGCTTTATTTATGATTATTTACAAGCATCCAGAGGTAAATGTCAATAACTTATTATTCTGGCCATGATGATAATGATGATAATGATAATGTGAACCAAGTGTGTTCACAAGCGACTTGGTTAGTTCACTTGATTTTATGCAGGTGTGTCCTGTTGATTTATCACAGTGAATCGGTCGCCGGATCCATGTTAGGCGACTTGGTTAGTTCACTTGATTTTAGGTAGGTATGACCTACTGATTTATCACAGTGAATCTGTCGTCGGATCCATGATTATGATGATTATAATGATAATGTGAACTAAGTGTGTTCACAGGCGACTTGGTTAGTTCACTTGATTTTATGCAGGTGTGTCCTGTTGATTTATCACAGTGAATCGGTCGTCGGATCCATGTTAGGCGACTTGGTTAGTTCACTTGATTTTAGGTAGGTATGACCTACTGATTTATCACAGTGAATCGGTCGTCAGACAGATGTTAACCCAGTGAACTAAATGTGTTCACAGGGCCTATGTTATGCGATTTAGTGAGTTCGCTGGATTTTTGTAATTGATAAATGATAATTGATAAATGGTAATTGATAAATGGTAATTGATAAATGATAATTGATAAATGATAATTGATAAATGATAATTGATAAATGATAAATGATAATTGATAAATGATAATTGATAATTGATAAATGATAAATGATAATTGATAAATGATAATTGATAAATGATAATTGATAAATGATAATTGATAAATGATGTTTATTTTGCAAGTAGGTTTTTACAAACACTTTTACAACTTAAAATTAATTAATAATGGTTAGCAATGAATTAAAACAGGTTATTGTAGTAGTTGGTTATTCCCTATCAATGTTACGGGATATCTTTTCTTTTAATGGAGCCCGTGAGTTGCTCGCTGGATGCGTAAGGGGCGATGTATATTTTCTCACTGGATTATTGGGTGAGCTGCATACATTCGTCGGATTTGGGCTAACTGTATTTGCTTACTGGTTAATGACTCTTACAACGTTTAGATGAAGCGTAGTAATTATATTGAATTCGAATGATTTTTAATTAAATAAAGAAGAGACAGATTATGTCGATGAATATTGTACACATTTCAGAAATCAATAGGCGTAGTATTATTGTTGAGGAACTTGACTGCTAAGCTGTACTTTTATGTAGAAGTACTAGCGGACGTCACAGTTTCGAGTACGGGGATAAAATATAGCTTATGTTGCTCGCTGGTAATGAAGCTATCCTTTGCTGAAAGAAAAATTTCCAGTAGTTTTTAAGTTTATTCTCTTATATCTCTTATCTTGGTATAGACTAACGTCTGACAATTAATGACATTGACGGATAAAAGCAAAAAGCAAAGCAAATTCACTTTCTAAAGAAAAGTTCGTACTCAATTCGAAGTCTAGTCATAATAATTATTATTAGTTTTCTCGTTATTTTCTTTCTAATTTTTGGTATTTGATAGAATATATATTAGTTAATTTTATCTGTATATGTGTATTAGTATCAATATACCTAAGTATTAATATTCTCGTTACCAAAAAGTTAGTTTTTTTTAGACATTATTTTGTACCCTATCACTATGTTTTCTTATTTAACCCAAAGGTTGACTGGTAGAGAATGCCTTGTGGCATTAAGTCCGCCTATGTACTACTACATATTTCATAAGTCTTCTTATTCACTTTAAATCACTAAAGTGAAATTATAGCATGCACTACAAAATTATAAAACCACCATTACCAGTACAACTATTGTACATGAAGTTTAAATTATACAACACTTTTGGGATCCCCTCTGGGCAAGTAAATGTTGTGTTGCTAACAGCCTGGAATGCTAGCAAACAAATGACATTTTTATGTTTCACATTGTTGGATTGCTCACTTATTGATTGATTAATTAATTTATATTGATATTTTAGTTCAATTTCTTATTTGTTTGTTTGACCAAGACCAGCGTCTTATTTTACTTGATTTGGTAAATAGTATTGTGTATATGTCTTTGATTTATAATAATGTTTTTATGCCTATTACCCAAAATATGGATATTTCTGTCATAGAGAATTAAATTAATTAAAATTAATGATAATTAAGCTTATTGTGATCGATCATTCACATGACATCGTTTTTATGCGAGTGTGAACGGATTACTTCTCAAATGATGTACAATGTTTCAGTGAGCTGTGACGATGTCGTCTGATGTTGAGCTTGGTACCCCGTCTGGTACACCTCTGAGGCGCCGGCGTAAGTCCATGAAAATGAAGGCTCAGGCAGAAAAGCCCATTGATATCTACATAGTTCGAGTGAAAAGGCTTTCCTTAGTGAAGAAAGTTACGGACGTCCGTTGGAAGGGATGTTACATTGTACTTTACCTGGTGATGAAAGTATTCGTGGATATTTTATGATAAATTAATTAGGATTATTAAATAGATGTTAAATTACCGGTAGCTGTTGGCTGGCTGACTGACTGTTCGATTAGGAATAGGCCGCGGACTCGGAATAGTTCGGTACCCGAAGATCTACTTAACTTTCTTGCATCTCAGAGACCTCAACCGCAGTTTAATAATAAATTACGTGAACATACGACTCAAAACCAGGGTTAGAAAAGTCTGACCGTGACACAAGCTTTACGTTGAAAGACTTTAAAAACCTTTTGTAATACACATGGTATTAGAACATATTTTAAACGCAGTAGCTTGTCTCAGAGTTAATGGTCAGGCAGAGAGATTTAACCAAACCATCTTAAAATTCATGATCATCTAACCTATATAAAGGCTACTGAGACAAGTGTCTGGGAAACATACAATAGGGCATTAACAACACTGTTTGTAATCATAATCATTTACTTGTAATGTTAAGAATAAAAATTATGTATTTGCTTAAAATACAGGTGTTACCAGATGTTAAAGTTGGTGGTTTATGCATAAACCATATTTTGCCTTTTTAGGGCATGCAAAAATAATTTTACATTATTGTATAATGCGTTTCTATGTGAAATTTAACATGTACTTATTAAGTTTACAGTAAAATAATTATTAGTAATAATTAATATAAAATAATTAGTAAAGTAAAATAATTATTGGTACATATTAGTCTCAAAATAAGTTGAGCGTAATACATAGTCAAACAATACAATTCTTTAATATTTGTCTTTATACGTTAATTTTTATCATTCATTATTTTAACAAAATGTTCAATATTGTTACCATAATTTAGATTTTAGAATATATTAATTATTAACATTATTTATAAATTCATTAGTAGAATTAAATCGTTAACTTCAAACTCTTTATAGTTCTTTGGTATTTTAAATTATAAATTAAGTAGTCCACACATTAAAAGAGTTCGTTCTTTACTTATATTGTCACTTACGGGATATCTTCCGTGATTGTTCATTGTTTTGAGCTCCCTAGTTTATTTTAAAACCGTGAAAGCTTAAAACAGAGTTCGTTCTTTATATAGAAGTCCTGTTAATGCCTCAACACAGAAAACTGCGGCAGAGGCTATGTTTGGGATAAATAAATACACGAGATAAATTACACGAGATTTTGTCCAACAAGCTTAGCGCCGATAAGTCTATGTACTAATTTAGAGTTGCCATAAGTCGAAAAACTTAATTTTGATATGATAAGAAAAGTACAAAGCCTCTGTCGAAGTTTGCGGGTCCATACAAGATCACTGAAGTTGCAGCTGATTAAATCCGACCATGGATACATTTTGGAACTGCATAGCTCCGATGTCCAGTAGCTTTGAGAATGCTGGCAAAAGTAACTGAGTAAAGCTAACTTAAAATATTTCCTCTTACTGTCTATTTTATTGCAAAACATTTTCTTTAAATGTACAGGGTCAGAAGCTCTAGTTAAATATGTTGTCAAGTTTTAAAAATGTATATATACCTATTTGTAATGTATAGAAATGTTTTTTTTTTTTGTGTTTGTATTTTTTGTTTTTCTCTCTTTATTTTTAACGCTTAAGAATGTCATGATTTTATTTCTATGATTGTCTTGTGTGCCAGGAGGCCACACAGTGTCGGATGGCCGAATGTCATGATTTTCAAATATGTATTAAATAATAAGATCTGCTGTGATCTATTTAAACTAATATTATGTACGGTTTTAAAGATTTTAATAATTCGTTTTATATTTGAGAAATGACAACACTGCCTAACCGTCAATGTTGTAGCGGGAAGGGGTAGTTTATAAAACATGACACTCGGCCGAGAGAGCGCTGTTCATTGGGAGAAATTGTGGTGGTACTAATAGTCGAATCTGTGTCTGATAACTGATAAGTGTTGTAATTATTGCATTTTGTATAAAACGTGAAATAATGTAGAAGTGCCCATCCAGGCCTATGTGGACTGAAATACTTGGATTTGAATATACTCAAGAGTTGATTGGAGGTACAATTGTTTTATTACACACTCATTAGGCCAATATCACCACTGAGATTGGCCGCTATCTTCGAAAGGATAGTGGGCAAATGTGGTCCAAGCGTCGCCAAGGATGGATAATTTATTTATTATTTATTTATTATCTATTATGTATTTATTTATTATTTACTAGCTGACCCGCGCAACTTCGTCTGCGTCACATGAGAGAGGGAGAAGAGAGTGTGAGTCAACCTTAAATAGATAGACATATCTCCAATTTTTTTTAGAACGTTTTAGGAGGAACAATTCCCTCATACTGACTATTGTCACAGAATAGATAATAGTACTAGCGTACAGAAGTTGCACTCCTTTGATCTTGAAGAAAGCCGACATTATAAATACCTAAACTGGGCCCGCTCGATCTAAAATGTGCCTTGACGCCACGCGTTAGCGTATGTTATTCGGCGTCTCACTGCTTAATGGTCAGTCGGTAGGGTCGCCTCAAGTACTCAAAATAAAATACTACCAACATTTTTGTATTTGAATGTATTATTATTTAAATGTTAATTAAAACTTTTATAATTACAATTGTTTTACTCTATTATAATGTCTCATATATATCTTGCCTTCTCTATAATTACGATTACTTATTAAATTTAATAGCAGCATACATGCGAAATCTAACAAATAGGTAATTTCAAAGTAAACTCTGATGGGAAGCATGGACATGGAGCAGTGAAATTTATATAAAAAAACACTTTTTTTCTACATTTATTAACAGCAACAGTTTATCCGGCTTGTCATTTTCACTAGTAATGATTAATGATCAATAAATCAGTCAGTTAACAAACACGAAGTACGAGTAGGTAGGTACGCGACGCAAGGTCAAAAGAGCGCGAAAAATTAACGCGGCATACGTACGCAGTTACGTACGGCTGGAGCGCGACAGCCCTAGATAGCTTGCATATTCAATATGCTCGAAGCGGTAGGTAATTATCTCATGCCTACACACGGACTGCAATAGCTCTGCTATTGTGTAACTTTAACCGTTTATGCAGCGCTCGCAACGGAAGCTCTCAAAAGAAATACATTTTCCCTGTTTTTGCAACATTTATTTATCATTGATGTTCCGGTCCTTTTAGTCGTAGCGTGATGTTAGAGAATCTATAGCCTTCCTCGATAAAAGGACACAAAACTAAAAGATTTTTTAAATTCTAACCAGTAGTTCCTGCAAACAAACTCTTGAGCTTATAATATTACTATAGATTCAAATGGGTAACAATTTAATTTCTTCGATATATTTGCATTAATCGCTAAAATAATCTACCTATGTTTTTCCAAATAAGGGCTTGCCTCGACAACCTTACACGTCTTCATCCTTAAAAAGTTATGCGTGGTCATACATAAAAAAAATATACGCGTCGAATTGAGAACTTCCTCCTTTTTTGTTTGGTCGGTTAAAAAACCAAAGTTCATGCAACAGACATACACGGGCGAGGGTCATTCTTTCACGGAAAGTCTTAACATAACGCCATCTATCGGCCAAGATGTTAAACTGCTAAAATATAATGCACGGAAATATGTTGTGTAAATTTTCAAAGCAGCATCATGTAGACTAATCTAGAGTACCTTATGATACAATAACGTTTTTTTAAAGTCGGTCAGTCGATTTAAAAGTTATCTGGTGAGTACATTTTTAGTTATTAGTACCATTGTAAATATTTGTAAAATAGATGTCGCTACATCTTACATTTGATGATTACTTCATCTTACATTTGATTAAATTCATATATCTTTTGATAGAATTAACCGATTACGATGAAACAAAAACTAAATAATACCTCAAGATACGCAGCATTTTTATGTACAAAAGTTATATATATGGGTTTCCTATATTTTGCGTGATGCTTGATCATCGAAACAGACAAACAGATAAACAGACAAAAAATCAAAAAATGCTGACAATGACTTCTGTTGGTTATCCTTAACACCCTGGCAATTTTTTTTTTCAAAATATTTTCGATGTACAAAAACGATTTTTCTACAGATTTATTATATGTACTAGCTGACCGACGCAACTTCGTCTGCGTCACATGAGAGAGAGAGAGAGGGTTAGAGAGAGTGTGAACCTTAAAAGATAGACATATGCTATCGCGGAGTTTTTTTTTTACTTTTTAAGAGAAACAATATTCCCTCAAACATGATTGTTGCGTAAATTTAACCCTTAATTTGATTATGTTCCGTTTATGAAGCGCTCGCAACGGAAGCTCTCAAAAAAAAAAAAACCCTGTTTTTGCAACATTTGTCATTGATACCCTGCTCCTACATTAGTGTACTATATCGGACATCTCTATCTCGTGGACAAACAAAAAAAAATACGCGTTGAATTGTGTTTCGTCGGTTAAAAAACCTAAACTTGAGGCAACTGACACGTAACGTGACACGATTGCCGTTATGGGATCTGGAGGCGATAGTCCTCGCGCGCCTTCATGAATGGCGCGCGGAGGCGCTACGCGCCGGGGGGAAACTCCGCTGCCGCGGCAAATTGTCGCTCAGCGGACAGACTTCCGGCGGGATCTCATGGCGACATGGAAAGAGCGACTGTCACAACCCCGTTCAGGGCACGCCACGATAGTGGCGATAAGTCCCCTCTTTGAGGAGTGGCTTGAGAGACGAAACGGCGTCCTCACCTTCCGCCTGACGCAGGTCCTCACCGGACATGGTTGTTTCGGGAGGTTGCTACACCGAATCGGGCGGGAGGAAACGCCAGGGTGTTTCCACTGCGAGAATCGGAACCGGAGGACACGGTGAAGCACACGGTGGAGGTGTGCGAAGCGGCGATCGGTGGCGGCGACCTCTCGCGTGGCCCTGGTGCAAGCCATGGTCCGGAGCGAGACGGAATGGGACGCCGTCACCTCCTTCTGCGAAGCAGTAATGCTAGAGAAGGAGGTGGCGGAACGGGAGAGGGAGAGAACCTCTCAGCGTCCCGGCAACCGCGGGAGACGCCCCGGGCGTCGGGGGCCCCCACGTGGCCCCCGGCCACCGTAGGCGCGGGCCTGTGGACGGTGGGCTATGGGCTAGTTTGCCGTCCATCCGTCTCATGACGACAAGCCGTGACGACGGCGCGTTCGTAAGTCATTAGTACCATTTTAGTTCAATAGATGTCGCTGCATCTTACACTTGATGATTAGTTCTTCTTGAACACTTTAAATTCATATATCTTTTGATAGAATTAACCGATTACGATGAAACAAAAACTAAATAATACCTCAAGATACGCACAATCCCTAGGTATAAAAGTTATCTACATTGATTTGGTAAATTTTACGTGATGCTTGATCATCGAAACAGACAGACAAAAATTTCAAAAATACTGGAAATGGGTTCTGTTGGTTATCTTTTCACACCCTGGCAATTTTTTAAAAAAATATCTTCAATGTACAAAAAATATTTTACTACAGATTTATTATATATAATAGTAATAGATAATAGATAGATATAGATATAGATTTAGTACAGTATGTAAAACCATTAACACTAAATTATATACCTAATCCTTTTACTCGGCCTTCTCGCAGAACCACAAACATTCCAACATTATCTTATAGCAAATTAAAGGATTAGATGGACCCTTTAATTTCAGTCATTCATGATAAAAATAAGCTATAATTTCTCGAAATCCCTCGGACAGATTTGGATGCCCTTCTGCATGTTTGAACAGTAATAAAATTGTACTCTTTCATTTGGTATATGGTTCATGCTTGGCGACGCTTGGACCAACTCCCATACATTTTTGCCCACTGTCTTTTGGTCTGGAGTACTGTTAAACCGCAAAAAACAATGAAATTGCTAATCCCCTCTTTTTCCAATGCTATCGGTTTCCTTCGTACCAAAACAGAATATTCTGAAAAGCTATCCTAAAATAGGGAACCAACATCAAAACCAATTGAATGCCCAATTCCCTATCCTGAATAAAATATGTAGTTAGTTATCTGTTCAAGTAATATAATGAAACGCTATATTATTCATCCTTGTTTCCAAGAATTGAAGAATAAAGGACTGAAAGGGTTACTACCTACTTTTATTCAGTTTTTATTGAAATATGTGACTTTCAAGGACCTATTCAAATGCTGTAGAGGGACGAACAAAATAATACAAAATTTATTTACTTCATAAACGGTGTAACAAAACTCGAAAAGGAAACAAAACGAAGCCGAAAGGCACTTGATCTCCCCGTCATTGTGATCATTTTTGTGTTCTACACTATGGTGTAGGAACCTTATAGTTAAGGAGATATTGGGGGTCAACGTTCCAATTATTTGAAAACTGAAACTATAAAAGGGCATCGAAAAACTCCTCCTCAACGCTGTCAGCTGGTAATGTGCCCAAGAGACTGGCGGCGTTGCCACGTTGTATGGCAACACTCAGCCTCTGACCAAGGTAAAAGCCAGCTCTTGGGTCACGGGAAGCGTCAACTAGGCGTTTTGAAAGTTCTTTGAACAGGCTATGGGCACTCGGACCCCACGGCCCTAGAGTTTCAACCCCAAACGGCTCGAAAATATAGTTACCACAAAGGTTTCTATATTTACGCCGTTTGAGGTTCTCTGCAGCCGCAGCAGCAGCGCCAGCACAGCACGACGAACTTGGAAGATGAGAAGGCGCAAGAGTATCGACGCAAGTTGCGTCCCATACTAAGGGCCTACCCATCTTCCAAGGAAACAAAGACATGCCGTCCGGTCTCTTGCCATCGTCGCGTGCCAAGCCATTAGGTTTTAAAACAGCTGGAACGCCGACGGTGACAAGAGCTCGTCGGATAATGTCGTTTATGTTCGCGTGCCGTGCAAAACGCCCCGCACTTCGGCTGCACGACAGGCCGTGGTGACCAAGGCTGTTGACAGCTTCACCACAGTGACAGCGATGAGGAGAACAGCAGGCGGCACCGAGGCGTAAGGCAGCAGCGAGGCGAAAGGTCGTGTCGTCAAACAATGTGCCAATTGTCGACGACGGCAGTGCGTGAAGCCAAAGACCCGACTCCCATTCACCCACAGCCAGTAGGCGCGCACGCTCAGCAGTAGTAGAAGACGAGTTCAGCAGATTGTTTTGAACGATTCTGCAGAGCGGCTCGTCCCACCGTCTCTGGGAGAATGGATGGTCGGGTTCTTCAGTGTTCGGGCAAGCAAGTTTCCAAGCATCGATAGCCTCGGAGAAGCACGGCATATCAAAATCAATCAGTGTGGAAGCCAGGATATTCCTGATTAATTTCTCAGTGCCGTGGACCGAGGATATGAAAGCCGGTAAACTAATACTGGAAATTTTGCGGACGCCGAGTCCTCCCATGCGAATGGGAAGAGTAGCTTGAGCCCAAGCTCAGTCGTCCAAAGCCACATTTAAAATAGATGATAAAGTATGTCTGATTATTTGATCCATTTTGTCCAAAAGGTGAGTGTGCTTCCATAAAGGGAAAGCACGAAGGAAATATGTTAATTTAGGGCCGAAACAACAAAAACGAATTATTGTGATGGCCGAATGTATGTTAATTTGGAGCAATCTTTCCAAAACATCACTGAAATTTTGAATTTTTTCCTCGATAAAATCGGGAAAAGAGTTTTCAAAGATAGGTGACCCGAGGAGGCGAAGAGAGCTTTTTTCTATAATTTTGATGCCAGGGGCTATTGCGTTAAACTTTGAAAAAGTCAGTTGTCTGTCGGTACTGTCCGCTACATATAATTCGCATTTTGAAACATTGAGGTCGAGGCCAATGGAGTGAAATTCATTTTTTAAGAAATTTAGATCTAGTAAAACAGAATCTACATCGCCTCCCAGAGTTCCGTCATCAAGATACCAAACGTTAAATTTGGAATTTAGCTGTCGAATAATTGGGTGGATAGCTAAACTAAAAATCACTGGTCCGAGGGGGTCACTTAGTTAAAAGTTACTTAGTTTGGCGTACAGAATGCTTGGTTGAAGGCTTCGTGATGAGGTTGTTTACACCCTGTAGTATTGTATTGTAGCAAAACAGGAAGATCTAAAAATTTAAAAGGATTTTCATCGATACTTATTATATGAAGAGGAAAGTTGTATTTTTGTATGTAAGGAATAAACTTAAAAACTACTGGACCGATTTGAAAAATTCTTTCATCGTTGGGAAGCTACATTATCCCCGGGGGACATAGGCTACTTTTTATCCCTGTATTCCCACGGGAACGGGAACTACGCGGGTGAAACCGCGTGACTTCCGACTAAATAAATTTGTAAAACTCACACTTCCAAGCCACAAGATACAAGTGACGCTTAGTTTGTGGCTCACTTATTATTTATGTACGACACAACTGTTTTGTTTCTTTTGATTAATAATAAGCTTATTACCTACTCATTCTTCATGTCAAAATTGGTTCTGGTTACCTGGCAATTAATTTCCGAAAACCTTTGTCCTAGTTTATTTTATCTAAACTGTAAATTTAAATATAAAATTTAATTTTTAGTAATTTAAAAACTACATCAGAACACAGTGCAACATTAATATTTAAAAAAACCTGGATGTTTTCTTAAGTGACGTTATCATTGTTTTAATTTTATAACGATTTAAAAAAAAAATACTGCATGATCACGTAAAAATAAAATTACGCCAATAATATTTATGTGTGTTTTTTTTATCACTCTAAACAAAGCGTACTATCGTCCTAAATAGCAAAGTGAAATTATTTTTTAAATATATATAAAAATAATACTAAGTTTTAAGCATTTGAAACTGCTGATTAGACATAGAGATCCAATATCTTTCATGACGTCATTCGACGTATCGACGTACAAAATCCATATACTAAATTCAGTTTATCTAGAAAGAGATAGGAACAAAATTTTTGTGTTGTTTGGCCGATTTTGGCCTTGTTTTCACTTTTTGTCATTATAGAAGTGAAAACTTCTTTAGGCGCGTTAAGCACTTTTTGGGTGAAGGAAAAACATTGAATTCATCGTCACGTAACGTAACGTGCGGTGACGCTTCGTAGCCGTTCGTAGCACTCGTAGTATCCACTACGGCGTAGCAGCACATAGGCATGCGTGGGGCATAACCAGTGCTACGACTGGGGCGGGGCCTGTGTACTTTATGTTTTCACTTCTATCGGCAGTCCCCAGACTGCCCCGATTTTTTTACATTCCTCATCGATATAACAAAAAAATGTTTTGCACATTCCCTATTACAGTTAAATATGCGTAAGTCTCATGCTAAAGGGAATAGCAGCCACCGAGTCTGGATTTGTGTCCGGTTGATGTCAATAGGCCCCCCCCTATTACATGGGATTTAACATAACGGGCTGAATGAGGGTGCACAATTAGGTACACCTCTGCCTAATTTTTCGGGGATTACGGTTGTGACGAATTGTGTTGTCTGTATGGTTCTTTTTTCAAAAGACCATCTCAGACACTAATCTGCATAGTCATCATGTGAATTGAGCAAGATTATGTCTGGACTTTATAGTATTATGCTATACTTACACATCATATTCACCATTCATAATACTATTTATCATGCTTTTTATTTGTTTATATATCTACACTTAGCAAATCGATTTAAATACGATTCTTTAACTTGGAAATAGCTGAAATAAATTATTAAAATTTTCATGTTGTGACATTTACGTCAAGCGTCAAATTGTCAGTTAGTTTTTAATTCTCTTTCTGCTCAGTCTATGGTCTGGCTCTATGATTTCTCTTTTTGGTTTGTATAATTTAAATTATTTTTATCAATATGCTTAGCCAATGTATTTTATAAATTATTACGATTGTTTAATAACTTAATATTAAATGATTTTAATTATAAAATTCTTAACGCACTCATGGATATGTCCTGGCCGACTACACTTGTCAGATGGCCACACTAAGAAAAGATTCCTAAGAAAACGAAGATAAAAAAAAGGAAGACTACTTTGGGAGAAACGAGCTGACGGACGGCTAAAAAAGTCTACTCTGGAATCTGATTTGATGAGTATCAGAGAGCAGCTTGGTTTTCGCTGTGAGATTCTAAAACTGCCCAGGGGATCCAGCTAAAGATTCCCCTGGGACTTCTACTCACGATGTTCGGAGGCTTACTACGTGCCTGTCTGTCTACTGGTCTCGCAGGGCTGTCCTACGTCTGGCCCTGAGTTCTGCACTGCCTTGCTGCTGAGCTGTCCTGGTGAACTCTCTGCCGCCGTTTCTACTGCTTCAGAGCTGAACTTCAAGGTTGCTCCGGCATCGACCTGCTACCGTGACGCCTGCTCCCGTGATTCCTAACTGTGAACTATAAAACTATAGAGTGCGTGGTAGGTAGTTTTTTTTATAGAACTAGCTGTATTTCTTTTCCCCTATTAAATTGTAATTGAACAAGTCTGCTTATCCATTTATTTTAATAGGATCAAGTAGATTTGTTACAACTTCAAAAGAGACTATGACCTCTGAGTTTGTTTCGGCTGTTTCATCTCAGAGTAGTCAGGTACGAAACACCAGCCCCATCTAGTTATAAAAAATGACGTGTAAAAGTGTTTGTAAAAACCTACTTGCAAAATAAACATCATTTATCATTTGATGTTATGAAATATGGAAAACTAATAAAGACTTTTTATCCTACAGATCCCATTTCCAAATACGTATTTAAGGCGGTACCCCGAGCAAAATTAGCAACTCTATTTGTGGTGGTTCAAACTTCGCTTGAAATACTGTTAGAATAAAGTTCGAATCAGCTTGCACTACGAATTGGTCGTTACGTCAGTCACTGCAGGCCGAATTGTGCGAAATTAGTGGTTTTTATTCTTTATAAAATCAAACATACGTCTTTTGGAAAAAATAAAACGACAATTATGTTCATTATTAAATTGCCTATCCATTAGTATAAGTAGCAAATCAAAATAATGGTTACTTTACGAGGAGTAGCATTTTATAAATCATTATTTCTCATTTCTATGGTTTCGTTGTGAGGGGATTTATTAAACATTAAGCAACTTAAAAAAAAATATGAAACGACAGTTTTGGAGTCAAGGATATGTAGTAATTTAATGTATTTTTTATTAGTTGGTATTTCTTTTGGTTAAAGAGGAGTAGGCTCCGAAAAACTGCTCGCTCAAGGTCATTTGCTCGGGGAGCCGCCTTAATTACCTAAAACACAATATAGTTCATGATTTTAATTGACAGCTCTCAGTTCGTTGATATTATCGTTTTGATCATTTCAATTCGAATCAATCCATTAGTCGTTCAATTAATTGATTAACTGGATACAATCGCCATTGTTTCTGTAATAATCACTCTATAGACCTAGTTTCGTTGATTTTAATTTACTTTGAAGATTGGTGAATACTAAAAGGAATTATTTTTTGTTGGCTGTTTAACCTTGTAATGATTGTTTTTTTTTTTAAGTGGACATGCCTATGTCTTTAAACAAAAAAATATCAAAAGTGGTTTAGCTGTTATATCGTAACAAACAAACAAACAAACAGATACACTTGCGCATTTATATTTAAGTATACAAATAAATAAAATCGAAGTGTCCGTTTAAAATTTTAAATAAAATAAGATTTTTACTGAATGCCCAAGGAAGTATGTATATACGGTACCTACTTATAACAAAAAAAAAACTTTTTGTATGTCTTTCTGACTGTCTGTCTGTCTATCGGTATGTCTGTCTGCCTGTTTGTTCCGGCTAATCTCCGAAACGGCTGGACTGATTTTGACTTTAGCTGATGTAATAAGGAGTTAGATTACTGTTATTGTAGAAAGAAAAATAGGGTACCATGCAATAAAATAAAATTGATGACAAAATCAAATTCAAATAGGAAATAATATTTTAATAATAATTTCCCACGAACGTAGTTCATGGGCAACAGCTAGTTTCAAAATATAATAATAAATTGAATCTCTATTTAATAAATCCAAACAATGAATGAAAAACATTATTCTTGTTATAACGAGAACGAAACAAAATGAAATGATATTATTGTGAGTTTTTGTTATATCTTTTCATATTATAGGTAAGTGGAACAAAGGCCACGTCGTATTTACTGCGTCTAGACCATGTTAATATCAGAAACAAAAGATATTATTTTAGGTAAAAATACACAGTAGGTACTCAGAACTACTCGTGAATAAAAATATGAATACGGATTAAATATTAAATGCCCGCTGCCCGCCTGTTAGTCCCGGCTGTCATTTGTAGCTCTTTGACAGTGTTGTTACAGGTAGTCAGTGGCCCAAACAGTCTGACAACCAGTCTTGCTAAGGAGTATCGTATTACCCAGTACTAACTGGGTTGTGGAGGTCAAATAGGCAGTCGCTCCATGTAAAATACTAGTATTCAGCTGCATCCGTCCGGTTAGACTGGAAGCCAACCCCAACATAGTTGGGAAAAGGCTAGGCAGATAGTGAATATGGATTAAATAAAAGGAACGGGATAATACATTATTTACTCCTGACAGAATAGGCTAGTTGCCACCATCAATAAATTGCTAATCTATTTAGTCCGTCAGTTAGAGTATTGGAAAATAATGGACACGTATTTTTTGTTTTTGTAAATCAATGAATATTGACAAATATAAAACGCATCAAAACTCGAGAGTGGGGCTCGTAACGTCACAACGTAACGTATTGAGAATTTTGTAAGCTTCGTATCTTCGTCAATTTTGGTTTACGTAACAAAAGAAATAATACGTGTCAAATATTTTTTGATAATCTAACTGACGGACTAATTAGAATTTTTCAGGACACAAGCTTATTTCGGTTATGGCTACTTTATCTGAATTAAGATTATCTAGGTTTACCTACTAGGATTACCTACGTAGCAGATAATATAATCATCTTCCTGCTCTTGAGCCATGTTACTTGGGATTGATGCAACACGTTTTTTCCTTCCATTCTACGTAGGAGATATAATAATAATATAGTGCATCATCATCACAATTAGTGCATAATGGGTGTAAAAATATGTTAACTTCTTGTAGAGGGTTTTCCATGGATGCAATCAAAGACTTGAAGAACTCATACAACAGATATATTGTAAAATAAAGTTACTTAGAGAAAACACATGAGCTCAGCCATTAAGCGTTCACATTGACCAATAAAAAAAGTAATTCTCAATTCAAAAAAGAAACTACGACAGTAGTATAGAATCAAAACAACAAATTAAACAGTGACTGCACAAAGAAGGTCGACATTCAACGAAATATCCGAAAGGCACCTGTTCTCTCCGCGCGTTGTTGTGATCGATTTTTGTTCTGGACCATACCAGGGAACCTTTTAGTTACAAAGATATCGGAGTTTAAAGGTTCAAATTTATTTATAAGTATTTTTTTTAAATGCACATTAATAAAGTTGAATGCGCCATAAGTACAAATCAAGTTGCATCATTCTTCCACCCCATCATCATCCATGTGAAGCTCAGACGTTTTGTCAGTCATTTTGGTCCTTCGAGCCGGATACATCCATGACCCCGGCGTAGTTTTCTCACAGTCAGCAGTTTATGAAGGTTAGTAGAAAATTTACAAAAAACTTTAAAAGTTTGTTTTCACCAAAACAACCCAATTTGGGCACCAAGTCATCGGGGTCAAAATTGGTCCGAATTGGGTCTGTTATCATTATCACACATTTCAAGGCATGCATCCAATTATCAATTGCCCTGTTTAAATGTATTTGTATGGCAACGAAAGCCTAAAACATAATATCACTTTACCCGACCCAGGAATCGAACCCAGCACCTCATGTTCAGCAGTAGCACTTTCTATCACTAGACCAATGAAGCAGTCAGGTTAGATACGAAAAGGTAAATAATTATAAACTAAGTATTAATTACTAAATTATTTCCTACATAGCACGGTAAAGAAAAAAATACCTTAAGGTCTCTATGCCTTTGCCGGGGTTGCGGGACTGTTCGAAAGAGATACCGTGACCCCGGAACACAAAGGGCGATGAAGGAACATGGATGGGTTTCAGTCAGTAAAAGTCTGACACTCCCTCCTGCTCAGAACGGGACGAGTCATTTGATGATTTCCCATCCGAAAAAAAAGGTCTCTAACCTTTTAAATTCCTTTCTTTTACCACCTCAACGTACACATATCAAAAAAAGTTTTTGATCACTTTGAAAATTCGAAATCTTTTTGTTACATTTTCATTAAAAAAACTAGAGGACGTCACGCGGGTTTACCCGCGTAATTCCCGTTTCCGAGGTAGTACGGGGATAAAATATAGCCTATGTTACTCAAAGTGAATGTAGCTTTCTAATGGTGAACGAATTTTTTAAATCGGCGCAGTAGTTTTTGAGTTTATTCATTACATATACATACAACATACACACAAAAATACAAGTCTTTCCTCTTTATAATATTAGTGTAGACTAGCTTCTGCCCGCGACTTCGTACGCGGATCCTGTTGCTTATGCCAGCGACAACGGGGTCGTCCAAATCGAAGATCTGAAACATCTGATGTCAAATTTTAAGAGCCCGGGGACGGGAACACAACGGGATGCGCGAGACGATTCGAGACGTTCCAGATCTTTCATTTTTGTAAGTCAACAGGAAATGCCCATCAGACTAAACATTTTTATAAGTCAACAGGAAAAATGCCCATCAGACCAAACAACACTTGCTAAGACGTCATTCCTATATGTGTTATGGTGTAGCTGGGCTCTTGGAGTTCGACAACAGGTGTTCCAGATCTTCAAATTTATTCTCTCAGCAGAAAATGCCCGTCACGTGGAACAATTTTTGCTATGGTACCATTTTTGTATCTCTTATAGTTTAGCTGGTCTATTGCAGTTCTGCATCAGGTGTTCAAGTTTCCAAGATAAATTATAGCCTATATGTTGCCCAGATTTAATACCTATACAACAAAAAAAAAACATTCAAATCCGTCCAGTAGTTCCGAAGATTAGCGTGTACAAACAAACAGACACACAGACAAACAGACAATTTTTTTTTTGGATTCGTGTTCTATTACTGTTTCTAAACCCACCTCATTTTTTTTTTTTAATATATTCAATGTACAGACACAGTTTTTTTACTGTTTTATTAAATGTATATATCTATATAATAAAATATATATAGAAGTGTAGATAAAAAATAGTTTTATTTTTTAATACTTACATCTGAGTCAAAGTGACACTCTTTTGAGTTTCACTTTGAATCAGATGAATAAATTGGAATGTCTTCTGACATTCCAATAAAAATGCATCTTGTGGTATTGATTTTAAATTGGTAATTTGCACATTCAAATAGAGATGAATACCCACAAATCACGTCCTTATATTCAAATGTTTGGAAATCTTAGAATTTCAAAAAATATCGAAAGTAGATGAAGAAATTTCATTACACACATAGGTAAAGCGTAAACTAAGACAGTTACGTTCAAGTCTCATGTAAAAGGGGGACGAGCCTATTTCCATTAACGGGGCTAAAAAGTCCGTGGCTGAACTTGAGAAATTCCTGATGGAAAAATGTTGCAAAAGCAGGGAAGAATTATTCCTTTTGAGGGCTTCTGTAACGTGCGCTGTGCAAACGGCTTAAGTTGCGCAACAATCTGCATGTTTAACGGAACTGCACTGCAAGTACGTAGCAATCGATAACGATCGAATCGATACGATTCGATAAATCCGACTTTTCGATTGGTTAAAAACTCATTTTATCGAGAATAACTGTCAGATTTATCGAATCGTATTGAATCGAGTGCTACGTACTTGCACTGCTGTTGCTCTTAAAAAGTTCTAATTAAGTAACATCCGCGATAGCATATTGTCTATATGTTTATCTGTTAAGGTTGAAGACACTCTCTAACCTTCTCTCTCTCTCTCTATTGTGACGCAGACGAAGTTGCGCGGGTCAGTTAGTCTATACTAATATTATAAAGAGGTAAAATTTGTTTGTAAGTTTGTATGTTTGTAAGTTTGTATGTAGGGGGTAATCTCCGGAAGTAATGAAACAATTTTAAAAATTGTTTCACTAGTTAAAAGCTACATTATTCGTGAGTGCTATAGGCTATATTTTATCCCCGTACTCCTACGGGAACGGGAACTACGCGGGTGAAACCGCTAGTTTATACGCACTAGCTTATAATACGCACTAGTTTATAATAAACTAGCGGACGTCACGCGGTTTCACCCGCGTAGTTCCCGTTCCCGTGGGAGTACGGGAATAAAATATAGCCTATGTTACTCAGGGTGAATGTAGCTTTCTAATGGTGAAAGAATTTTTGTAATCGGTTCATTACTTCCGGATATTACCCCCTACATACAAACTTACAAACAAATGTTACCTCTTTATAATATTAGTATAGACTATCTGTGTGCTAAACATCGAAATCGTTTAGTAGTTTTTGCTTGAAAGAGTTACAAACATTCATCCTTCCTTAACAAACAGATTGTGTTACTCGCGTACCTAGAACTATCACAAGACGCGAGGTGCGCGCTCACCCCTTGTTTGCTGTCTCCTCGTGTAGCACTAACGCGAGGATCCGCGCATTTGGGTCGTTTAGCAAACAGTTATAACACCTTATTCTCAAATGGGAATGGGCAAAATTGTTCTAGCGTCCAATTGGTTACTCAGAAAACTTTAATTGGTTCCCTATAAAATTAGGTCAATAACTCCAACCGGACTGTGAGTTAGCAAAAGTTATGTTAGTAGCAAAAGCTCTCATTGAAAAGCTCTTCAATGATGTCTGTGATATATTCTCATGGCTATTGGACCTTGGGGTTTAGTTTTTTTTGTCATCTATTAGCTATCAAAAACTTTGATTATTAACTTACCTATTTCTGTGTCTGTAGATTTTTTTTCTTTTTTTTATGTATATAAGAAAGTTACACTAATAAGCTTTACTTTAACTTTAATAAGTTTTACTCGTGCATGTAACTTCCAATTTTAATTATACAAGATGAGGATAACGTAGTTGTGTGTAATTGTTTGTTTTCCCTAAAAAATAAATTAAAATACATCCATCCATCTATTAATATCTATAGGAACAGGAAGCGCCTGTTTTCAAGGAAATTAATTTATTAGTAACATTTTACAAAGCATTTCGTAATAAATTGAGAGTTGCCTAGTAACTAGCGCAATCGGGCATAAAAACATACAACATATGAGTTTGAGGCTGTTTATTACGACTTATGTCGGTTCATGGAAATGGTTTTGATCTTTATTTAAATAGCTGTCGAGTATTTTGTTAGAAAGTTGTCAACAACAGTGTCGTAACCAAAGCTTTTATTGTCACACGAACACGTGATTGTCGCGCTCATTTTGTTCGGCGAACCCGACAGCGTCGTCGCGACGGACTAGAGCTCATCTCGGTTTTCTGAATAAATGAGCCATTCGCGCGACTCGCCGGCGATTGCTCCGGTTAGGACGCAGTGTACAGTCGTTTAAAATAATCGTTTGTTCATAATATCAGTAACAAAGAATACAAGTATTTAAACGTGGTCATATGTAAGACAAGGTTATTTTTAGATAGACGAAAGCAATTTAAATATTTGGTACAATTAACTTACTAATTTCTTTCTTTATTTTCTTCTTCCACACAACATCACGCCTAGTTTCCAAAATGGTAAGACAAAGCTGTATAGAACCTAAATAGGTACCCCACACTAATAATTACTATATATCAACTACAGGTATTTTATATGTCTAAATGGAGACTCCTCGACGTGTTATGTAACCCAAATTGATACGCAATAACCTTATATTATTTTATTTTTATATAAGAAAGCAAGAGCATAGTGGAGCTCGTGGCTAAATAATAACAGCCGCTCGGGTCGATCTTTAGGTTAAGCCGTGCTTGCCTAGGTTGGTCTGTGGATGGGTGACCACCCATTACATACCGAGTTTACTCCGTGCCTCGGAAAGCACGTTAAGCCGTTGGTCCCAGCTGTCATTTCTAGTTCTTTGACAGTCGTTACAGGTAGTCAGCGACCAGAAAGTCTGACAACCAGTCTACCAAGGGGTGCCGTATTACCCAGTGCTAACTGGGTTGTGGAGGTCAGATAGGCAGTCACTCCATGTAAAATACAGATATTCAGCTGTGTCCGGTTAGACTGGAAGCCGACCCCAACATAGTTGTGAAAAAGGCTAGGCAGATAATGAAGAATGCAAAAGCATCGTTATTTTCTTATACTAAATTCTTTGCTATATATTCACAATATTTTGACCTCCAGTATCATTGCTACGCCAAATACCCTTCTCACTTGACGACAGCGTTGTTCAAACAAGCTACCTACCCAGTTATAGTACAAAAGGTCCATTGCTCCATACTCAGAGCGAAAACGATGCACGCATAATAGACACGAACCATGTACAGCGAGTGCAGCGAGCAAGCGAACTTAAACTACAACAAAAACATACGTATAAATTAGCAGACAGCTCTCTGTCAGCGGGCTTACCGCCGTCAATGCCAATGTAAAGACACGCGGTACGCGCCATATATATAAAGTATACCTAATTGAATTATATTCTTTTTGCCGGGTGGGAGCGGAGTCGTGTAACTGGGCTAAGACCTTAAGGCAGTGGTCCGACCGCCAGCGAGAAAACGACTAACTATCGGCGATTTTCTCTCTCAAGAAACGCACAATAAATGTAGGCACTTTCCGTGTAAACGAAAGAGATGTATATATTAAAAGTTGGTCTCTGACTGTTCACACATTGCCGGCGACGACTCGCTTTACTAGTTTTGTCGCTGAGCGACGAGCTTTCAAAAATAAACTCGCTCAGCGATACTCGCTCAGTGATACTTGTTCAGCGATGCTTGCTCGCTTGATCATTTCTTTACAGTGTGGCATTCATGCACAGGACTGAGCGACTGCGGGCGAGTGGCGCGAGTAATCGCTCGTCGCACTTGTACACTCGCTTATAGCCCGGCGACAAAACTATCGAAACTACACACTCGCTTCCCGCTGATCGCCAACTCGTTTATAGTTTCTAGTTCTATTCGTTTCTCGTTCATCGTCGGCGGTCGGACCACTGCCACACTCAGCACGTTTTCGTTCGTTGTGGTGTGCGAACCTTCTGGAACTATTCTGTGTTAAGCTTAAAGTTAGTACCTATATCAAAATATTTTTACCTCGATCCCACAGATTATTCCCTGACCGAGGTCAGACGGTGTCAACGTTGTTATGTTTATCTAGATCCAGAGTGGCTAAATTTAGCTGATAATTGTTACCTAAGAGATGGGACCTCTGTTGATGTTATCTGTTTGAATAAAACGCAACCAGGTGGCCCAACAAAAGGCCGACTTGGTGCCTATTAGAAGGGCTTTTTCTAGAGCGTAGTTGCGGAATCTAGTAAAATGTACGATCGACCAAAATATTTGGTTTACATTTTACAATGTAATTTGCATGTTAAAATGTAGACCAAATAGCTTGGTCGACCGTACATACCATCAGACCACGGTCACGGAAAAAGTTCGGCTTATCGAAGATTCGTTTCTGTCACATATAATAAGGTAGATGACACCTTATAACAATAATTCCAAGACACCAATCTCTAAAAAAAACATTTTATTGTGGGCGTCAAAACCCGATTTATTAGATTTTTAGTTGCTTTGAAATCAATAAATAGTTGAGTCATTGAGTTGACCAAAGAGTGACGTCACAGTTTGCTATTGCCTTCCAAAATCTATGAGAGAACCGCGTTTCTACAACTCTTAAATAGTATCTCAATTGATTGGTGTGTCATCTACCCCATTCATTTATGATGCCACTTTCTAAGTAAGTTTTATTTTTGCATCACCACTGTTCTCAAACGGTGAAGAAAAACATCGTGGGGAAACTGAAATATTCTGAAACAAAAAATCGAAAACTTGTGACATTTACCAACCCGCACTAGACTAGCGTAGCGGAGAAGCTCTTCTACTCTTACTCAGAAGACACCTGTCCTGTTTGAGATAACAATACATTTTAAAATAAGCTTGTAAAAGTTCAAGAGTATCTCAAGATCTACTTGCAAAACTTTGAATGTGAGTTTGTAACTCAACGTATTGAACGGATCCTGATTGTGTTAGCTTCTCGATCCTTTTCGCTTCTAAACTTTTAATACGCTAACGTTTTTTGGGCCCATTTGCATTCAAAAGGAGTTCCTTTTAAGGACGGAATTTAGACCTCTATGACTTCTGCTTATAAGTACCTACATCGAGATAATAATGTAGATTGTCAAAGGCACAAACATAATCCTTTCATACTAGCAATTTGGAGCTGTTTCTTTTTATTCAAATTTCGAACTATGATTTAAAATTTTGTAAAAACTTCAAACTTTCACAGTCATCTAATAGACATTATTTAAAAGCAATGAGAGGTTTTCCTTTTGAGGTTTTAAAAAAAACTTAGTTTCCAAGAACTCTATAGATGGCGTTGAACTTACTATGATAGTTGGTGCCAAAGCCAAAACGCTTGAAAAAAAAACATTGTTACTCTCGTTGACTGACACTTTCATTTCCTTAACCTTCCGAACATAACCTACATTTCTCGCGCTTTGTTAAAATCAGTTTTTTAGGTTCCGTTCCTTGCATTATCAAACTTACTCCTAGCGCCATCTATCCAGCGACTAGGGAAGAGCTAAAAAGACAATCCCTCATTGCGTCTCACGTTCATCATACGTTACTTATCTGTGTGTAAGTTTAGCCAATTGAATCAGAAATATCAGGAATAGTGTGCGGCTTTTGAATTAAAAAAAAAAAACTATGTCGTATAATATTATCAACTATCTAAGTTGTCCACGACACAAGCTTCGTTGCTTAGTGCAGCACCAGATGGCGGTGTGTGTAATGTCTAGCCTTATTTATTATTTATTTTCTCACTAAGGGCGGAAACTACATAAATGTTTAAGTACGATCACAACACTTTGGAATTCGTGAAATATTTACAGCATTGCCAATTTCATGCAATCGAACGACATTGATTCATTTGTTTTCATTTGGTCAACCGTGTTATCGGAAAGTAATTAATTACTGTTAGACAAATCCGCTGCTACCAATACCGCTTTGTCAAATCCCACTCATATTTGAACTAGGACAAGTATTGTTGTCAGTTCGCATTAGGTATTTTGAATTTAGAACAATAACCGTATAGCGGGTCATTCAGGCTTGCTAATTTTGTGTCAAACAATAAAAATTGACATGGCATTTAGGCTAATTACTAACACCGAACAAAGAGGAAATTATTATGACCGTAATAATCTAAAACAGTGTTTTGTTTACATTTCATCATGCATTCACGCATTCCCCGACTATGTAAGCAGTGGAATTTTGCACCGAAATTGCGCCATTTATGTTATAGTCCCAAAATAACAAAGTCGAATGGAGCTGGGTAGGAGACCAAGCAAGGCACGGTGATATAGGGCATAGGTGGAGTTAAGCCGTGACCTAATGGCGTCAAAGGGCGGGAAAAAGAACTGCTGGTCGTATCGGCAGCGAGGTGGGCAGACGACATTGATGCTATCGCAGCAACCCGCGATGTCATCAGTCATCACTGGTAAGTCCTAGTGCCAAAAATTTTAAGACATGTGACATCTACCAAAGTATCAATCCGCACCAGGCCCGCGTGGTGGATTATAGCCTTTTATAGAGAGAGCCTTCGCCTGTGTTCCAGCAGTGGGATCATTATAGCCTGATTATGTTTTAGCTTGATCGGGAACAATGATGACTACCTAAATAGTACCGGACGTAAAAATAACTTCCACGAGAGGCATTGTGTGACAGAATACTAAATTTATCCTTATACCAGGTGTGAGTATAAAAGGTTCCCGAATAATGATCGTGTTCATATTTGATAGAAATAGGTCGTTATGGTGCCGATAGGGTCTATAGCAAAGGGTTCACGCTACAGTGACAAGTAGCCCTTATATTTCTTTGTCACGGGTTTGCTAAAAAATCGAGAATCGGACTAAAATATACGTATATAATTTTTGTGTCCTTATGGCATTGATTGGGATAAAAAATATTATAAAGAAGGTAATAAAACATCACGAGTGTAATTTTCTTCGGTCATTTTTTTTTGTTTTAGGGTTGAGCAGTGGTGTTGCATTGAATTACTTAAACCCACATTTCGCCAGTATGTTTAAGTTATTATTATTATTTATTATTATTAAACTTACACACTATCTTTACAGGTTACCCCAATGCAATAGTGGTTAGCGAGCACACACCAGATAAATAGTAAACAACTTACGGCTACTTAAAAAACTAAACTTTAAAAATATTTACTAAAAAAAAAAAAAAAAAATGTAATGTAATGTGTTTGTGTATGTAATGTGTGTGTGTGTGTATTTTTTAAAATATTTTTTTTACTTTTTTTTACTTTTTTTTTATATATATGTAGATATTTTTTATTTAGTTATATGGTTTTTTGCCATCAATCGGGTCCAAATGTAAATTTCTAGCTACTACTGAGAAATTTATAATGGAAAAACCCAATAACACTTTGCCCGACCTGCAGCTTGAACCCAGGACTTGAGTTCATACACAGCAGTTGCGACCACAGACCGACGAGACAGTTGAAGTTTTTTTTACTGAGTAGGTACTTTTGTTCTTGGATGATTCGAAAATTGAATTGAAAGGCCTAAGAACTATGGGCTAGCTCGCCGTCCGTCCGTCTTATGACGACAGGCCGTGTCGACGGCGCGTTCGTGTTCCACGCGCGCCTCAAAGAGATGTCAGCAAAAGGAAGGGGTCCGCAAGGGCCGATGCCTGCCGGGGCTACGGAACTGTTCGAAAAAGATACCGTGGCCCCGTAACACAAAGGGCGAAGATGGAACATGGATGGGTTTTAGTCAGTATAAGTCTGACACTCCCTCCTGTTGCGCCCAGAGCGGGTCATTTGATGATTTCCTATTCGGAAAAAAATGGTCTAAGAACTTCCTGTCAGAACGCGCGTTCATATCGCGTTCATCGTCATCATGATCTGCCTGTCCTTTTCCCAACTATGTTGGGGTCGGCTTCCAGACAAACCAGATGGAGCTGAATACCATCTAGGTATTAGGTACCTACTTGGACATTAGTGGAAAAAGTTTTCCTAAGAATTACTGTTTGCACCAATTGTTTAAAAGTTTTGTCTTTATACAACATTTTAAGTTACTTAATCGCAGAAAAGCTTACAGACGACAGGTAAACTATAAATATCTTCTATAAATGTAAAAATCTCGTTTTACGGTGTTTGTGGTTGTACACCTCCGAAACGGCTCGACCGATTTTTTAATGTATATTTGATAGATATGAGAATAGGGCGTAAAGTATATTTCACACCATTGATATGACAGAATAAAGTTTGCGGGTGTAGTATCCATTTGTTGTAGGCTAATAGGTTGATAACGCAATTCACTAAGAATATCACAGGCTCACCTCACCACCAAGCCCCCAGTCCAGGGTGCTTCACCTTACAACTTCCCGCCATTCGTGGTGACTGACAGTTGTCATTAGTGACAGCTACCTGACTACTTGTGGCTGTGAGACAGTGTTACCATATCTATTAAATAGATACACTACATCCCTTCCTTGTTATATTTGTTTTAATGAAAATGCTTTACCTTCTCAGGGTTTACCCAGTTACCTCATTTGAACATCTCCTCCTATAGCCTTCTCAACGTGTGGAGTAGGATTGAAGTTGCTTATTAGTTTATTAGACCTTTCCATATCTATTCTATAAACTTTATCGTCTACTCTTAACCTTTGCGTCAGTATGATCTTGTTTTCCTATTTCCATATTCCTTTCCTGTTTTTTTTTTTTTTATATATATTCTTGTTACTAACCACATTATTGTTTCCTTTCATAATTAATGACTCTTAAAGAAAAGTTCTGATGGTTTCTTCCCCGTAACCGAAGGTGGGGATAAATTTATACAACATTAGACATACTGAGAGATTTTTTTATAATTTGATAGCCCAATTCTTGAAGAAGGCCGTAGGTCATTTAAACATCACGCCACGACTCTATATAGCCGAAACAGAAATGACGGGGTGCAGCTACTTTGCTACTATCCTGGAACCATTGTCCTCAGTTAGTAAATATACTGCTTCAACCCCAACTGGGTTGGCATCACCGATGACTTGCATACCCTCCGTAAGATCCCAGAGTTTCTATCTTAGTCTTATTTTAGGTTTCTAAATAAGTTTGATATTGGTACTCAATTTCAGCACACCTAGTTGTAACACTGTGTAATTTTTCTTACTCAATGAGTTTCTCATCTATAAATATATTTTTTTACTTTTGCTGTCCTAGGTTCCTTTTACCATCTTTATAAAAAAAAACTGCACAGTTTTGTTTGGTTCTTTAACCTCTTTGCAACCACATTCGTTGTTACTTTCCATATAGTTACAATATTTAATTCCTACAGTTTATTGTTTTGTTCGAATTTTCATTAGTTTTTTTTTTTTTTTTACTTTTACTTACAATATCTTTGGTATTGGTTTTCCTATCTTACAACAGTTGTGACATTTTTTCCTTTAGCGGGACAAATCTTGAGGTTCATGTACACTACTCCCAAATTTATTTCACTTGATTAAATGTTTGTCGCTATCGAGATTCTTCTCTAGCCAAAATCATAATAAATTTTTTTCACATAGGCCCAAATGGGCACCTCTAAAACGTCGAGAAAAGGTGCCCGGCTCGGGCCGGCCATCGCCTATTGAGAAGAACCGCAAGAAACTCCATGGTTCTTTTAAAATAATTATGTTTTATATGTATTTCCATAATATTATCATGTTTAGCAATCTATTCTTCCTCTTATGCATCTTGTATTTTTATTTGCAACTGCATTAACTCCATTTGTGTTGCCTTTTCTCCTTAGTTTTATAACCTTGTAGTTAATACTAAAAAGCAGTATGTATACTGCTTCCAATATATTGGCTTCAATCACCACCTTATCCAAAGTAACTCCGTCCTTATCAACAAAATCCTTTTCCTTAACTCAAATGATGAAGATACTTCTACAATCTGATGCCCAATACCTCCAATTTAATGGTTACCCAATACGTCCAATTGAATGGATGCCCAATACTTCCAATTTAATGGATGCCCAATGCTTCCAATTTAATGGATGCCATTGCTTCCAATTTAATGGATGCCTTTAACCTACCACGCCAAAACTGCATGGTTAGATGTCACATGTCTTCGAAGTATTGGTTCTGGGACATGCCGGTTTCCTCGCGATGTTTTCCTTCATCATTTAACGAGCTTTCACTGGTCCAATATAATGGATGCCCTTAACCTACCACGCTAAAACTGCATGGTAGATGTCACATGTCTTTCGAAGTATTGGTTCTAGGACATGCCGGTTTCCTCACGATGTTTTCCTTCACCATTTAACGAGCACTCACTGGTCCAATTTAATGGAGGCCCTTAACCTACCACGCTAAAACTGCATGGTAGATGTCACATGTCTTTCGAAGTATTGGTTCTAGGACATGCCGGTTTCCTCACGATGTTTTCCTTCACCATTTAACGAGCACTCACTGGTCCAATTTAATGGAGGCCCTTAACCTACCACGCTAAAACTGCAGGGTAGATGTCACATGTCTTTCGAAGTATTGGTTCTAGGACATGCCGGTTTCCTCACGATGTTTTCCTTCACCATTTAACGAGCATCCACTGGTGATGAGTGAAACATAATGTATCACAAAATGCCTGCCTGGTTTCGAACCCACGACCTATGTCGGGCTAGGCCACCACCGCTCGTAATAAATAAATAAACTAGAGCATCCACTGGTGATGAGTGAAATAACACAAAATGCCTGCCTGGTTTCGAACCCACGACCTATGTCGGGCTAGGCCATCACCGCTCTTAATATAAATAGATATGCATAAAAGTAACACACACAACACTCAGTTGAGTGCTGTCACTATATGTTCTATTGTTATGTTTGTTAAATATTTTCCTAAATTAAATTTGTTGTTTACACCTTCAATTTTGACTACCCAGATATACATAAACACTAGTCCCTAAGGTGAAATAGTACCTACTTGTTACTTTATGTAAGTAACCATAATTTATTTGCAACATACCATCTACTTATTCAATGCAACTTATTCCAAATAATAATTAAATGTTTCAACTGGTACATTTATATTATAACTTTATTTTTTATTTGTACTTTTAATTTAACCATTTTAATTTGTGTGTTTAGTCCTGTGCGGGCTAATAAATGCCATGCATGCAATTTTTTTATTAATTAATTATGTTCTTCTTTATCGTGTGGCTAGTACCCAACCCGGCGTCAGAGCCCCTACGCCGCCCATGGGCCTCTAACTTGACTTAGCATGCCGTCGAGAAATATCAATGTATGTAAATATCAAATATCAATATCATTAGTTAATTATTATGTTCATTTCCACATTGCGACAACAATCATTTAAACTGTACCTTGCACAATTTCAAAAGAGACGACCCGAATGGCGCAGCGGTACCGAAGCTTCCCCACGTTCCCAGGGTCCCCGGTTCGAATCCCGGTAGAAGCAAACGTTTGTGCGATGAGCACGGACACTTGTTTCCGAGTCATGAATGTTTAAATGTATTATAAGTATGTATTTACAAACAAAAAGCATCTATGTAGTACATCAACCATCTGGTGTCCACGACACAAGCCCCGCCGCCCAGTGCGGCACCAGATGGCGCCGCGTGCAACGCCCAGCGATATCTATTTATTTATTTATATTTAAATCACTGCTTAAAAGTTTCAATTCAGCCAATGTTTGTGATTTACTTAACATTTCCCACATTAGCTGCACATTATTATTATTCTTGCCTAATATGTTCATTACATAACCCAACATAACACAAGCCTACAATCCGTCAGGAGCAGACGGAGGTGCACACAATAGAATATCCATACCTAGCCAGCCATCATCCTCTTAGCGTGTCGATGGCAATCCAAACTATGTCGGCCCAGAACTGAGCGACGGTAGCGTCCATCAGTGCCTGTAGTGAACTAACAACAGGACACGCAGGACACGATACCAAGCGACCCACCATCTGTGGAACAACACCACACCCACACTCCATGGCAGAGTCACTAATGAATATTATGAATATTATAGCAGGTTTTCCTCGCTGCGGCCAAACTGGCTCTGGAGTCTATCAGCCATGCTATTAGCCATGTCCAAATCCCATGCAACACGGGCCAAACATACTTCCACCAACCATGCACAATCCAGACTCCCTGGCCACTACCGAGAAATTCCCAATGGATAAACCCAAAAAGGCTCCTATCAACCTGGGAATCGAAACCAGGACCTCACCCAAGCAGCCATAATTGTGACCATGAGTCCTAGTATTATCATTCACCTTCCCCCATACCAATTCATCCGGGGCCCCCGCAGCATGTCCTCCTCTTCCATACCTCTCCCCTACTCGTCATCTCATTAGACACACGAGTCATAGTAGCTACCTTCTTGTTTTTGATTATCTTACTAAAGTTGTAGAACTAACTTACCTAGATAAAGGACTTGAAGTTAATACTTCATACTACCTTCTTTTTTTTTTTTACTTTTTAAGGTAACAAATAACCATTACTACTACATTTTAAAATTAAATTTAGATTGTACTCATATTGACTACACAAAATATATTTAATTAAATCACTCTTATACTGGTATAGCATACTGTTTAATCAATTTCTTAATTGGATAGAAACTGTTTGAGGTGAATTATTAGATAATAATTATTCCAATACAAAGAATCAGTAGGTTATCAATAATTCATACAGTCAAAGTTATTTCAAGTAATTATAGGACTTAAACACTTATATTTAAAAAGTAAAAATGACATTTTGGACTAGTCTTGTTAAAGCGCAGCACTTGATGATTACTTATTAGTTATTTTTATTAAAATAATTCAAACACCATGCATCACAGAATACAGTTGATTGATTACTGTGGGATCCCTCTTCCAATAATTTACAATGCAACAATCAGGTACAATCTATATCTACACCAAGACCCTTGAGAGGAAGATCTGATTCCTTGTCTGTCGACTCGCTACGATTCAACTCAAGAACCACTTAACCACTCCAAAAGCACCTTCACCATTACAAAGCCCTCCCACTAGGTGGACCGATGACCTGGTGAAGGTTGCGGGAATCCGCTGGATGCGAGTCGCACGGGACCGGTCAATGTGGCTGCACTTGGGGGAAGGCCTATGTCCAGCAGTGGACGTCTTTCGGCTGAAATGATGATAATGATGAATTGTCTATACACGAGGACTTGATTTCAAAAACCGTTGGGTCCAAAATTAAAGACAGAGGAGCCTTATAAACTTCAATTACCAGCTAATTTTACGGTTGAGTGCATCCTTCACTCTGTAGGTTTCCACTCCAATTAGCAACAACAGAATTAAGTACGAAAGTACCTACCCACAAACTCCTCTCGACATGTTATTTTTGGAGTACTACACACATATTCTAGTCGCCATGATGGATGGAAAAATGCTCTCAAAACTGCGCAGGAAAACATCACGAGGAAATCTGCAAGCCCTGGAGAACTAAAACTTCGAAGGAAAATGTGACATCTAAGATGTCACATGTCTTCGAAGTTTGACACCTATAAACTGTCTGTGCTTATGATATGGGTAAAAAATTAAATACAGGAAGACTTTTTTATAACTTTACAAAACAAATGGGTATAACAGGTGAACGGAGTAGAAGCAAATGGTGCAATGGAAGCAAAATCGAAATTCAAATCATACGCGTACTGCTTATGTGATTTGAAATTCGAAATATTTTTTTTATACTACAAATGTCACTTACGGGATATCTTCCGTGAACAAGCACTCCACAAAACCTAGTGATACTGTGAGTGTTTTTTGCCGTGACTTAGTGTCGAGTTCCAGTAGTGCGCGTAGCAAAAGACAAAGAAAGAGGGTAAACAGATTTGTCTGCTCCTAACATTTTTTTCCAGCCACCCGCATTATTCAGTTAACCCGCAATCATGGCGCTTGCAACAGCGTCGAAATATCGGGAGTTCAAAAATAAACTATAATCACGGAAGATAACCCGTAAGTGACATTGGTAGTATAGTTATGAACCGTGAAAGCTTAAAACAGTATTTTTTTTATATTTTCAAAATACATCTTTCTTTGTTCTAATATGAAAAAATTACTGGAATTTGTAGCGTTTTTTGATGATGGATCAGTTTTTTTCTAAGATGTGGAAAAAAGAAAAACAAAACTAGGTATGCCATAAGCTTCTATTCCGTTTTCCTAATATACCCATTTTTTTTGGAAAGTGATAAAAAAGTCATCCGGTATACATAAAATAACATCACGCCTGTAACCCCCAAAGGTGAAGGCAGAGGTGTGCTTACTAATACACCCACAGTTCACTAGTTATGTTCAAGTGCCATGTAATAGTCATGAGTCTATAGCCATCAACTAGGGCACAAAAACCAAGAACTCCACTGCCCGATCCGGGAATCTAACCAAGGAAAACTTGCCTAGACAACGAGGCAGTCAAAATTGAATTTATTAAGTAGATATTATAATTATATTAAGGTACTAGCTGACGTCACGTGGTTTCACCCGCGTAGTTCCCGTTCCCGTGGGAGTACGGGAATAAAATATAGCCTATAGCACTCACGAATAATTTAGCTTTCTACCAGTGAAACAATTTTTAAAATTGGTTCATTACTTCCGGAGATTACGCCCTACATAAAAACTTACAAACATACAAACTTCCAAACAAATGTTACCTCTTTATAATACTAGTATAGACTAGTATAGACATAGATATTCCATTAATGTATTTAAGTTGAGCTCGATTTTTACCGAGCTGAACACGATAGATAAACAACAACATCATCATCATCTGCCTAGCCTTTTCCCATGTTGCGGTCGGCTTCCAGTTTTACCGGATGCAGCTGAATACCAGTATTTTACATGGAGCGACTGCCTATCTGACCTCCACAACTCAGTTAGAACCGGGAATTACGATGCCCCTTGGTAAAACTGGTTGTCAGACTTTCGGGCCTCTGACTATATAACGACTGTCAAAGATCTACAAATGACAGCCGGAACCAACGGCTTAACGTGCTCTCTGAGGCATGGAGGAAACTCGGTATGTAATGGGTGGTCACCTATCCACAGACCAACCTAGGCAAGCACGGCTTAACCTTACGATCGACCCGAGCGGCTGTTATTATTTAGCCACGAGCTCGAGATAAACAACAACAAACTTGACAAAATCACACGTGTCGAAAAAAATTGCTTCCGGTCGCCATTGTTGTTTCACAAAATACTGCCAAATCAGTTGTGTCGATCCTAGCATATTTTAAAATGTAGAATATTCATAAAATGAAACGTGTACGAGGTTTCAAACGATGTAATAAAACTTTGTTCAACTTTCTCTTCAGAACAAACATCAAATGACTGAGTATTTTCATTAAGTAAGATAACAATAAGAGTCACAATATATTGCTCTCCACATGTACACATACTGACTGTTTATTTCAAATAACAATAAGTATTACTTTCTCTTGAATAAGAACAATGTCATCAAATTAAGCTCCTTTTATCTTGCCTGAAGCTTTTCATGTTGGATTTTATGTAAATAGGAAACATCATTTTATGTAAAAGTCGTATTCTATGACTTTTTAATAAAATTGGAAATTTTAATATCAGAAGTGATATTAAAATTGTTTTAGATGCCTTTGCGTTATGCTTAAGAGCCTATACTACCTCAGATTAGCAACTCTATTTGTGGTGGTTGAAACTGCGTTTGTAATACTGTTAGAATAACGTTTTAATCAGCTTGCACTACAAAGCGGTTGTACGTCAGTCACTGCGGCCGAATAGTGCGAAATGAGTGGTTTTTATTCTTTATAAAATCAAATTTTCGTCTTTTGGAAAAAATAAAAAACACAAGACCTGCTTTATAGTTAGTTCAGTTAGTATGCAAAGTTTCATGATCTAATTTGAAGTACTTTTTGAATACCAGCGGTTTATTGATCGATTTGGAGGTAACTTTGAGATTTTTTCTATCGAGAAAATTTTATGAAATCGTGTTTTCGCAAACATAAGACCTAAAATTAATCCTCAACTTTACCATATATTTATTTCAAAATTAATGCTACAGTATTTTAGGCGTAACAGAGGATCATGCTAAGCCATTTGAGGTAGTATAGGTATAGGTATGTACCAAGTCGGCCTTTTGCCAGATACCTCTTAGAACACTGTGCTCGATCCACTAATGGAACCCAGGTCCTCTAATTCAGAATAGTGCTTGCAAACAACGAACTACTACTTTATTCGTAAAATTGTATTAAAATATTTTTCCCTAAATTGTTTTAATTAACTTATTTTTATCTTATTTCGAGGTAAAGGCCTCGCTTTCTCTTTATTTTGATTAAGATTTTATTCATTTTAAAAGATTAGTGTTCTTAGCTTAGCACCTGTTTTGGAGTTGATGATATTATATTTTAATCCAAGCGTCTTTCCGCCGGAGGACCGCTTAGTAAAGTAAGAAATATAAAATAGTAAAATATTAGCGGTCCCCCGACGCAACGACGCTTCTTGGATTCCACTTATATTCTACGTAAGGGGTTAATATTAGGGGCCTATACTCCCTCAAATGGCTTAGCATGATCCTCCGTTACGCCTAAAATACTGCAGCATTAATTTTTAAATAAATATATGGTAAAGTTGAGGATTAATTCTAGGTACTATGTGTAACGAAAACACGATTCCATAAACTTTTCTCGATAGAAAAAAATTCCAAAGTTACCTCCAAATCGAACAATAAACCGCTGGTACCTATTCAAAAAGTGCTTCAAATTAGATCATGAAACTTTGCATACTAACTGAACTAACTATAAAGCAGGTCTTATGTGTTTTATTTTTTTAGTCAAATCAATAGATTTTTTGTAAATCGCAAAAACCCACTCATTTCGCACTATTCGGCCGCAGTGACTGACGTAACAACCGTTTTGTAGTGCAAGCTGATTAGAACTTTATTCTAACAGTATCTCAAACGAAGTTTGAACCACCACAAATAGAGTTGCTAATTTTAGGGTTAAAAGCTTACCCAGACGTACCCGATCGGGAACGGTGCATTGTTATTTTAATTGTGTCTGTAATTGCGGGTACCGAAGAGCTACGATAATTATATTTTTTTCCTTTTTGAGGTTATTTTCGTCAGTGATTTATTCTTATTTTGAATTTTATTTGTATGGGCTAGTGTGGCTGTGGACTGATGTCACTGTCAGGCTGTGTCAAGCTCGTACTGCTATCTTCGCATGGGCTTGCCGCGATGTCACCGTCTGACATTTTCCGGAACCTACATTTTGATTGGTTCGGCCCGTGTTCCGGGGTGAAAAATACGTGGGTCAAATCGCATTGAAGAGTGTCGTTTACTGTGAACTTAGCCATTGTCAATTCTAAATAGACACTTCAAAGGCAAGTTATAGGTTTTGCAACTCCAAACATGCGCTTCCCAAGTTTATCCCTATAACATTAGGTATGATAACTCAGCTTTTCCCATTATTGGGAATTGCCTTGTTCAGAGCATATTTGGCATGAGTTTTGTAGGTAGATTCTAAACTACGCGGTTAGAATAATATTTTCTACTTCAGCAAGCAATGTGCAACAATGTGGAAATATGTTGAAGGTTTATTTCAAAGCGTAGGGATGGAATGTTACCCAAGTGTTGGGTTAATTTTATGTTTCAGTAAGCAAAGCCTTGAACTATATAGAGAACTTATTCGGAAGTAGATAAATGTTGCCTACGACTGCTTGCGTGTATTCTGTACCAATTTCATCACTTTAAAAAAAAACTTAGATAATTAATGCCTATGGTATTAAGTCCGCCTCTGTACTTTGTGCTTGAAGTGTTAAATAATAGTTATTTATGCAACTGTTGTATAATGAGGGGTATTAAAACACGAATGTGGGTTTATCACACGAGGCGAAGCCGAGTGTGATAATAGTATCACATGAGTGTTTTAATACCTAATTATGTACAGTTGCATACAAGACTTTATCTACATCCATGATATGAATCCTCCATAAAAGGTTCAGAAACCATAGGGTGTTGCAGTGTTGTAAGAAGTTTATGTAAATTCATGGAAAGTTTAATTGCTGAGTATTTAATACAAACAAACCATGATGGTTATAATATAATTATCAACATTTTGGATTGTACAATTATTAAAATGCACAAAGCTTGTATCACTCATTTTTGTAAACAACAAAGTACCTACTTAGTGCAATACTAATATCCAAATATCGAACAAAGATGGCGGGATACGACGTGAATTCGAATTAACCTATAAGTTTTTTTTTTAAATTACGTCGCTGTGTTAGTGAATCGCACGTGCTAGACAATGTTCTTTTTTTAAAACGAGTTGCATAATGAAATTCAGTACAACATTATAACACCCGTTTGGATGTTATAATGGTTATTATGACACTGGCTGTTTTAATGTTGGCCATAAGCTAACTGTTTCAGATACTTTTAAAGAGGATTTATAGCATTGGTGTAGATAAATAAATAAATAAACCAAGACGGCCACGGGCAAAAAAGTTCTTTTAACTAATATTAGTGTCAAATCTAGCTGCTGCTAGAGTCTGGATTTGCGCCCTATTGATGGCTATAGGCTCTTCCCCTATTACATGGGACTTAGACATAACGTGACTATTAGATACACCTCAGCCTAACCATTCGGGGATCACAGGCGTGGTGTTATGTTATGTTTATCTAACTGCTCTTTGCCCGTTTTCACTAACATTAGGTAACAACTGAACACATGCTTATACAGGGTGTAAAAGACCTCATCACGAAACCGTCAACCAAGCATTCTGTAAGTATCTTTACGCAAAAAAAATATTATTGCTTGGAAACTACTTTTTTTTTGGGTGAGAAATCATGTTTTGTGGTAGAACTCAATGTAACGCCCTCAAAACATTCTGCTGATGGATGGATTGAATAGTACGGGGGTCGTGGAGGTGTTAAAAGTAGAAACCTTATATTAAAAACATGTATTAAAAAAAAAAACTTGTCAAAAAGTTGGAACTTTGACCCCCAATATCTCCGTAACTAGAAGGTTCCCAGGTATGGTGTGGAACAAAAAAATGATCGCAATGACGATATAGAAAAGGCGCAGTTACATTTTCAACTCTTGGTTCAGCGATTTAAGTTGACAATCGGGCACTCTGCATAGTGCTAGTGAAAATAGGCATAACGAGTGATTACGTATATTTTCATTCAAAATATCTTAAGAAGCAAAGGAACTAATATCTTAACTTTCCTTAAACAATATTTGTTTAGTTAAGATATTAGAACTCAAAGACTTAATCTCTATAGATATACGAATTAAGACAGTGATGTAATCGAAAGTTAATCAAAGGACCAATTTGTTTCAATTTAAGCATCACTTTGTTCCGCTAAATCTCATTAAGAAAATTAATACAGGATGCCTCTACAGGAAATTATTCTGAAATAGTTCGAATCGGTAAATAAAGGCGGATATTATATCACAGAATAATATAATTTGAGGCTAATTTTTCAATAAAGATAACTTTTATACCTAATATCAATAAAAACACTTAAAGAAACTGATTAGAGGCGGTTCCCCGAGCAAGATTAGCAACTCTATTTGTGGTGGTTTAAATTTCGTTTGAAATACTGTTAGAATAAAGTTCTAATCAGCTTGCACTACAAAGTGGTTGTTACGTCAGTCACTGCAGGCCGAATTGTGTGAAATGAGTGGTTTTTATTATTTATAAAATCAAATTTACGTCTTTTGGAAAAAATAAAACGACAATTATGTTCATTATTAAATTGCCTATCCATTAGTATAAGTAGCAAATCAAAATAATGGTTACTTTACGAGGAGTAGCATTTTATAAATCATTATTTCTCATTTCTGTGGTTTCGTTGTAAGGGGATTTATTAAACACTAGCTGACCCACGCAACTTCGTCTGCGTCACATAAAAGAGAAATACCTCACAAAAGGAATACATTTTTCCCCGTTTTTGCAATATTTTTCATGTAAGCTCCGCTGCTTTTGGTCGCAGCGTGATGTTATATAGCCTATAGCCTTCCTCGATAAATGGACTACCCAACACTGAAAGAATCATTCAAATCGGACCAGTAGTTCCAGAGATTAGCGCGTTCAAACAAACAAACAAACAAACAAACTCTTCAGCTTTATAATATTAATAAGTATAGATTAAGCAACTTAAAAAAAAAATGAAACGACAATTTTGGAGTCAAGAATATGTAGTAATTTAATATATTTTTTATTAGTAGGTATTTCTTTTGGATAAAGAGGAGTAGGCTCCAGAAAACTGCTCGCTCAAGGTCATATGCTCGGGGAGCCGCCTTAACAATTAACAGAACAAATAATAAAAGCGTCAAAACACTCGTCCTCTCCGATGTCAACTGTTATTAGAGGGAATTGTTTTTGACTTGAAGAGTAGAGGTGTACCATAAAGTAAAAGTACCTACACTCACTCAAAAAAAAAGTAAGTTTTTGGCCATGCCATACGTAATAGGGAGCGAGCCTATTACCATTAACTGGGCACAATACAGACTCCAGGCTGCTACTGAGAAATTCTAGGTAGAGAAACTTATTAACACCTAGCCCAACCCAGGAATTGAATGCAGGACCTCACGCATTAGCAATAGGGTATTATTACACCCATTTTTGAAAAGTGTCTCAATTAGATTCTATAGTGCTAATGAACCACTACAAAATTCACAAAAAAAATATTCAATCGTTAAGTGCCATAAAAATGCATTTAAATTTAGCATTTTCAAATTTCGCGCGTAATTTGACGAATACGCTGCACGCGTGGACGCCATATTGCTCTGTGGTCATGACGTCAGTTGGCTGTGTAAACAACAGCAGTGATATTTGAAGTTGACAGTTGACACTTCTATGTTTACATAGCCGTATGACGTAATAACATGGCGACTACTATAATGATGTTATGAAACAGATTAAAATAGCTGAAACCCATGAATTGAATTTTAAAATTTAGTTTGCTAATTTATTAACTAAAACTAACGTTTTCCGACTGCTGTTTGCCTATGCTATCTCAATAATATATTTGTAGATTTTTTCTCTTATAGAGTAAAATACTTTATTGCGACCTTTCACCAACGAGGCAGGTAGAGATCTATCATCTGATGAATTATGACAGTTCGTCATAATTGTTGTTGTATTGTTTGTCCTTGTTGTTCGCAATTAATTTATTTGATTTGGTTCGGTGGTAGGAGCAGCGGTGGCCCAGTGGTGGCGGCCCCGACTTACGAACAGTAAGTCGTGGGTTCAAACCCAGTCAGGCATTACTTTGTGTAATTTATTTCATCACCGCTGCTCTCAAAACGGTGAAGGAAAACATCGTGAGGAAACCGGCATGTCCTAGAACCAAAAATTCGAAGACATGTGACATCTACCAACCCGCACTGGGCCCGCGTGGTGGATTATAGCCCATTACCTCTCATAGAGAGGAGGCCTGTGTCCCAGCAGTGGGAACATTAATAGGCTGATGATAATGATGATGGTTTGGTTTGATTTGATAATTATCACACAAAAACTGTCAAACTGCAATCATCAAAATCTTTCTGCACTTGTTCCATTCTACTTGGGGTCGGTGCAACACGTTTCGCAATAGGATGGATGACAAAAAAAATCTAATTAGTCCGTCAGATAGATTTCCAAAAAATATTGGACACATATTTTTTCTTTTTTCACGTAAAGAAAAAATTAAGACGACAAAGTGCGCAAGCAATTAAAAAAAAAAATGTCAATTTTTCACTCATGATCTTTGACACGTTCTTCGTCAATATGACGTATTAATTTGATAAAACAAAAAACACGGACGACGGACTAAACAAATTCATATTTTTTTAGTCAGTCATCATCCCTATTCTCCTGTTCTCCTCGTCAGACGTCACGAGTCCTATACTACCTCAAATGGCTTAGCATGATCCTCCGTTACGCCTAAAATACTACTACACTACTACATCAGCCCATACCGTCCACTGCTGGACACAAGCCTCTCCCATGATGGGAGGAATTTGCCGTAATCTCCACGCTTGGCAGGCGGATTGGAGATCGCAGTGATGACAGACTAACAGAAAACGCTGCTGCCCATTCTCTGGTCTACGGAGGCGCAAGGTGTTCTGCCTCAGACATTAGTCGCCTTATACGACACCCGTGAGTGTAATGGGTTGGTTCTATTCTACTCTGCCGGATACCACACGCCTAAAATACTGCAGCATTAATTTTAAAATAAATATATAGTAAAGTTGAGGATTAGTGCTAAGTCCTTCCTATGTTTGGCGAAAACACGATTCCATAAAATTTTCTCGATAGAAAAAAAGTTACCTCCAAATCGAACAATAAACCGCTGGTATTAAAAAATTACTTCAAATTAGATCGTGAAACTTTGCATACTGACTGAACTAACTATAAAGCAGGTCTTGTGTTTTTTATTTTGTCGAAAGACGAAAATTTGATTTTATAAAGAATAACAACCACTCATTTCGCACTATTCGGCCGCAGTGACTGACGTCACAACCACTTTGTAGTGCAAGCTGATTAGAACTTTATTCTAACAGAATTTCAAACAAAGTTTGAACCACCACAAACATAGTTGCTAATTTGAGGTAGTTTAGGCTCATAAGTGTAGCTGGCGCCGAGTCTGTTCAACGTGCAAAGTACTTTACAAGGAAAATCCCTAAAACATCATCATCATTATTGATCTATTCAATTAACAATCATAATAGCTTCTTCTTAGAGTGGAATTTTTAACAGTTTTTGTCACTTGTTTACCTAATAAGTACGATCAAACGTACTTATCATGCTATTCATAATGTGTAAAGTCAATAGATTATCATCATAGCATCAAGATAATATTATAACATAGCTTCACGCCTGCAATCCCCAACGGGTTAGTCAGAGATGTACCTATTTACACCCATATTTCTTTAGTTGTGTTTTAGGTCCCATGTAATACGGGGCGAGCCTATCACCATCATCCGGGCACAAATCCAGACTCCGTGGCTGCTACTGAAAGATTCCTGATGGAAAAACCCAATAACACTTTGCCTGACCCGGGAATCGAACCTAGGACCTCTCGCTCAGATATCACACACAGTGCAATGAAGGAATTACCATCAAAACAGGTTCAGCAGTTACGCGGACGACTATAATAGTATAATAGGTGTCGATTCTGTTGTGCACAAACTAAACTTAATTTATGTTATTGCTATCATTTACTAAAAGGCAGTGCGAGAAAAGGACGGCTATAGGTATGAACTAAGTTAGAGATGTCAAACTAGTATCTGCCTTGCGCTTCACCGTGTTTTTAGTCGACATGTTTATACGTGCACCCTTAATTTGTATGGAAATATTAGTTCGAATTACATTTGACAGCTCTAAATTACGTCCGTCTCTTTCTCGTTTTAATAGAGAGAAAAAGATAGCAATAGCCTAAATTAAGTTTAGTTTGTGCACAACAGAATTGACACCATCGCGTACCTTCACTTAACTTAAGCACATTAATTCACACTACTTTATTACCATTTGTTTATCATCACTTAAAGTTTTTACAAGCTAAAGTACCTATTTTTAGAAGTTACGCGAAACGGAACGCGACAACCTTTTTATGTGAGCCCAAGGTCACTGTGTCTGCGTGAAAAGGAACGGGGATTATGGCCGTTTAATCTGAGATTTCAATTCACTTAATCAACGTCGCGGGGTGCTTTTTGTTTCAACATTTAGCAGATATTTAAATAGTACTTTAGTTACTTAGCTTTGCCGGAGCGAATCGTTGGATGTTAGAGTAGATAAATCTTAAGGATTGTAGCTTTTGTTAATAAGAGTCCTTTTTTTTGGGATGGGATATCATCAAATGACTCCTCCCGCTCTGGGCGGAGTAGGAGAGAGTGTCATACTTTTACTGACTAAAACCCATCCATGTTCCTTCAGCGCCCTTTGTGTTCCGGGGCCGCGGTTTCTCTTTCGAAAAGTCCCGCAGCCCCGGCAGGCATCGGCCCTTGCAGACGAGACGGTCGGACGGTAAGCTAGCCCATAGCTCTCCGTCCACAGGCCCGCGCCTACGGTGGCTGGGGGCCACCACGTGTCCCCCGACGCCCGGGGTGTCTCCCGCGGCGGCAGAGACGTGAGGTTCTCTCCCTCTCACGTTCCGCCACCTCCTTCGCTAGTATGACTGCTTCGCAGAAAAATAAGAGACCTTCAACCTAAAATAATTCCAATAGAAGGGACTACGCGAACTAAATAAAAAAAGCTATTCAGCACCCCTAGCCAAGTTACAAACGTTTCGTATCGATTCTCTTTCTACTATTGTAAACGGCGTAAGCAATTGTAGAAAGCGCAAAATTGGTAGCCAAGTTGACACGACTGAGTCGATCGCTTGTTCTCTAAATGTCTGTACAAAAATCCTACACTTTAGTCTATGGTGAGCGAGCGTTCCTACCAAAGAGTTTAGCGATCAACATTGTAGAAACGATAACATTCTATTCTATCATTTTAAACGATGTAAACTTGTCTATGAATTTTCTATTCGTTTGTGTTAATCACATGATTCAACGATGTCATTCCCATTCATTTGAATAGTTTTCTACTAGCGTTAACGATTGTAGATTGTCAACTTGGCTAGGGGTGCGGATGTGTCACATGTGTCGTTTAGTGTGTTTGGTTTTTATTTTGTTTTTCGAATTATTTACATTATTAAAAAAAAAAAGTGTTAATAACCAGTTTTATGTGCATGCTGTGGTCTCCTGTAATTGAAGGAACACACTTAAAAGAACCTTTGTATAACTGTGATTTATATTGTACAATACGGCCGAAGTATCTTGGCGAGTCGTAACTTCGCGCAGAAGGCTTTTTTTAGGAACCAAATGGTGGCGTGAGGCGACGTGCGGGGGTACACAGTAATATGTCTCAGTCACACGTTAGCATTGGTGTCGTATTCCGTGTCGCTGTCTCTGTCTTGAGCACAGTCGCTCACAAAAGTTTTCGTTGTTAATGTTATTATTATTGTTTAGTTTTTTTGTTTAGTGTTAAGTTTGTTGTATTTGTGTTATTTGCAAGTGTCAGTTGGCACTTATATTATTCGCCAAATATGCCAACCAAAGCATATTAGGGTATTTTTATTCGTACATTGGTTTAAAAATAAAACCGGCCAAGTGCGAGTCGGACTCGCGCACGAAGGGTTCCGTACCAATTATTATAAAAAAAAACTGGCCAAGTGCGAGTCGGACTCGCGCACGAAGGGTTCCGTACCAATTATTATAAAAAAAATCACCTTTGTTGTATGGGAGCCCCCCTTAAATATAAATTTTATTCTGTTTTTAGTATTTGTTGTTATAGCGGCAACAGAAATACATCATCTGTGAAAATTTCAACTGTCTAGCTGTCACGGTTCATGAGATACAGCCTGGTGACAGACAGACGGACAGACAGCGAAGTATTAGTAATAGGGTTCCGTTTTTACCCTTTGGGTACGGAACCCTAAAAATAATGACAATAACAGTTTTCTTCACGAGTGTACATGCGCTAAAGTTCGCAGAGCCTATGTTCAGACTCGCCAAGATACGTCGGCCGTATTGTATCTGTGTATCCTTTGTTGGAGATCCAAATAAATAAATATATTATATATCAATATAATAACAGAAATAATATAATTTAATTTAATTTTTTTGATGCTACTTGTTGTTGGTATTGATTAATTTTATACTTTACATGAATTAATATTAAAATTTGCACTAAACTTGCCCTGATACGATTGCCATAGAAGACACATGTGACGTCATATTTCGAGAACGTCAGACCAGGTTTTGATAGCATTATGACATCAATTCTGAAGTAGTGCCAAAAACTAACGTATGTATGTATGCTTGCTGTATGGCTTAAAATGAAGCCTGTTCAGATATTTAAAGCTTTATTATCTAGAAGCTGAGACTCGGGAGATTTTCTACTTTATTGAAAAAGCAATGTGAAGATAAACCTGTGTTGAAAGTTTTTTTATTATTTACATACGTATCTATTATTAATACTTTGGTTTGTACTTTTTCAAATCCTAACGTCAACTCTACCAATCTTTATTGGTAAAATCTGGCTTAAATTCTAAACTCTGCTGTTTTAGAAGCCTGTACGTTGAGCTTCTTCACTGTATTTTTTGGCCATGGAGGTATTGCAATTTTAGAGGAACCAAGAAAGGTTTCTGAAAAAAATGCGTTGCAACGCACAACCCATTCTACAATAAAAATATTAATTTTATTGGGTGTAGTAACTGATCTTTAAAGTTTAAAACGAGACTTTGTCTTGCAATTTAATCTGCCTAGCCTTTTCGGGTCGGCTTCCAGTCTAACAGGATGCAGCTGAATATCAGTATTTTACATGGAGCGACTGCCTACCTGACCTCCACAGCCCAGTTAGTACTGGATAACACAATACCCCTTGGTAAGACTGGTTGTCAGACTTTCGGACCACTCACCACCTGTAACGACTGTCAAAGATAATAAAAGTCTTGCAATTTAAGTTGATTCATGCCCGACTCGTCACTGTTCCGATTGGCCATTCAAAGTTTTTGGTGGCCAATCGGAACAATGACGAGTTTTCCATACTAGAAGTCCCGACTCGTCACCATAAGAAAACAAATAAATTTTTGACTTTGAAATTAATTTCCGATTCGTCACCAGTGTGAAGACATTAGTTACAGGCATATTTTTTTCATGGATTGTAAACGTAGGCTAACTTTACAGAAAGAGACAAAGAGAGTGTTTAATTCAACGCCCGCTTCCAATTAGTGACTAACTAGTCATAAGTCGTTTCAGCCTTCTATGAATGGAATGTTAGCCTTTTCACAGAAGAACTGGAAAGTCTCCAAAATCCCTCCTTTGTTTACGAAGGCAACTATGACTATGGAGTCAAACTTTTTGGTCCGTTGATCCTCTTTGTCCCTCAAAGTAAGTTCGCAAAGGTATTTGTTGTCTGGCAACCGCAAAATGGATACTTGAAGAACATAATACATTAAATAATAATTGTTGTCATGCTGTAACAAAGTGGTTGTAGGACGGTCGGATTAAAAAAAATCTTTATTTTAAGTTGTTATAGACAGCGGCCACAGAAATAGATCATCTGTGAAAATTCTAGCTATCACGGTTCATGAGATACAGCCTGGTGACAGACAGACGGACAGTGGAGTCTTAGTAATAGGATCCCGTTTTTACTCTTTGGGTACGGAACCCTAAAAACAGATATATCTGTTTTGATAACGTTTACATTTATGGTTAGCCTAGTAGTCGCAAGCGCGACTGCTGAGCATGACATTCTGGGTTCATTTCCCAGGTCAGGCAGAATGTTATTAGGTTTCCCCATCAGGAATTTCTCAATAGCAGCCAGAGAGTTTGGATTTGTGCCCGGTTTTCTAATTTATTTAATTTTTTCTTTAAATAATCCCCCTATAAAATATTTTACTAATTAACTAATTAAGTATATTTTTCCTCTCAAATTAATTAATTTTTAATATCTTTTCAATGTTAATAAAATACTTTAAATATAGGACTAAACATAACTGGCGAAATTTGTGTCTACTTACTGTTCCCTTTGCCTAACCCTTCGGGGGTAACAGGTGTTATGATAAGTTATAAAAAAGTAATATCAAATAGTACAATCTCCTTTCGCGGAGGGATGGTTTTCTTGTCACATCTAATTTTTTTTTATAGCAGTGAAAAGTGTAAAGGATGTAAAACACCTCTTAACGAAGCCGAAAGGCAATTTTTCTCCTCGTCATTGCGATAACTTTTTTGTTCTACACCATTCCTGGGAACCTTCTAGTTACGGAGATATTGGGGGTCAAAGTTCCAACTTTTTATTAATATTTTTTTTTTTTAATACAAGTTTTTAATGTAACATTTTACTTTAAACACCTCCACGACCCCCGTACTATTCAATCCATCCATCAGCACAATGTTTTGAGTGCGTTACATTGAGTTTTACTACAAAACATGACTTTTCACCCCAAAAAAAAAAGTCGTTTCCCAGCAATCATTTTTGCGTAAAGTTACTTAGTGTGATGTACAGAATGCTTGGTTGACGCCTACGTGATGAGGTCTTTTACACCCTGTATGGATCAATTTTGGCCTAATACATCTATACATATAATAAATCTGTAGAAAAATCGTTTTTGTACATCGAAAATATTTTGAAAAAAAAATTGCCAGGGTGTTAAGGATAACCAACAGAACTCATTTCCAGCATTTTTGGAATTTTTGTCTGTTTGTCTGTTTCGATGATCAAGCATCACGGAAAATATAGGAAACCCATAAAGATAACTTTTATACATAAAAATTGTGCGTATCTTGAGGTATTATTTAGTTTTTGTTTCATCGTAATCGGTTAATTCTATCAAAAGATATATGAATTTAAGTGTTCAAGAAGAACTAATCATCAAATGTAAGATGAAGCGACATCTATTGTACTAAAAAGGTACCAAAGACTAAAAATGTGCTCACTAGATAACTTTTAAATCGAATGACCGGCTTTAATAAAAAGATATTATAACACAAGATACTCTAGATTAGTCTACATGATGCTGCTTTCAAAATTCACATAGCAAGCTCAAGAGTTTTTCTTGGTTGAACGAGATCACAGGCATATAAAAAAATCTTTTAGTGTTGGATAGTCCATTTATCGAGGACAGCTATAGATTATCTAACATCACGCTACAACTAAAAAGAGCAGAGCATCAATGATAAATTTTCCTTGTTTTTGCAAAACACAAGGAAAATTTATTTCTTTTGAGAGCTTCCTTTGCGGGCGCTGCATAAACAGTTAAAGTTACGCAACAATGTATCAGGGAATTGTTCGTTTTAAAACGTTCTAAAAAAAACCAAAAGCATTATGTCTATCTTTTAAGGTTGACTCACACTCTCTAACCCTCTTTCTCTCATGTGACGCAGACGCAGTTGCGCGGGTCAGCTAGTTATAAATAAAACGTAACTATTCTATGGCAGTCGGGTAAAAATGAATTGTACGTATATAGTTGTTCATTTGATGATTTTTTAGCCTCGATTACGAATCGGTACTACAAAAACAAAAATCGTGATCTTTTGTTTTTTGATGACGTGTGACGAGTCGGAAATAACTCGCTACCGCATTAGGATTTCCCTGTAATATTAGTAGTGTTTGTGACACTACTAACATTACCTACAGGGAAATCCTACTGCGTTAGCGTGGTAACATAACATCATGCCTAGCCTATCACGTCCATCTATCTGGGAAACAGCCCTAATCTCGGTGAGAGGGAGTCGGCCGAGCTTGCGTCAACCTCCGTTGTCCCTTGCAGGAAATACGAGAACGGACCACGGAATTTTCCAGTATTTAATTTTAAGGACCACGAAGAAAAAAAGCTCCGTGGTCTGTAATACGCAGTATTTCAAAAATAGATTTTCTCAGTGTCAAAAAGATGGTAGGTAAATTCAGGTAGATAGTAGGTAATTAATTCTTTAAAAGTTGTATGAAATGGCTATATACACAGCATATTGACGTGGTTCGTCAATTTGCTTAACTATAAAATTTTCCGTGACGGTAAAAATATCAGAACACTTAATGCTTTCACAAGAAGAAAATTCATGTGATAGGTTGTCGAGAGATTAGGTTCAAAGCTTGACATTTTCATGAGAACCAAACAGGGCGACTCGCTATCTCCAAAACTTGCATTCAAATGAGAAGAAAAAGGGCTTGTCGTTGATGAAACTAGATCGAATAATCGTTACGCTGATGACATTTTATTACCCCCCCCCCCTCCCCAGTGCCACATGACTTTAGCAAATGCCACAAGATCTTAGCAATGTATACCTTTATTTTTCGGATTGGAAATCATCCTGCTCTGGGCGGAGCGGAAGGGAGTGTCAGACTTTTACTGACTAAAACCCATCCATATTCCTTCTTAGCCCTCTTTCGAACAGTCCCGCAGCCCCAGCAGGCATCGGCCCTTGCAGACCCCTTCCTTTCGCTGACATCTCTTTGAGGCGCGCTCGGAACACGAACGCGCCGTCGACACGGCCTGTCGTCATAAGACGGACGGTCGGCGAGCTAGCCTATAGCTCACCATCTACAGGCCTGACCAATGTATGCCTGGAGGTTGGACTGAAGATGAACATGTCAAACACCTAGCTCAAGACCAATAGCTGCCCAACTTAAATGGGGCAGGACAGTACATGTCTGTTGCAAGCCAAACGAGCTATGATCCGTGAAGCTCGGGATTGGTGCCCTGAAACAATGACACGGGGTCACGGTAGACCGCGTTCTGCCGTCTTCCTTGAGAATTGGAAAGAAGTAGCGCATAATCGTGACTGTTGGAAGGCATGGTACAGCAGTAGGACAATAAGGACTAGCAATAATAATAAAAAAAGATTTTTAAAATAACGATCATATTTATGTCGTTCTTGTCCATACCTCTACTATTGGAGAACACCAGCACCAGCTGGCACCAGCTGTAGAATACAAGCGCTGCGGTATTTCTTTTTCATCTATCGCAGCATCATGCTGAGATAGGAGCCTTTTTGGCCTCGCACAGGTCTTTTTTATTATTTAGTTTTAGATTCTTTTTTTTAATAATTTTTATTTTTTATTTATTTGGGACAAGCACAGGAATGTGCTTGTCCCAAATAAATATTTTCCTTTCTTCTTTCTTACTTTCTATTGTTTTGTTTTAGTTTTAATACCGCCCATTGTATCATCCTATATTATTATTTACCTGTAATTTCAAAAAGTACCCTGTGTATTGTTGTGTGTCCTAAGTGCTACGCAGCACTTACAACATTAATGATTGATTGACTTCTTATAGGGGTGGTAAATATGATTACGTCACCCGGAACACATTATACGAGTAATTTACAGCCCTGAAGATTAATAATGCTTAAATGAATATGGCGGTATATATTGCTGCCTTTTGTTGAAAATACCGACAATATTCAATGGAAGATGGCCCATGTATAAGTATTGGACAATGCGATTCTGCTGGAAAAATGTTTGAATTCCGACCTGACAATGCCTTCCTCAAGGTTCAATTTCAATTTACTGCGTAATGGCTCAGAGGTTAAGCCCTCGGCTCTCATGCACGAGGTTGTGGGTAGATACCGGGTTTTCCGGCCTCGGAAAGCACGTTAAGCCGTTGGTCCCGGCTGTCATTAGTAGATCTTTGCCAGCCGTTACAGGTAGTCAGTGGCCCGAAAATCTGAAGTCCAATACTAACTGGATTGTGGTGGTCAGATAGGCAGTCGCTCCATGTAAAATATTGGTATTCAGCTGCATCCGGTTAGACTGGAAGCCGACCCCAACATAGTTGGGCAGATGATGGTGTGAGGGCGCCTATTTCTTAATCTGAAGGTTGGTAGTAGACCGGGCCCTCTGAAGCCGATGTTTCAAAGGCTTCATTCGGAAGACTGTTAATTTTTGTTTTATTTCATGTATCGCTTCGATCAATCATCATCATCATCAGCCTATTAATGTTCCCACTGCTGGGACACAGGCCTCCTCTCTATGAGAGGGAATATGCTATAATCCACGATTTTTTTTGTTCTAGGACATTCCGGTTTCCTCACGATGTTTTCCTTCACCGTTTTGAGAGCAGTGGTGATGAAATAAATTACACAGAGTAATGCGCTTGTCTGGGTTCGAACCCACGACTTTATGTTCGTAAGTCGGGGCCACCACCACTGGGCCACCACTGCTCTATCAATAAATTTGGCAATTTGGCTTCGATCAATATATTTGGAATATATAAATATACGAACATGACACGATCATAAATCATCTTTTTATCGTTATTAACTCGAAGGGCGTATGATTCTGTCGACCAAAATAAACGGAATGGATTGTTTAGATAATTTTATTGCATGTAGGTACAGTCACGAGCATTAAATGTATTCAGTCTAATTTCAACTGATGTCCTCCTGCTGTTTTAAAATAAATAAAAAATAAATAGTGTTTTATTGCAGGCAAAAATACCCATATACAAGAAAAATACAATTGAAACAGATAAAGTAGTAAAGAAATCAAAGAGAGAGAGAGAGAGAGAGAGAGAGAAGGAGAGTAGGTTTTGATTGATCAACTAAAGAAAACAAAATAAAAATAATCATTTAGTAAACTCATCCTGCCTGTCCTAAGAGTGGGACCAGTTGACTAAAGAGCCGTAATTTCATGTTGGTACGAATACGGAAATAGTATTTTGGAACCCACAATTTATAAAAAAAATAGATCCTGCTTGTTTCAAAGCTTCAATCGTTATTCTACAAAGACACAAATTTAGCACCACTACCAGCTAACTGTGTACCTCAGTTACCTAAAGTGTGTTCATGTTGCTTGGTCATGACTGTACTCCTTTACACTTCATAAATCAAGCGATTCATGTTGTTTTGAAACTATGGCGGACCTATGTATGTATGATATCATCTGTTAAATTAAAAGATACAGAGGCAGTAAAAAAAAAACCAAATAATCCGTCAAACGTTGTCGATATTCAGGCTTGTGTCCTGAAAAAATCTAATTAGTCCGTCAGTTAGATTACCAAAAAATATTTGACACGTATTTTTTCTTTTGTTACGTAAAACAAAATTGACGAAGATACGACGCTTTTAAAATTCTCAATACGTCACGCCGTGCTATAGATAATTTTTAGTGCGTTGTGACGTCACGAGTCCCCACTCCCGAGTTTTTATGCGTTTTATCTTTGTCAACATTTCATTGATTTACAAAAACAAAAAACATGTGCCCATTATTTTCCAATACTCTAACTGACTGACTGAATATTTTTGATTAGCAATTTATTGATGGTGGAAAAGTTCCAAATGAGATTGCCACTAGAAACTGGTACCTCAGATGAGGTGTTGACAACGACGCGCTTCAATGGCGCGTCCTAATTACGGTATCGCTACTGTATTGTACTGTGACCGCGATCAGATTCCATGTGATATATCCATTCAATGGTTAATTAGCAGACACACGTCTATGGCATTAGCAGACACTTATCAATTGATACGACAAGACATAGTACCTATCGACTACGTTGTGTGAAGGGATTTCACACAAATCTTATACGTTTGATTGGTAGTGACTTGTGTACTAGTAATTTAGTGTTATGTTGATTTATATTTTACTAGCATTTTGCCTGCGATTTCGTCCGCGAAAATTGTGATAGCTCGGCTAATTTGCATGATATCAATATAATGTTTTAACTTATGTTACTCGGTAAAGATGTAGCTTTCTAATGGTGAAAGAATTTCTAAAATCGGTTGTGTAGTTCTTGAGTTAAATTGTAACAAACAAACAAAAATCAAATCTTTCCTCTTTTTTATATTAGTTTAAATGATCATAATATTGTGGTATTAATTTTGAAGGCACCGCTTTTTTAGGGTTCCGTACCTAAAGGGTAAAAACGGAACCCCATTACTAAGACTTCGCTGTCTGTCCGTCTGTCCGTCTGTCTGTCACCAGGCTGTATCTCATGAACCGTGACAGCTAGACAGTTGAAATTTTCACAGATGATGTATTTCTGTTGCCGCTATAACAACAAATAAAAACTAAAAACAGTATAAAATTAATATTTAAGGGGGGCTCCCATATAACAAACGTGATTTTTTTGCCGTTTTGTCTAATGTATAGATAATGGTACGGAACCCTTCGTGCGCGAGTCCGACTCGCACTTGACCGGTTTTTTAATCTATACTAATATTATAAAGAGGAAAGAATTTGTAATTTTTTAACCGACTTCCAAAAGGAGTCGAGAACTTTTCAATTCGATTGGTATTTTTTATTTTTTTATTTATTTATGTACACCGATTACGCTGACATTTATGATCCGATTTACGTGATTATTTTTTAGTTTGATGCGGAATAGTTGTCATTTAATCCCATAAAAATTTAACATAGTTTAGCCCAGTAGTTTTCATTTTATGAACATTTTTACTTCAGTTGTGTGGTATAATTTCATGTATGTTCACCGATTTCTCCTCCATTTGTGGAGCGATTCTCAAAATTCTTTTTTTATTTGAAAGACTATACTCCTGAGATGGTCTCATTTAAATTTTGTGAAGATCTGATGCTGATCTACGGAGATATACAATGGAACTCTTCAAAACTAGATGGTAAATCGGTCGTGATTGCTGCAATAGCTTGGATGTTTATTGTTTATACAACATCATGACGTAACATCACGCCTGTATGCTCTGAGGGGTACGCACATGTGTACAATACACCCAAATTTCGACAGTTTAGGTATGTTAAGTCCCATTTATTGGGGATAAGCCTATTACCATGATATGTATTGTTAACAATGTAAAATAAATGCATAGCAAATATTTGTATAGGATATTACAACTAAAAATGAAAAAATAAAAAACTTTTTTGCAAAAAAATATAACCGACTTCAAAAAACTCAAAAAAGTGAAAAATAACTTTAGCTTCAGAAGTCGGTGACAAAAAAAACTAAATGAATCAAACAAAGGTCACCGACTTCTGAAGCTAAAGTTATTTTTCAGTTTTTTGAGTTTTTTGAAGTCGGTTATATTTTTTTTTTGCAAAAAAGTTTTTTATTATAATAGGCTATATTCTACCATTAATAAATTGCAAATCTATGTAGTCCATCAGTTACAATATTGGAAAATAATGGACACGTATTTTTGGTTTTTGTAAATCAATGAAATCGAGAGTGGGGGCTCGTGACGACGAAATTAAAAAAAAAAAAAAGCGTCGTATCGTTGTCAATTTTGGTTTACGTAACAAAAGAAAAAAAAAAAAAAAAAAAAAAACAAAAATATTTTTTGATAATCTAACTGACGGACTAATTAGATTTTTTCAAGACACAAGCCAGCAGCAATCTTAAGTGGCAGTGGGCAGGCACATTGCTCGCAGAACGGATAGCCGATGGGGCCGAAAAGTTCTGGAGTGGCGACCGCGAACCGGAATACGTTGCGTTGGAAGGCCTCCCACTAGGTGGACCGATGATCTGGTGAAGGTTGCGGGAATCCACTGGATGCGAGTCGCACGGGACTGGTCAATGTGGCGACACTTGGGGGAGGCCTATGTTCAGCAGTGGACGTCTTTCGGCTGAAATGATGATAATGATGATGAAGACACAAGCCTATTTAGCTATTATTTAAATAACTTCAGAGTTCAGCTTTACCTTTACTTAGGTACTTACTAGCATAATACTACTCTGTCAAGAAAGTATCGGGAAAAGATCAATAATACACAAAATGTCTGTTATTCATCCAAATTTATTTTATCACCTTCAAAGTATGCTCCTTTAGAAACGATACACTTGCGCCAACGAATAATCCATTCATCAAAACATTTTTTAAACGCTGCTTCCGGAATTGAGTTCAGTTCTCGCCGCGAATTCTCCTTTATGTCTTCTATCGATTGAAAACGGGTGCCACGAAGTGGTAATTTGAGTTTAGGAAAAAGAAAAAAGTCAGCAGGAGCCATATCTGGTGAATATGGTGGTTGCTGGATGGTATTTGTTGAGTGTTTGGTCAAAAATTCGTTCACAATGATAGCCTTGTGCGAAGGCGCATTGTCGTGGTGCAAAATCCAAGAATTTTCTTTCCACAAATCTGGCCTTTTTCGTCGAATTTGCTCTCTTAAACGCCGCATAACGCTCAAATAATATTCTTTATTTACCGTTAGACCTTCCGGTAAGAATTCAGAGTGCACCACACCGCGATAGTCAAAGAAAACAGTCAACATGACTTTGACTTTTGATCGACTTTGGCGTGGTTTTTTCGGTTTCGGTTCAGTTGGAAGGCGCCACTTCGAAGCTTGTTGACTAGTTTGCATGTCAAACTCGTAAACCCACGTCTCGTCACCAGTAACAATGCGTTTCATGAATGTTGGGTCCGAACTGACTCGTTCTAGCATGTCCTCAGCGACTTTCATGCGATTGAGTTTTTGGAGAAAATTCAGATCTTTTGGGACTAGCCGAGCAGCAACATGTTTCATACCCAAATGATTAGTTAAAATGGTACGGATCGACTCGTGAGATACAGAAAGTTCGGCGGCTATCTCTCTCAGAGTTGAATGGGGATTTTCAGTCACTATTTTCTTCACTTTTGCGATGTTAACTTCAGTTGCAGACGTTGACGGCCTACCAGAGCGAGGCAAATCTTCAATCACATCTCGACCGCTTTTGAACGCTTTGAACCACTCATAAGCACGAGTTTTTGATAAAGTCGATTCACCGTAAGCCTTCTGTAACATTTTCAGTGACTCCGAACACGAAATTCCATTGGCGATGCAAAATTTAAGACAAACTCTTTGTTCGATATTTTTGTCCATTATGAAATTCGCAATACACACTATATATGATATTACTAAAACCAGCACTGTATTTAATATAAATAACAGTTGCAACTCAAACTCCGCGCCAAAATGGAAAACAGTTGTGCCAATCTAACAACTATAAAAAAACAAAAATTTGAATTTGGAACCATAAACAAATCATCCATTCCCGATACTTTTTTGACTGAATGTAAATTGTTATGTGTTGTCTGTCTGTCTCTCTGTCTGAAAGCCCCAAAGGTAGACCATTACCTAGGTTCAGACAAAGGATACTGCTTATCCCAGCAGTACGTTCCGGTGGGATAATTTACAACCCCAACAAGAGCGAAGCCGCGGGCGATAACAAGAACTAATTAAAATTAATTCTCAATAGACGACACTCAAAACCTCTTAATATTAAAAAGCCTACAGACATTTAACATTTTTATTGTCAGTCAAGAATTCAGAAATTATATTGAAAACTACAAAAGAATGAAGCCCACAGATATAAAAATTCTAAAAGCGGTCGTAAATCACAGTAATGACAAAAAGTGCCGTGAAAGGACGCTGTAGGTACTTTCAAAACACTTTAAATCTCTTCCAGGACTCATTACTTCGTCACTTCAATTTCACAGTGGCGTTGGAGTAGAAAAGAACATGTTTTTTTTCCTTTTTAGGTCTTTGATTAGTACGGCTTTTTTCTCAGTAAGCTATGCACATCCATGTACTGCTTCAAAATTTTGAAGTGGTTCCTTAGTTATTACTAAGGAACCACTTAGCGGGACGTCCGCTAGTCGTTTATAAAACTCACGAAAAATATATAAACAATTAAAGGGATATCGTATTCGATAAACTCACGAAAAATATATAAACAATTAAAGGGATATCGTATTCGATATCCCTTTAATTGTTTACATATTTTTCGTGAGTTTTATAAACGACTAGCGGACGTCCCGCGGTTTCACCCGCGTAGTTCCCGTTCTTGTGGGAGTACGGAGATAAAATAATGCCTTTGTTACTCAGGGTTAATGTAGCTTTCTAATGGTGAAAGAATTTTTGAAATCTGTTCATTACTTCCGGAGATTACCCCCTACATAAAAACTTACAAACAAATGTTACCTCTTTATAATATTAGTATAGATTAACTTAGTTGGCCTGGAGTTCGACAGTTGTCCCACGGGATCATACTACCGGGATAAAAAATATCCTCTGTGTTAATTTAGGTTCTAAACTATCTGTGTGCTAAAGCAGAATGCCTATGGTCAGGCCCCTCTTTGTGGCACCGTGTCTTAACTTTATGCTATACAAAATTTATATTATGTTTTCTTTCATGTACTTACATATTGTGTTTCTATTAACATTTATTTTACTTTAGCATTGAAAAACGTAATAAATGTTTATGTAAGTGAATCTCAGTACATCCGCCAGAGAAACGTAACTTAAATGTTGCCAAATGTCAAACAATATTTCAATTAAAATCGGAATCGATTGATTGAAATCGTTAAAAATCGATAGTCAAAATAGATTGAATAATAATTATACCTGGCAACACTATACAGGGTGTAAGTCAGAGATCTATCTGTCAAATCAAACAAATCAATAGCCGGTTTTTCGTTTCGTGGTGTTTAGTTTGCGTCGAGTTGAATTATATCTTAACGTTATAGGATTAGTAAAAATTTCGATTCCCCCATCCTCTTGGACGCGGTGTGGTGTTACTATTAATGTGTATTAATCTTGAAATATCTGTAATGCTATAATGAGGACGCCCCCCAATAACAATAACCACAATATCAATTAGAATGGTAAATAAATATCTATTTAGAAGAAGTTAAATCTTGGAGAAATTATTTTTATAACCTCAGTTTCAGTGACCTAAAAAAAAGAAAGAAATTTCTCTTCAACCAGGGTAAATAAATGGAAATCGTTTGCATAATATGAAAATATATTTATTTATCTACAAAATAAAATGAAAATCACCGTGAGTTAACTCATCGTAGCACGCGTTTACACTGAGCATGCAGTCACCGTCAATGTCCACCGTATTGCAACTCTGCATTTATCAGAAATTCAATAGAATATTTTTCTTTTGCATTATATTCAGTCTTGCATCAGCCACCGGCTTAATACCCTGTATTTTATATTAAATTAATATTGTAATAAATAAATAGGAGGAGCTCGTGGCTAAATAATAACAGCCGCTCGGGTCGATCGTTAGGTTAAGCCGTGCTTGCCTAGGTTGGTCTGTGGATGGGTGACCACCCATTACATACCGAGTTTCCTCCGTGCCTCGGAAAGCACGTTAAGCCGTTGGTCCCGGCTGTCATTTGTAGATCTTTGACAGTCGTTAGGTAGTCAGAGGCCCAATAAGTCTGACAACCAGTCTTACCAAGGAGTATCGTATTACCCGGTACTAACTGGGTTGTGGAGGTCAGATAGGCAGTCGCTCCATGCAAAATACTGGTATTCAGCTGCATCCGGTTAGACTGGAAGCCGACCCCAATATAGTTGGGAAAAGGCTAGGCAGATGATTGTAATAAATAAATATGTTTTTTAACAAAAATCCCGGCCGCCAAAACATAATTAACTCGACAATTTTTAATGGGGGCCTAAAGCTCCTAAGACAATGGGCAATCTCCTTTCATCCAAATCCGTTCTGTGGTTTTTGCGTGAAAGAGTAACAAACATTCATCCATCCATCCTCACAAAATTTAGCATTTATAATATTACTAGCGGACGTCACGCGGTTTCACCCGCGTAGTTCCTGTTCCGAGTACGGGGATAAAATATAGCCTATGTTACTCGCTGATAATGTAGCTATCCATTGCTGAAAGAATTTTTCAAATCGGTCATTTATTCGTTACATACAAAAATACAAATCTTTCCTCTTTATGACATTAGTATAGATATAGATTTAAGTAGGATTTTATCGATTTCTAAAGTGCTAAAGGCCATTCACTAAAATATTTTGTTAAGATTAGATCTTAATAAAATCACATCATCTGTATTTATATATCATATGCTTAGCCTTTCTCCAACGATTTTAATGTCAAATTCTAGTCTAAACGGAAGCAACTGAACACCAGTTAGTTGGAATGGAGCGACTGCCTCTCTGACATTCATAACTCAGTTACTACGAATTACAATGCTCTTTGGTAATAGACAGTTAGCCGTGTGGTATCCGGCAGAGTACAATAGAACCAACCCATTACACTCACGGGTGTCGTATAAGGCGACTAATGTCTGAGGCAGAACACCTTGCGCCTCCGTAGACCAGAGAATGGGCAGCAGCGTTTTCTGTTAGTCTTTCATCACTGCGATCTCCAATCCGCCTGCCAAGCGTGGAGATTACGGCAAATTCCTTCCATCATGGGAGAGGCGTATGACCAGCAGTGGACGTTATGTGCTGTTGTTGTTGTTGTTGGTAAGACTAGTCATCAGACTTTGGGGTTTCTGAGTACTGGCATATTTTGTTGAATTTTACTGTATAATTTTTAGATCATCGTTAGATCTAAAAATTATACAATAAAATTCAACAAAATATGTCAACGCATAATTATTCAGAAATCGTAGCAAGCATTCCTTTCATGGGAAAATATTACTCCATACATCAACTTTTTTACATTACAGCAAGCTTGGCTCGAGTTCGCAGTGAATAAATTTTACTTCTTACTGACTTTAATGTACCGTGTAGATATAGTGTGATTTAAAATAATGGTAGCGACGATAAAAGTTTGTCCGATTTACTGATGCTCGATTCCTATAAATAAGTAACTTTGTTTAAACTGACCTCGTCTTTTGTGAAACTATCGACGAGTAGCTTTTTTCCTTTTACAAGTAATTATCTTCAGTTTTTTAACTGAAAACTTCTGTATGCGCGTTGGGCACTTTTGGGTGAACAAAAATTATGGAACTCGCGTCATCGTTCGTTTGTGCTACGACTCTTGCTAAAACTCGAGAACGGCTGGGCCGATTAGAGAGATTTAGAGAAAACAAAAACTTTTTACAATAAAAATAATACCGACTTCAAAAAACACAAAAAAATGAAAAATAACTTTAGCTTCAGAAGTCGGACCTTTGTTTGATTCATTTAGCTTTTTTTTGTCACTGACTTCTGAAGCTAAAGTTATTTTTATTTTTTTTGTGTTTTTTGTTGTTTGAAGTCGGTTTTATTTTTTTTTGTAAAAAGTTTTTCTTTTATTTCTTCATTTTTAGTTGTAATATCCTCTAAAAATATATGCTATGCAATTATTCTACATTGTTAACAATACGTACATGTCATGGTAATAGGCTTATCCTCAATAAATGGAACTTAACATACTATACTGTCGAAATTTGGGTGTATTGTACACATCTGCGTACCCCTCAGAGCGTATGCTTTGAGGGGTACGCACATGTGTAAAACATCATGACGTAACGCCTATACAGGCCTGATGTTACGTCATGATGTTGTATAAACAATAAACATCCAAGCGATTGCAGCAATCACGACCGATTTACCGTCTAGTTTTGAAGAGTTCCATTGTATATCTCCGAAGATCAGCATCAGATCTTTACCAAATTTAAATGCGACCATTTCAGGAGTGTACTCTTTCAAATAAAAAAATAATTTTGAGAATCGCTCCACAAATGGAGGAGAAATCGGTGAACATACATGAAATTATACCACATGACTGAATTAAAAATGTTCATAAAATGAAAACTACTAAGCCAAACTATGTTAAATTTTTATGGGACCAAATGGCAACTATTTCGCATTAAATTAAAAAAGAATCACGTAAATCGGATCATAAATCTCAGCGTAATCGGTGTATATACATAAAAACCGGCCAAGTGCGAGTCGGACTCGCACACGAAGGGTTCCGTACCATTATTATCAAAAAGGGCAAAAAAATCACGTTTGTTGTATGGGAGCCCCCCTTTTTTTTTTTTTTTTTTTTTTTTTTCAAATGGGAAATCATCAAATAACCCCTCCCGCTCTGGGCGGAGCAGGAGGGAGTGTCAGACTTTTACTGACTAAAACCTATCCATGTTCCTTCATCGCCCTTTGTGTTCCGGGGCCACGGTATCTCTTTCGAATAGTCCCGCAACCCCGGCAGGCATCGGTCCTTGCGGACCCCTTCCTTTTTGCTGACTCTCTTTGAGGCGCGCGTGGAACACGAACGCGCCGTCGACACGGCCTGTCGTCATGAGACGGACGGACGGCGAGCTAGCCCATAGCTCACCGTCCACAGGCCCGCGCCTACGGTGGCCGGGGGCCACGTGGTGGTGGCCCCCGACGCCCGGGGCGTCTCCCGCGGCGGCCGGGACGTTGAGAGGTTCTCTCCCTCTCACGTTCCGCCACCTCCTTCTCTAGCATTACTGCTTCGCAGAAGGAGGTGACGGCGTCCCATTCCGTCTCGCTTCGGACCATGGCTTGCACCAGGGCCGGACGCGAGAGGTCGCCGCCGCCGATCGCCGCTTCGAGGACACGGCGGTGCTCCGCCCACGCGGGGCACACCTCCACCGTGTGTTCCACCGTGTCCTCCGGTCGATCCTCACAATGGAAGCACCCGGGCGTTTCCTCCCGCCCGATTCGGTGCAGGAACCTCCCGAACACTCCGTGTCCGGTGAGGACGTGGGAGCCCCCCTTAAATATTAATTTTATTCTGTTTTTAGTATTGTTGTTATAGCGGCAACAGAAATACATCATCTGTGAAAATTTCAACTGTCTAGCTGTCACGGTTCATGAGATACAGACTGGTGACAGACAGACGGACAGACGGACAGACGGACAGACGGACAGACGGACAGACAGCGAAGTCTTAGTAATAGGGTTCCGTTTTTACCCTTTGGGTACGGAACCCTAAAAAGAAAAGATACCAATCGAATTGAGAACCTCCTCCTTTTTGGAAGTCGGTTAAAAAAACACTTCTTTACAAACCAAAAATAATAATCTAATAGCTCGACGATACAAGTTACTTAGTTTTCACTTCTACCGGCAGTCCCCAAAGACTGCCCCGCATGTTTTTTTTGAAGAATGTTTGAATAGTGCTGTACTGTTGGTTGCATCACTTTCTTCTCAAGCATTGTACAATCGTCATTGTCTTCGAGCAGGTTTGCTGAAGCGAGGTCGGAAGTCGATGGTCGCGATCTATTGGCAAAGTTTGAGACGCTCCAGTAACAGAATTTTGAGGGTTGTCTCGGCTGCGTGCTACCCATCAAACACATTTGTGCATTGGATTTCTGTTCATCTAAGCGAGAACAAAACATTATGAAATAATTTACGCTTTTTTTAAAACTATGAGACCTCCGACCTCCATGTTTTAATTTTCAATGTTACTGTTATTTCTATTTTTTGTGTTTAGGTATTTTGCCTGCCTAGTCCGTGTGGTGTCGGACGTAAAGAATAACACCATCCCATATCTTCCCGTGGGTGTCGTAAGAGGCGACTAAGGGACTTACCAGAGAATGGGCAGCAGCGCTCTCTGTGTCTTATGTAAGAACTGCACACACTGCGATCGCCAACCCGCTTGCCAAGCGTGGCGATTATGGCAAAACCCCCCCATGAATAGCGCAACAAAGAAATGGCCCCTAGTGCCCGGCAGCCCGTCTACCCTTGACTACGGCAGCGGTCGAGGCTACGGCGTGGCAAGGGGTGCGAAGAATCTCCGGAAGGGATCCGGCTGCCAATACCAACGACTGGACCTGGCAACATATAACACGCGCACACTCCGGACTGACGAGAAGATAGCGGAACTAGAAGAGGAATTGAGCAGGCTGCGATGGAGTAGTGTGGGATTATCTGAAGTCCGAAGAGAGGGGGAGGACACGATAATCCTGAAATCCGGCAACCTGCTCTATTTCCAAGAGGGTGACCGGCAGTCCCAGGGTGGTGTTGGGTTTATCGTCCACAAGTCCCTTGTGAACAACGTGGTGAAGATCGAGAGTGTGTCGACCAGGGTGGCGTACCTTATACTCAGAATATCCTCAAGATATTCGCTGAAGGTCATACAGGTCTACGCCCCGACCTCGGCACACCCCGACGACGAAGTGGAGACCATGTATGAGGATATATCTAAAGCCATGCATGGTTCCAAAACTCACTTCACAGTTGTCATGGGGGACTTCAACGCGAAACTGGGAAAACGAGACGGGGATGAGCTGCAGGTGGGGCAATTTGGAGTTGGACATCGGAATCGCCGGGGTCACCAACTGGCTAGTTTTATGGAGAAGGAGGGCCTCTATATGATGAACTCCTTCTTCAGAAAGCGTGAGCACAGGAAGTGGACCTGGCAGAGCCCCGATGGTGCAACTAGAAATGAGATCGACTTCATCATGTCAACCAAGAAGCAAATGTTCAATGATGTCTCTGTGATCAATTCGGTGAAAACCGGGAGCGATCACCGCATGGTAAGAGGCACATTGAACATCAACATCAAGCTTGAAAGGTATCGACTGATGAAGTCTACGCTCCGTCCAGCACAGATCCAAATCCAAAACCCCGAGAGCTTTCAGCTTGAACTCCAGAACCGTTTCGAGTGCCTAGGAAGCTCAGTGGACGAATACAACGATGGGTTCGTGGAAACTGTCCATACGACCGGGTCTAAGTTCTTCAAGGCGCGTCGTACAGATCAGAACAAGAGACTCTCCGATCACACTCTCAAGCTCATGAAGGAGCGGCGTGAGATGATCCTGCAGTCTTCAGACGAGGCGTGTAAATACCGGCAGCTCAATAGACGGATCTCTAAATCCTTGAAGAGCGACCTCCGCCGCTTTAATACCGAGCGTATTAAAGACGCGATTGAGCGGAATAAAGGCTCCAAGGTATTTGCAAGGGATCTGGCTATTGGGCAGAGCCAGCTCACGAAACTGAAGACCGACGATGGTAGGATCTTATCCGCCAAACCGGAGCTTCTGAGGGAGATCGAGAGCTTCTATGGACAGTTGTACACGTCAACCAGTAAACCCGTCGTAGATCTAGCCAACGACCCAAGAGCTAGACTGACCCGACACTATACCGAAGACATCCCGGACGTCAGCCTGTACGAGATTAGGATGGCTCTGAAGCAGCTCAAAAACAACAAGGCACCGGGTGATGACGGAATTACGGCCGAACTCCTGAAGGCGGGTGGAAAACCGGTACTTAAGGCCCTTCAGAAGCTGTTTAATTCCGTCATACTTGAGGGAAAAACGCCACAGGCATGGTGCAGGGGTGTGGTGGTGCTCTTCTTCAAAAAGGGTGACAATGCCCGGCTGAAGAATTATAGGCCCATCTCACTTCTAAGCCATGTCTACAAGTTGTTTTCTAGAGTCATCACGAATCGTCTCGCGCGCAGGTTTGACGATTTCCAGCCACCCGAACAAGCCGGCTTCCGAAAAGGCTTTAGCACCGTGGGCCACATACATACGCTGCGGCAAGTTATACAGAAGACAGAAGAGTATAACCTGCCTCTCTGTTTAGCGTTTGTGGACTACGAGAAAGCCTTCGATTCGATCGAGACATGGGCTGTACTGCAGTCTCTCCAACGGTGCCAAATCGATTATCGGTACATCGAGGTGTTGAAGTGTTTGTACAAAAACGCCACCATGTCAGTCCGACTTCAGGACCAAGCCTCGAAACCTATCCTCCTGCAGCGAGGTGTGAGACAGGGAGACGTCATATCTCCGAAACTGTTCACCGCTGCACTGGAGGATGTCTTCAAGGTTCTGGACTGGAGAGGGCTAGGCATCAACGTTAATGGCGAGTACATCACTCATCTTCGGTTTGCCGATGATATAGTGGTAATGGCTGAGACCATGGAGGACCTCAGTACAATGCTCGATGACCTCAGTAGAGCTTCCGGAAGAGTGGGTCTAAAAATGAACATGGACAAGACTAAGGTCATGTTGAATGCCCATGTCACACCCACTCCTATTAAGATCGGAGACTCTACTCTCGAAGTTGTAGACGATTATGTGTACCTGGGACAAACGGTCCAGTTAGGTAGGTCTAACTTCGAGTAAGAGGTCAATCGTCGAATCCGACTCGGTTGGGCAGCGTTCGGGAAATTGCGCGGTATCTTCTCGTCCAACCTACCGCAGTGTCTCAAGACAAAAGTCTATGACCAGTGTGTGTTGCCAGTGATTACATACGGGACCGAAACGTGGTCGCTCACAATGGGCCTCATCAGAAAGCTTAAAGTCACCCAAAGGGCAATGGAGAGGGCTATGCTCGGAGTTTCCTTGCGCGATCGAATCAGAAATGAAGACATCCGCAAGAGAACAAAGGTTACCGACGTAGCCCGAAGAATTGCCAAACTTAAGTGGCAGTGGGCAGGGCACATTGCTCGCAGAACGGATGGCCGATGGGGCCGAAAAGTTCTGGAGTGGCGACCGCGAACCGGAAGACGTTGCGTTGGAAGGCCTCCCACTAGGTGGACCGATGAGCTGGTGAAGGTTGCAGGAATCCGCTGGATGCGAGTCGCACGGGACCGGTAAATGTGGCGACACTTGGGGGAGGCCTATGTCCAGCAGTGGACGTCTTTCGGCTGAAATGATGATGATGATGATTTTGCCTGCAAAAAAACCCATTTTTTATTAAGTTGTAAAATGTTATTGTCAGCCCCGTTTTCATATCAATAAATGCGTTTTTCATGTCTCATAAAAGTCATGATTTTTGTAAAGCAAACTATTCATCTAAAAAATATTTCACAACTGCTTTTCAAAACGGTTTTTCTAGAATGGCGAATACGACTCTTAATAAATCACACGCGATATTAATCTTGTAAGTTCCATTCAAAAGCTTAGAAATAACTCCCATTAAGAATGCATTAGCTTGCATGTAAGCTATCATGACATATTGTATTTGATTACATTCTGCATGGGGAACTTTTCATTGCATTGGTCTTACCGCTGGTGATTAGCGAGAAGCGAGAAAAATAGCAATTAAAAACCGGCCAAGAGCGTGTCGGGCCACGCTCAGTGTAGGGTTCCGTAGTTTCCCGTCCGTCACAATAAGTGTTCCCACTTATGAGTTTAAAGGTGGGTATCCATTATGTAAAAATGCTTGCATATACGAATATACTACAAACTTAGTCCAGAAATTATTTTGTATAACTGTTTGTCTTTTTTGTACAAAAACTGTTGTTTCCATCAAGTTCAAAATGATTTTCCTAGAAAGTCCTTATAAAGTTCTACTTTTCATATTTTCTAAGCTTATGGTTCAAAAGTTAGAGGGCCCCCCCCTCTAACTTTTGAACCATAAGTTTAGAAAATTGGACACATTGTTTTTTACTTTTGGAGCGATTATTTCCGAAATTATTGATATTATCAAAAAATGATTTTAAGAAACCCCTATTCATTTTTAAATACCTTTCCAACAATATATCACACGTTAGGGTTGAAATTAAAAAAAAAATCACTTCCTACTTTACATATAGGGGGGCTACCCTAATAAAACATTTTTTTCCAATTTTTATTTTACCACTTGGTCGGCGCGATTGATATCATATTGGTACCAAATTTCAGCTTTCTAGTGCTAACGGTCACAGAGATTAAGCGAGGATGGACAGACGGACGGACAGACATGGCGAAACTATAAGGGTTCCTAGTTGACTACGGAACCCTAAAAACGAGTCGGCGAAGAGCGATACCTGGCTGATAAGCCTATTAGTATACATGTAAGTATCAAAGAAGAGTCTGTCAGGAATTGTTCCGCCAAGCGAGCATCGCTGAGCGATTACTCTCTTTGATAGCTCATCTGCTGCCTTGAGTGTAAGAGAGAGAGAGAGCGACGATTTATAAAGTCACTCTTTTATACTTACACGGGACCTACGATCTACGTCGTGTACGTTTCTTGAGCAAGAAAATCGTCGATAACAATTCGCTTCCGTCAGCTGTGGGACTGGGACCTTACTTATTCCTTGTCTTTTATTACCACGTAATGCAACTTAAAACTAATAAAGTGTTTATTTTCTACCCGTCCTTGTTTCTTTGTATATCATGAAGTGAGATAGCAATTACCAGAGAACGATTTTAGTAAAAGTATTTGCAGTTTACTTAATATGCAGATTGACGAGTTTTTAAAGCTTCTGTTTTTAATAAGGTACTAATTTTTTTTTTATGTAGGTAAATGAGGGTTTTAGAAACAAGTTAGTTTCCTATAAGGCGCGTTCACACCTGCGCAAAGCAGGCAAGTGTACCGTGCACGTTTCAGGTCTCCAATAACTATGGACGCGTCATACGACATGTCCAAAGGTCTCTATACTATGTTTCTGAGATGCACACGAACCGCACGGTTTGTGCACGTGCGCAGGTGTAGATGCGCCTTAATGTAGTCTCAAAAAAAACTTAAGTCAGCCATAGAACTTATTTAACTTCAATTACCGACAATTAGTCATATCGAGTCAGACCTTTTTCAAATCTGACTTTTTTTTCAACTTATCCTTTTGCGAATCAGACATTCGGCAAGAAAACCGTAATTATGGCACATTCAGAACATGTGAAGCAGCAGAATTACGCGCGAATGTTCTTCCGCCTTCACACGTTTGAACATCAAAGCATCTCATGAGCTGTCACATTATACCTATACTATACTTACGTATACAGAGCGAGTCCTTCAAGTCGAGCAACAAGGGGAAATCCGAATCCATAAGTTACCTGGAAACTTTCTTAGAAAACTTTAGCACTTTTTAATGAAAAAAATTCTGCATACTTGATCTTTTTTCTAAGTGTGAGTTGTCGAATGACATGAAAAAAATATTTGGTCACTTTAACTTATTTATATTGATGCACCATTGAGAGTCCCTTGAACCCCTTGTCCCTTGTCCTTGGACTCGCTATTTAATATTTATTTGGAACACCCCTGTACAACCTAATATGTCTACAAATAAAGATTTCATTTTCATTTTCACTGTCTTAGATCACTTGTCTTGTCTTAGACCAAAAAAAATTATTTGGCAAAATTGTTTTTGTCAAAAAACAGTTTGTAAATTACTATCTAAGAATGTTTATCGGCACTCTTATAGTCTCTCCTCTCTTCTACTCTCAGGAGGTCTAGGTCGTATGGGGAAGCTGTGTTCTAGTTCCTCCTCCTATTTATAATATTCAGTCTACTGGTTATGATAAAGTTTTTAACGCTGTGAATATTATTATCATAAAATAATGCCTTAAATAGTTTTTCACCGCACGACTATTTTCGCAAAGTGCGGTAAAGTGTAGCAGACAATGGTGTCGATTCTGTTGTGTATAAACTAAACTTAATTTAGGCTATTACTATCTTTTTCTCTCTAATAAAACGAGAAAGAGACGGACATAATTTAGAGCTGTCAAATTTAATTGGAACTAATATTTCCATACTTACAAATGAAGGATGCACGTAAAAACATGTCGACTAAAAACACGATGAAGCGCAAGGCATAAACTAGTTTAACATATCTAATTTGGTTCATAGCTAAAGCCGTCCTTTTCTCGCACTGCCTTTTAATAACATATAGGAATACCCTAAATTAAGTTTAGTTTGTGCGCGGCAGAATCGTCACCAATGTGTAATCAGCGTATTACCTTCCCGACTCAGACACAGTGGGCCATAATTAAACCATGCGGGTCCAGTGTGGGTAGTAGTTGTCACACATACTGTAACGCCTGTAATACCTGAATGGTTGGGCAGAAATGTACCCATTTGTACAACCGCATTTCGCCAGTTATGCTTGTCTCATGTAATAGGAGCAAGCCTATTGACATCAACTGCGCATAAATCTAGACTCCATGGTTGATACTGAGAAATTCCTGATGGACAAACCTAATAGCACTGTCCACTAATCGCGCTTGCGACCACTACCTGCTATAGTTGCTGCCAGTGAAGATCGCAATAGCGGTCATTGACCCACCTACATTTATTACAGTTCTTAAGTTTTAAATCCAAAAATAAGCCTGTTCAAGTCTTGAATCGTCATCTATTGTGATTTTCAACATTTTTCTAATGAAAAACGATACAATCAAGGTTCATTTGTTTTAGTTCTTACAAAGAGAAATTAGGGAAAGGGCAATGACCGCTATTGCGATCTTAACTGGCACCAACTATACCAAGCAGTTGTCACACGTCTTCTAATTTTCGGTATTAGGTTTCTTCACCATATTATTTTCTTTTAACGTTTTGAAAGTAATCAATCTGCCTAGCCTTTTCCCAAATCTTTATACCGTTTTGAAAGTCATCATCATCATCATCATTTCAGCCGAAAGACGTCCACTGCTGGACATAGGCCTCCCCCAAGTATCGCCACATTGAACGGTCCCGTGCGACTCGCATCCAGCGGATTCCCGCAACCTTCACCAGGTCATCGGTCCACCTAGTGGGAGGCCTTCCAACGCAACGTCTTCCGGTTCGCGGTCGCCACTCCAGAACTTATCGGCCCCATCGGCCATCCGTTCTGGGAGCAATGTGCCCTGCCCACTGCCACTTAAGTTTGGCAATTCTTCGGGCTACGTCGGTAACCTTGGTTCTTGGTTCTTGGTCCAGTGTGTGTTGCCAGTGATTACATACGGGACCGAAACGTGGTCGCTTACAATGTGCCTCATCAGAAGGCTTAAAGTCACCCAAAGGGCAATGGAGAGGGCTATGCTCGGTGTTTCCTTGCGCGATCGAATCAGAAATGAAGACATCCGCAAGAGAACCAAGGTTTTGAAAGTAGTGGTCAGAAAATATTTTTTACAAATTAAAGTGCTACTCTAATTTCAGAACACATTTTTGCATAATTAATTAGTCGTGCTTACCAAAAAGATTGAATTATTTTATTAATGCAGAAGTGGGCTTTGTTTTCGGGGTCAAGGACATTTCGAGTACAAGCTCCGGGTGTCCAATTAGTGACCGTAGAGAACGTGAAAAAAATCTAGAGGACCGCTGGACAAAGACTAATTAAACCAATATGGCTCGTGGGTACTGTCCTGTAAAGGCGTTCTTTCATTTAATGTAGGACCTAGGTATTATATTATCCGGACCTTTTATACGAAGTCATACAGTACATACCCGCCGTGTGGTATCCGGCAGAGTAGAATAGAACCAACCCATTACACTCACGGGTGTCGTATTAGGCGACTAATGTCTGAGGCAGAACACCTTGCGCCTCCGTAGACCAGAGAATGGGCAGCAGCGTTTTCTGTTAGTCTTTCGTCACTGCGATCTCCAATCCGCCGCCTGTCAAGCGTGGAGATTACGGCAAATTCCTCCCATAATGGGAGAGGCTTATGTCCAGCAATGGACGTTATGGGCTGTTGTAGTAGTAGTAGATACAGTACATCATTCCACAAACCATTTTTAGGGTTTTGTAGTCCTGACAAGGAACCCTTATAGTTTCGTCATGTCCTTGGGGTTGCTAATACTACTTTTAGATTTAATTCTCCATTTACGAAATATTAAACACTAGCGGACGTCACGCGGTTTCACCCGCGTAGTTCCCGTTTCCGTGGGAGTTCGGTGATAAAATATAGCCTATACAGATTCGGAAGAATCCCTCTAAGTAATGGTAAAAGAAATTTTGAAATCGGTTCAGTAGTTTTTGAGCCTATTCAATACAAACATACAAAAATACAAAGGTTTCCTCTTTATAATATTATTAGTTTAGCAGTAATAGTCGTTGAACTTGGGTGTTGGATAATTTTGTACAACAATACAAAATCCTAGGAATAAATCCTTTAAAGTGACCAAGATGAAGTAGTTGCTCGTTTATAACGGGTAAAGACTTGCATTGAAACAAAATCTAAAATAAAAAAAATTAAGAAACCATAATAAATTATCATAACTTTGACAAGGTCAGTAGGATTCGTCCTGTATCGTGAAAACGGGCTACTACAGAACCCTACACTGCGCGTGGCCTGACTCACACTTGGCCGGTTTTTTTAATTACCTATATATTCATGTGTAATCTTCTTCTTTCATGAAAGGTGTCTGTCTATATATGGCAGTGGGGCCAGCAGGAATAAAAATTACAGACTTCCCGTTGACCCCACCAGTGGGGCGGAGCAGTGGGGTCAGCGAGAACAAAATTGCGGAATTCCCGTTGACCCCAACAGTAGGGTAGGGTAGGGTTAGAGTAGTGAGGTTAACGAAAAGACAGTTTTGTTTTTTCCCGTTGACCCCACCAGTGGGATAAAGCAGTGGGGTGAAATACGACGAAAGGAGTGGAGCATCAATGAAAAATGTTACAAAAACGGAGAAAATAGTATTTTTATAATAATTTCTCGCTCGCGGTCGCTCGGCTATGCTCGGAGTTTCTTTGTGTGATCGAATCAGAAATGAAGACATCCGCAAGAGAACTAAGGTTACCGACGTAGCCCGAAAAATTGCCAACCTTAAGTGGCAGTGGGCAGGGTACATCGCTCGCAGCACGGATGGCCGATGGGGCCGAAAAGTTCTGGAGTGGCGACCGCGAACCGGAAGACGATGCGTTGGAAGACCTCGCACTAGGTGGACCGATGAGGTTGGAGGCAGTAGGCCGTGAGGCAGGAGGAGGTTGCAGCTGGATGCGAGTCGCACGGGACCGGTCAATGTGGCGACACTTGGGGGAGGCCTATTTCCAACAGTGGACGTCTTTCGGAAATGAAATGATGAATAATTTCACGCGGACGAAGCTCGAAAGTGCGAGCAACAGCTAGTTAGGCAATATTAGCCAGCTCAGTTAACGGGAACTGATTAATCCAATCAAGTTTAGTTGAGTATTTGACGCGTCGGAAATGTCGGAATATTAACCTCATGGCAGTGCGCTAATTAATTAATGAAAGACTCCAGCAATCGGACTGCAGTAATACATTTACGTAATTGCCATTACCATGTTATGCGCGGTGGAATTGCGATGTACGCGCGTACGAACGTGTGACGTATGAAAGGCCCTTGGTGTACTTCCGACGTGTTGGATATGATTTGTATTTAATTGAAAGTTTTACATTTTGACAAGCCGTGTGCTATCCGGCAGAGTAGAATAGAACCCCAACCCATTACACTCACGGGTGTCGTATAAGGCGACTAATGTCTGAGGCAGAACACCTTGCGCCTCCGTAGACCAGAGAATGGGCAGCAGCGTTTTCTGTTAGTCTTTCATCACTACGATCTCCAATCCGCCTGCCAAGCGTGGAGATTACGGCAAATTCCTCCCATCATGGGGGAGGCTTATGTCCAGCAGTGGACGTTATGGGCTGTTGTTGCTGTTTTTTTACATGATTAATCTTATTGGGAGTTTATAGATTTAATTAATAGATTTTCATTTGGTTTGAATAATAGCAAAACTAGTGAGACTTTAAAAATAGTGAAGAAAAACCCGTCATCATCATTCTGCCTTTTCCCAATTATATCCAGCCAACTAGATCCAGCCGTAGGAAAACTTTGAAGTCATAAAATATGACGCGTTTGCAACAACGAACTTTAATAATAATAATAAACCGTTTATTTCAGATATACAATCCATAAAGCATAATAGTCTGTAATAAAATAGTCAGCGTAAAAAAAAACAAAGTAAAAAAAAAAATAGCCTACAAATCAATTATAGTCAAAATCAAAGCATTTATTTCAAGTAAGCCAGTTACAGGCACTTTTGAATTATCGAAACAAAGATGAAAATTAAATGTAGCTACAGTCCCAGTCAGTAGACATAAAAACTGTGAAAGTACTGTAGTTTCCCATTCCCTAGCGTCGTAGATCTCTATGGAGAAGAAGTACATTATACAGTGTGTAATGTTGGTGATTACCCCGAGCCGTCAGGCAAGGGTCTTAAGACAGGCGAGGACGGTAATCATCAATACACACGTGTATCTTACGACGTTTTTCAACACACTTGTGAAGAAAATAATACTAAAAATTCATTTTATTTAATAGATAATAGATATTTGTCCTTGGAGCTTTCAGGTTGTAAACTTTCCATAACGTTAAGGGCTTCACATCTTATTTTGGGGGGTGTACAACATAAATCATTTTCTTCATAACTAGTACTTGTGGACATTTTAATGAATAAATAACTATAATTTCAACAGTGGACACGAGTTGTGTAAGCTCACTTGTGAGTAATAGCAATGAAAAAGTCACAGTTTGATTACAGGTTATTATTTGTCATTATGTGCCTAATTGCGGTGAAATTAGAGCCATTTTATGAGCAAGTGTGTGGAAAAAATATTAAAAATTCAATGTCAATATTACTTATAGTACTTACATCAACTATGGGTCTGGCGTTATATCATACCTACTCCTATTCATTTTATTTGCGTTCCACAATGTTAGAAAGGAATTACAGCTAAGAACAATGTTATATTTATCGAGTTTGGTAAGATTAGAAACAAGCTAAAAATAACTTTGAAATATTTTATTACATTTTAAACAACTAAAAGTTTTGTAGGTATACGAATAGCTACTTTTATACATCTGTTATATGTTTTAAGAACTCCCAAAAAAATAAATTCCAGATACAACACCGAAAACTTTCGAAACACCTTTTTTGAGTTTCTAAGAAAAACTTTTTCGAGGCAATAACTCAGTTTGACATTGAGAAATAAACGACCGAAAGTTTTTTTTTTTGCTTTGGCGTTTAAAATCTTAAGTAATTTTTTTTTCTGGCTTCCAGCAGAACCTAAATAATTAATAAATCAATATTGCTGGACACTACACACAGCGCCATCTAGTGCCACACTAAGCAACGAGGCTTGTGTCGTGGATACCAGATAGTTGATATACTACATAAGTAGATACTTTTTGTTTGTAAATACATACTTATTAAACATATATAAACATCCATGACTCGGAAACAAATGTCCATGCTCATCACACAAACATTGTTCCGACCGGGATTCGAACCCGGGATCCTAAGAATGTAAGGCAGCCCCACTACCGCTGCGCCATTCGAGTCGTCTAATTATAAACATAAACTTTCTACTCAGTTTAAGTAATAAATTGTATCATTTTATAAAACAGATTACGTGATAATACCTGATGAATATATTTTCAACACACTCTGATTTAAAACCATTTACAACTTTCAGTAAGTAGGTAACGCCAACTTTCCTCAAATTTCTTGAAAAATAATTATAACAATTTATGATCTTATAACATGGCTTGCTTTAAAAGATTTTATACTTTTCCGAGGACGCAGAGAAAGCTCGTTAATATGAGCCGTCTATGTAAAATTATGTAGTACATTGTCTGGTTCAGAAAGTTGTCTAAAAGTCTTGTTTACAAGCGTTAAGTGAATTTCAGTTTTAAACTTAGTTCAGGAAGTCAAACCACTCGTTCAGATCCGTCGAACAAAATAAACGTGAGTTCAAAAGTAATAAATGTGTTAAAAGATGAATAAAGGAAATAAAATGAAAAAGGAAAAATGTTTTTGTTGAGTTGAGAAATAAAATGATTACCAAATGTTATTACTTCAGAAAAAACTATTGGCCTCTGTTTCAATTCTTGAAGTGAAACGTTCTTTAGGCGCGTTGATCACTTTTTGGGTGAAGGAAAAACATTGAACTCATCGTCATTTGACGTAACGTGCGCTCACGCTTTGTAGCACTAGTAGGCGATCCGCTACGGCGTAGCACCACATAGGCATGCGCGGGGCATAACCAGTGCTAGGACAGGGGAGGGGCCTGTGTACTTATTGTTTTCATTTCTGTCGTCAGTCCCCAAAGACTGCCCCCATTTCTTTTTCGAACGGATCATTATGTCCACGTAAAAATAATACAAAAAAATACTTTAAAACGAGACAATAGATGAAACCGTATTATTATAATAAGCTGACCCCACAAACGTGATTCCGCCATATAAATTATGGTGTGAAATATAATTTACAACCTATTCTCATACCTACCAAATACACATTAAAAAAAATCATAAAAATCAGTCAAGCCGTTTCGGAGGAGTGCGACCATAAACACCGTGAACGAGATTTTTATGTTATGAAAAAAAATTGTCTCTGTGTACAGGGTACGAAGGCGTCAACCAAGCAATATGTAAGTAAATCAAACTAAGTAACTCTACACAAAAATTATTGCTGTGAAACACTCTTTTTTTTGGGGTGAACAAACACGTTTTACGGTAAAACTCAATGTAACGCACTCAAAACATTGTACAGATGGACGCATTTAATAGTAAACGGGCTAAGAAAGTATTAAAGTAAATTATAAGTAAAGTTATGACCATAAAAACTAGTTTGTATTTGAAAACAAACGTGAAAAAGTACGAACTTTGACCTCCAATATCTCCGTAACTAGTAAGTTCCCAGGTATGGACCAAAATAAAAACATGAGGTATTCCTCAGAGCGCACTTATTTATGATCGCAATGACGGGTAGTACAAGGGGTCGGGGGGCTTTCGGGACCAGGACCACGTTCTCGTATTCCCCCTAAATATTTTTGAGTGGTATTTTGGGACCACAAGAAAACAAAACAAAGTGCCTTTCGGCTTCGTTAAGGGTCTATTTACACCCTTTATATTGTAACGTTGTTAGTTCATAATTGATAAAACGTAAACAAATAAAACAGAAGTCATTTTAATATCGTTTACCAGCCGACCAAATCACCTGATCGCGCCTGTACTTTTGTCTCACTCGCTCGCGTTCCTAAAACCAGTTTTTTCCCACTCCATCATTCTCCGCGCGCCGCGAGCGTCGACCACGCTCGCATGCCTGCAGAGGCCAGTGGGCATTTTACGCGCGGTCAGTCTACACACATATTAGACGACATATGCGCAGCCTCGCGAATTATACTTTGATTGGACTACTGAATTTCCAAAACTTTTTTTTAATAATTTTACTTTTTAAAAAGTTCTATAAAGGAACCATAACTTCAGTGTGTAATTCCCCATATCGGGTAAGTGGCTAAGTGTTGACAAATTCACGCAGTGCTTGTTTCTAAATGTCATGTCAAGGTCAATGATGTGCAAAATTATTTCATCATCTTTTTCATAGACATCATTTTAGCTACTATTTCAACTATTGTACTCAAACCTTAATTGCTACATCAATGTTTTATGTAGGTATGTGTAAATATTAATTTAAAAGTGCTTCACACCTTTTTTTTCTCCTTTCTTTTTTTCTCCTTTCTTTTTTTCTCTGTAAACTCCGCTTCTGAAGGTGACCTCTACACACATACGCCCTAAGCGCAATAGTACCCATCCCTACGCTTGCGCTTACGCTGCTGTGGTCACCGTCAGGAGAGGATAAGCAGAGAACCCTATGTTTACCACTGGACATAAATTCCAGGGACCAAAGTTCGGGATTTTCTTCCTCCGGGGTTAACCCGTGTGTGCCGTTGCTGCGTCACCTGGTGCCGACACTCGCAACTGACGAGTCGGTTCCACCGGCATCCGGCATCCAACGACGGCGACGCCTCTACGGGCATCCGGCACCGCTACCACCTACCCTGCGGGTCCTGCATCCTGCTCCTCGGCTCCAGCGTCCATACAGCTACGCGCAAGCCAGGGCAGTACTTGACGCGCCTACCTCCATATGTCGGAAGGAAAAACCTATGACGGGCCTTAGAAATCCGCGACCTATTTTTTAATAAATTATTTTTTTGAAAGTGTTGGTGAATTTTGTTCAAACCTATTAGGGTTCCATATTCCCACGCTTCATTGGCGCCCATATCGTGGTTTTTTCATGGTCATACGTTTTTTTTTTTCTGTTTTATGGAGGTAGTGGTGTTTTTCGGTGTTTTGTGTGTTTTGTGTTTCGTTGTTTTTTGTAATAACGCTTTGTTTTTTTTTATTTCGTGTGCAGCAACTGGTGTGAAGAGTTAAGTTTAGTTTTGTTTTTTTAATTTGCCTGATATACAGGGTGTTTTTTTTTTTTATATATACCGGGTGCTCAACATATTTTTTACTTAGTTTTTTATTTTTTCATGAATACCGTATGTTCAACATTCTTGTAGTAGTAGAGCTTATAGTAACGGCTCGCCCCGGGGAAGTACTACCCTCATTCCTGTTTTTTTCTTCCGGTAAGCAGTTTTTGCTGTGTGCTGGTTGAAGGGTTTGAGTGCCGGGTGTAAGTACTGGCTAACTTATAGACATTATCATCTTTGTCTTATGTCGACACTTAAATTACTGTAAAGTGTCTACATTTTTTTTTTTTTTTTGGTTTTGTATACAGGGTGATTAAATTTAGTTTTGTATTATTTTAATCTTTGTGATTTTTTGTTGTTAAACGCCAAAATTAGGATCGTTAGTTTATTTTTATCTTTTTGTAATTTACTTGTACCCTCACACCAGTTGCAAAACATTTTTATATTTTTTAACGCTTTTCTTGTTTTTTTTTGTTGCATCGTAACTAAAAGTGTACGTTACAGAAATTTATTAAGTTTTTGAGTGCTTATTAAGTACAGTCATGCTCAAAAACTTGTAACTGTTTTGTTGTACAGTCAGCGCACGATATAAGTTGCAAAAATTTTTTTTTCATTACATTAAATTTTCAACTCAATAACTTTTAACCGTTACTTATTGACGTTGCTAATTCTTAAGTACAGTCAGAAAAAAAAGTTTTTTTTGACAAAGTTTTTTTTCTCACTTTAGCTAGTTTTATTTAGTTCTGCGTACACATTAGTTGCAAATTTTATTATTTTGCGTTTTTTTATTTTTAGTTACCAAATTTCTTAGTTTTTTTTGCTAGCATTACATAAGTGGAAAAAACAACAATACGTTACTTAAATTTAACTTAAAATTGTAACAGACGGAGTATTTAGTACTTATTTGTTTATTTCACTATACGGAATTGTTCAACACTTACCCACACTTCTAAAAAAAAAAAAAAAAAAAAATTTTTTTTTCTCTCTTTGCTATCAATTTAAATTATTGTTATAATGGCTTATCCCGTGAAGTTCATGTCACTTCAAAAGTCTGAGCTTGAGTATGAAGTTGCTATTAAGGGTGAATCACCAGCTGCCACAGTGCAGGAGTTGCGCAAACTAGTAACTAAGTGTGGACTATTATTTCCTACAGAGGAAATTCACACTAGTCTTTTGAACTAACGCACGACCTGAATGGTGTGCTGGATGTTCTTGAGAAGGTTAACGTCATTTTAGAATCGACGTCATTACTGCAATACATTGCTGCGTACTCAAAATTTCCTTAATCATTTATATCTCCGGCTTAGCCGCATTCCATGTGATGATAAATTTAAGGAAGACTATGGGCAATGTGTTACCCTTTTCAGGAAGGCCACAATAAGGCTTACGTACACAAGTCTAGTCTAATAGTAACTTACATAAATTGCTTACTCTAAATATAGCAATAACTCTTAGAATTAAAAACTACCCTATACCTAGTACCTTATTATCAAAAATAAAATCAAATAGCATTTTTTTTTTTCTCTTCTCTATATTTTGATATATATTATTTTGAATTTTTCACATTTATTTTTGATTTTACGAATCACGTTTTGCTTTCCCTCTCGCATATATTCCATCTTCTATTAGAACACTTATTGGTAAGGTATCTAGTTAGAGAAAAACAAGATACCTATATTTTTATGTTATAGTGCGTCAGTTATGTTGGTATCGTTAAAATACAATAACTGCTGCTAGTTTATGTTAGCGAGAAGTATGAAAGATGACTTATAAAAGGTAATCCTTTAGTAACTCAAGTTCTTGATGCGGATTTTTATTCATTTTAAGAGATGACAAAAATCCTTGATTGCGCGCGGGGGTATTGTAACGTTGTTAGTTCATAATTGATAAAACGTAAACAAATAAAACAGAAGTCATTTTAATATCGTTTACCAGCCGACCAAATCACCTGATCGCGCCTGTACTTTTGTCTCACTCGCTCGCGTTCCTAAAACCAGTTTTTTCCCACTCCATCATTCTCCGCGCGCCGCGAGCGTCGACCACGCTCGCATGCCTGCAGAGGCCAGTGGGCATTTTACGCGCGGTCAGTCTACACACATATTAGACGACATATGCGCAGCCTCGCGAATTATACTTTGATTGGACTACTGAATTTCCAAAACTTTTTTTTAATAATTTTACTTTTTAAAAAGTTCTATAAAGGAACCATAACTTCAGTGTGTAATTCCCCATATCGGGTAAGTGGCTAAGTGTTGACAAATTCACGCAGTGCTTGTTTCTAAATGTCATGTCAAGGTCAATGATGTGCAAAATTATTTCATCATCTTTTTCATAGACATCATTTTAGCTACTATTTCAACTATTGTACTCAAACCTTAATTGCTACATCAATGTTTTATGTAGGTATGTGTAAATATTAATTTAAAAGTGCTTCACACCTTTTTTTTCTCCTTTCTTTTTTTCTCCTTTCTTTTTTTCTCTGTAAACTCCGCTTCTGAAGGTGACCTCTACACACATACGCCCTAAGCGCAATAGTACCCATCCCTACGCTTGCGCTTACGCTGCTGTGGTCACCGTCAGGAGAGGATAAGCAGAGAACCCTATGTTTACCACTGGACATAAATTCCAGGGACCAAAGTTCGGGATTTTCTTCCTCCGGGGTTAATCCGTGTGTGCCGTTGCTGCGTCACCTGGTGCCGACACTCGCAACTGACGAGTCGGTTCCACCGGCATCCGGCATCCAACGACGGCGACGCCTCTACGGGCATCCGGCACCGCTACCACCTACCCTGCGGGTCCTGCATCCTGCTCCTCGGCTCCAGCGTCCATACAGCTACGCGCAAGCCAGGGCAGTACTTGACGCGCCTACCTCCATATGTCGGAAGGAAAAACCTATGACGGGCCTTAGAAATCCGCGACCTATTTTTTAATAAATTATTTTTTTGAAAGTGTTGGTGAATTTTGTTCAAACCTATTAGGGTTCCATATTCCCACGCTTCAATATTAATCATAATAGTGTTACGAGCTGGGTACGGGATAAATTAGTTACTACCGATGAAACAGCTGAATAACTTTAATTAATCACAAAACACTTCAAACTCAATCACAAGTATACCACTGATCACTATTCACTTAGATATCGCACTTACTAGATCACTTCGATTCGTACCGTACTGTAGCCAAAATAATACTGCCGCTCCCGCAAACATGTCCGCTATTTATATGGTGACCAACCCTTCTAGAAACATCCACAACTTACTTTGAATTTCTAGACAATTACAGTCGGTCATTGGCCTTTGTACAAAATAAAGAAGTAGGAACCTTACGCCCTCGGCGCACGGTCGAAATTTCAATGACAATTCCTATACCTACATTATTCGATACTCGTCCTACGTACCTACCTACTGCTATCTACCTACCTACTTGTAATTGTAGGTACGAGTACGACGTAACACTGCCCCCTCCTTAGACATGCTCGTCCCGAGCATCATTAGCCTCGTAGTATCGCGCCAATCGGTCTACATGGACAATCTTAGGCGCACCTCGTGGACCCTTCTGTATTCGGTAGGTGACATCATTGATCCTAGTCACGACTCGATATGGTCCATCCCAGTTTGCTTGCAATTTCGGAGACTTCTCTTTGCTCCGTACTGGGTTATGCAACCACACCAGTGAACTCTCGTCGAAGCCCCTACTATTTGCCTTCCGGTCATAACGGGTCTTCATCTTCTCGGACATCTGTTGGCCGGATTGTCTAATATGCTCATAAACATCATTCAACTTGTTACGTAAGTCATTTGCGTAATCCGTTACACTGCATGGAGCATCAGGGGGAGTTCCAGTGATTAAATCTGCAGGCAACCGTAATTCCCTTCCAAAGTTCGCGAAGGCTGGCGTCACAGTCGTACTTTCGTGGACGGCGCTACGGTAGGACAGAAGGAATGGCTGTATGTGCTTGTCCCAATCCCTTTGTCTGCTTTCCACCACTTTTGCCAGATATCTTTCCAACGTTTGGTTGAATCGTTCCACCATTCCATCAGATTGTGGGTGGTACGAGGTGGTTCTGGTTTTGTGGGTACCCATTAATCGACAAGTCTCCTGAAATACTTGCGATTCGAAATTCCTTCCTTGATCGCTGTGTATTTCTAAGGGTACTCCAAAACGGCAGAAGACTTCCTGAACTAATTTATCTGCGACAGTTGTGGCTTCTTGGTTAGGAATGGCGAAGACTTCTGGCCACTTTGTGAAGTAATCCATGACCACCAGGAAGTACTTGTTTCCGCTCTCATTTTCTGGAAATGGTCCCGCAACGTCTAGTGCTATCCGTTCCCAAGGGGCTCCAACGTTGTACACTTTAATGTACCTCTACTGCGAGTTTGGGGTCCTTTCACGGCCGCACAACTGGTACATTTGCGACACCAGTCCTCCACATCATCTCGACAGTGGATCCAGTAAAAGCGTTCTCGAATTTTTAGTAAAGTCCTTTTTACCCCCATATGTCCTCCCGAACATCCATCATGGTAGAGCCGTAAAACATCCGGTACCTTAGCTTTAGGGACAACCATTTGTAGATGACAGTTGTCCCCTCGAGCGTTTTCCCATTTACGGCATAATACTCCATCCTGGATCACCAAGCTGTTCCATTGCGCCCAATAACTCTTCGTGATGGAACTCATCGCAGCCACATCACTCCACTTGGGTTTAGGAGCGCCAGCTTTGATCCACTCGAAGATCGGTTTGATGTCCGAGTCATTTTGCTGAGCCTGCTGTAGGGTTTCCTTCCATTCATCGCTGAGATCCGTTCTTAGAATCCTCACAGGCACCACTTCCTTAGACTCCTGTCTGGAACTGTGCTTCCGATCTTCAGTCGACGGTCTTCTTGACAATTCATCTATTTTGCTGTGGTTTCTCCACTGTTGCTGGGCAGTCATTCCAGCCGCTTTTCTCTGCAGAGATTGGTCTTCTCTAAGGGTGCTGCGATTAGGACAGCTTGACCGAAGGTGACCCCTTTCTCCACAATTGTAACACTTAGGGCTGTATCCTTGCGAACGCTGGCGTACAGGTGATGTCACAACTTGCTTTGGGTAGCTTGACGGAAGATGATCCCTTTCTTTACCAGTATAGCACCTAGGGCTGTACCCTTGCGCACGGTCACGGACAGGTGATGCCACAACCTCCCTGACGTAGTGTGTTCGATGGTCTTGCCTCGCTGCCTCTACTTCCAAGGCATGGGCCAACGCCCCTTTCAGAGTCTCATGATGCCCAAGTCTCACGGCGGCTCTAACTTCCAAGACGCGTATCCCGTCGACAAACGCCTGTACCATATTTCCAGTGATGAGTGCAGGGGCAGACCGGTATGCTTTTCGCACCAGCTTCTCAATTTCTAGAGCCCACTGCTGTAGACTCTCAGCACCTTGTTGAAGACGGTCCTTCAACTTAGCACGAAATACGTGCTCCAGGTGCGCGTCGCCGTATCTGGACTCTAACGCCTCCAGCAGCTGCTCGTAGGTTACATCCTTACTGAGCGCCTCAAGAATGTTTAGGGCCTGGTCTCGGAGGCCCAAGGTTAGCGCGGTCATGGCTTGCGATTTTGTCCATCCATTCGCCTTCATAACGGCCTCAAATTGAATTTTATAAGCCGACCACGAAGATGTTCCGTCGAATGGAGGCACCTTAAAGCCCCGCGCTGAAGGTGCAGCAACTACAAAAGCCACAGTCACGTCTCCAGACTTCAGTTCTCCCAAAGCCTTCTTCACTCCAGCGATCTGAACTTCGGCCTCTGAGATGCGATTCTCGTGCTGGTGAACCTGGTCCTTCATAATCTTGAGCTCTTTGCCGAAAGTTGCATGAAGATCCTTTATGACGATCATCTATTCTTCTTGACGGCGAGCCTGCTCCTCTTTATCTCGTTGCAACTGCTCTTGTAACTGGCGAGCCTGGTCCTCTTGACGGCGAGCCTGGTCCTCTTGACGGCGAGCCTGCTCCTCTTGACGGCGAGCCTGCTCCTCTTGACGGCGAGCCTGCTCCTCCTTATCTCGTTGCAACTGCTCCTGTAACTGGCGAGCCTGCTCCTCTTGACGGCGAGCCTGCTCCTCCTTATCTCGTTGCAACTGCTCCTGTAACTGGCGAGCCTGCTCCTCTTGACGGCGAGCCTGCTCCTCCTTATCTCGTTGCAACTGCTCCTGTAACTGGCGAGCCTGCTCCTCTTGACGGCGAGCCTGCTCCTCCTTATCTCGTTGCAACTGCTCCTGTAACTGGCGAGCCTGCTCCTCTTGACGGCGAGCCTGCTCCTCCTTATCTCGTTGCAACTGCTCCTGTAACTGGCGAGCCTGCTCCTCTTGACGGCGAGCCTGCTCCTCCTTATCTCGTTGCAACTGCTCCTGTAACTGGCGAGCCTGCTCCTCTTGACGGCGAGCCTGCTCCTCTTGACGGCGAGCCTGCTCCTGCAGCAGCGCCATTAAAGCTGACAAATCTGGCGCCACTGATGCTGGAGAACCTCCGGAAGGACCAGCGACTGGCACTGACGTAGGCTGGACTCCACCCGGTGTCTGTGTCGGAGAGTCTCCAAACCGCCTTTGGTCCATGTCCTGCTGTCGCTGACTCCTGGTACGGATACCGTCCGTGTTGTCCTTTGGTAGAACTGGCATAGTTTATCCCTCACTTCTGACACCAAATTGTTACGAGCTGGGTACGGGATAAATTAGTTACTACCGATGAAACAGCTGAATAACTTTAATTAATCACAAAACACTTCAAACTCAATCACAAGTACACCACTGATCACTATTCACTTAGATATCGCACTTACTAGATCACTTCGATTCGTACCGTACTGTAGCCAAAATAATACTGCCGCTCCCGCAAACATGTCCGCTATTTATATGGTGACCAACCCTTCTAGAAACATCCACAACTTACTTTGAATTTCTAGACAATTACAGTCGGTCATTGGCCTTTGTACAAAATAAAGAAGTAGGAACCTTACGCCCTCGGCGCACGGTCGAAATTACAATGACAATTCCTATACCTACATTATTCGATACTCGTCCTACGTACCTACCTACTGCTATCTACCTACCTACTTGTAATTGTAGGTACGAGTACGACGTAACAATAGTATATCCAGTCAATGCGCTCTGAAATCATACGTAGGCGTTTAGGTTCTAAATTCAATTTACCACTCTATGCAAATCGAAGGTCTCCGGGCCGTGGTATAGATTACGAACGCTTTGTCATGTCGTCCCAGTAATAAGCGACCATTGTTTAGATATCATCCCTTAATATAACCCGGAGACTACCAGGTCAGATTTTAAAGTCAAGGCTATTATACTATACTAGCGGACGTCCCGCGGTTTCACCCGCGTAGTTCCCGTTCCCGTGGGAGTACGGGGATAAAATATAGCATATGTTACTCAGGGTGAATGTAGCTTTCTAATGGTGAAAGAATTTTTGAAATCGGTTCATTACTTCCGGAGATTACCCCCTACATACAAACTTACAAACTTACAAACAAATGTTACCTCTTTATAATATTAGTATAGATACAGATATAGAAGTATAGATGATAGAAAAATGCCAGCCAGGTGGGAGTAGGACTCGCGCATGAAGGGTTTCGTATAATAGTAGTAGGGAAGCCCCCTTTAATTTTACTTGTTGCTATAGAGGGTATCTAAATACACAGTGTGCGGCCAGACTGACAACGCGGTGCAGCGACCGGCGCGGGTTCGGAGATCCCCGCTCCCGCCAGGGTTACCAACTTAAGGGTTTTCCCCCCAAATTTTGGGGTAAATAAAAGGGATGTGATTTTTTCAGGGGCGTTCTTATTTTAGGGGTACTTTTAGTGCTGGGCTAGACTTCAAACGCGGGCGTGGAGCGGGTGTGGTGCGGCATACTCAAACATATGAACTTCTTTGGAGAAGGAAGAAAGAAGAAAAAGGAAGGAAAGGGGTTCGCAAGGGCCGATGCCTACCGGGGCTGCGGGTTGTTCGAAAGAGTTACCTTGGCCCTGGAACACAAAAGGCACAGAAAGAATATGGATGAGTTTTAGTCAGTAAAGCCAGTAAAAAAAAATGGAAAATTATCAAATGACCCCTCCCGCTCTGGGAGGGGGGGTCATTTGATGATTTCCCATCCGAAAGAAAAAAAAGGGGGATTTCCAAGTAATTGTGGGGATCATAGCCCGCTGACAGACATACAGACAGACGGACGGACGGACGGACAGCGGAGGCCCAGTAATAGGGTCCTGTTGGTCACCTTTTGGGTACGGAACCCTAATAATGAAATGAGTAACACTCCCCACTTTTTTATTCAAACACATTTTCAATCGTAATTTGAAGGATTTAAAAATAAATTCTTAATACATTGCCTGCTCAGCAACGTAAATAATCGTCATTCAAGACTTAAAACTTGTTTCAACCAATGGAATGGCTAGAATCTAGTTTTAAGTAATCTTTGAGGATTGACTGACTTTGACCTGAAAAAAAAAAAAAAAACAAACTTTTCGTTCTGATATTTTTGACTTTTTTCAAAAAGGTTAGGTTACAGGGTTAGGTTACCCTTAACCTGGTCTGTTTTAGGCTCAAATTGTAGCTGCCTAAAGGAGACAATTTTTTTAAGGCCCACTTGGATGTTGCATTTATTATTCATATTACACCAAAAAAAAGCAACCATTTTATTATAGTTATTTCGGTTAGACAAGGCTTAGCTAATATAACCACTGTAATCTAGAGGATATAAGGCAGAAATCAATGTACCTATGTTTCATTATTAAATGCTACAATTTATGTGGGTGGCCTAATCTCCAAACAAAAAAATTGTCTCCTTTTTGATATCAATCTTGAATCAAATTCTGTCTCAAATTCTATAAATTTGATATAATCAAAAATTCGGATAATATTTTTTTTTTTTTTACTATTTTGGCAATAACTTATTTCGTTTGCGACTTTCTCGAATATTTATTCTTCTTTGCGCCTAACACCTCTCGTGAATACGCGTGTTTGGAGCCTTTTTTGAATATCATATCTTCACAACTTTTTCGTGAAATCGGAGCCTACACTGGAGCGAACGAAAAGACATTACCAATGTCAATAACCTTTACCATTATTTCATTTATTTGTCACCCTCTTTTAATTTATTTGTTGGCCACTCAAAACAATACAAAAAACCCACTTCGATAACAGGAAAAAATACTCAAGTGGTTCCAAACAACAACAAAAAACACGAGGACACCCCAATGTCACACGTCAGATCCTATTTGCTCAACACAAAGGAATTAATTTAACAAAAGCGGGAGCAAATTACAGTTCTAATTGAAATAGAAATTGATGAACACAAACAAAATGTGTAAAGTCAGAGGAATTCATTGTTAAGTGAGAAAACATCGTGAGGAAACCGGCATGTCCTAGAACCAAAAATTCGAAGACGTGACATCTACCAACCAACCCTCACTGGGCCCACGTGGTGGATTAAAATTGCCCATTTTCCTCATAGAGAGGAGGCCTGTGTCGCAGCACTATAGACTGATTATGATAAGCTTATGCATACATAAGCCGTGTGGTATCCGGCAGAGTAGAATAGAACCAACCCTTTGCACTCACGGGTGTCGAGGCGACTAATGTCTGAGGCAGAACATCTTGCCCCTCCGTAGACCAGAGAATGGGCAGCAGCGTTTTCTGTTAGTCTTTCATCACTGCGATCTCCAATCCGCCTGCCAAGCGTGGAGATTACGGCAAATTCCTCCCATCATGGGAGATGCTTATGTCCAGCAGTGGACCTCATGGGCTGTTGTAGTAGTGTAGTACTAGTATGCATACATCAGTCAAAGAATGAGTTGTGATTTTTATAATACGAATAATTTAAGTTGGCAGATAATTTGCTTAATTTTTTTTATTTTTGACTTTACATTGACTTGATTGACACGAATAAAAGGCTCTGAGGCATTGAAATTATTTTATTTTGGTTGGCAGTGTTTTCATAAAGGTAGTTATGTAAATGTCATCTTACAGTACCAAGAGTGCACTGGAGAGAATCAGTGAGTGACATTTTGTCTATTCAAATCTTTGTTTTAAATATCTGTGCTACTTGCTGGACAGAAGCTTCCGCCCAGCCCTTTCTCAACTATGTTGGGATCGGCTTCCAGTCTAACCGGATACAGCTGAACTATACATGGAGCGACTGCTTCTGCCTCCACGCTAAGCACTGGGTAATACGGTAGCAGTTGGTACGTTGTACGTTGTCACGCTTTCGGCCCATTGACTATCCTGAAACTGTCGAGGATCTACAAATGACAGTGGCCAACGGATTAACGTGCTTTCCGAAGCGCAGAGGAAACTAGGTTTGTAATGTATGGTCACCCATTCACGAACCAACATAAGCAGGAAAAATAATGTAATCCTATTTATTAAACGTCTTTTTAACCTAATCATTATCTAAAAGAAGCTGTTTCAGGATTATAATTACTTTTTGAAAGAAGATTATAATTAAGTGGAAGGAAGTCTCGAAATTAATTGTTTTAATTGAATTATGTAGGTACGTAATTAGTAGGCAGGTATAAACAGGGCAAAGAAATGTTAACTTATAATTTGAATAGACCAAAAGAGAATTTTGACATTATAAGTAAGCGTTTATTACTTCTGGCATTGCTTTAAGAGTCCTATTACATTTTTTTGGTAAATTCATGATTTTTGACGCAGTAATTCTCAGCAGCAGTAAGATATTTTAATTATTTGCTTAAGAATAACGATAGTGCCATTCTCTTTCTTGTAAGTTGGAGTTGCACATTTTCATTTTTCTTTTCGTGTAATTTACTACAAATATTTTACGAACTCAGTTTGCAAGAAAAACCGTCGACGATGGAACTTTAACGCTCTAATTCACATAGTTACATTCAATTCTTATAAAAGCTAAAATTACTAAAAGATAAGTTGAATGTTTTACTTGTTTATTGGAGTTTTAGAATTTCTTTAAATTCCTTGAGTTTTCACGGAAAAAATCGTGAAGAAATAGTAATTTAAGCCATAAATGTCTTAATTCAGCGTCCATTATATTCCAAATAAACTCAATTTTATCAAAAATTAATATGATATAAAACTTCGATCTACAATGAATAAGTTTCATTAGTTTTCGTTTGTCAATATAATAAGACAAAAATACAATAAATAAAATTAAAGTACCTACTATAATTCTCAATTCAGCTCGCTCCTCAGTCTCATGTCAGTCTCGTCTCTAATATTCGTCAATATCAATCAACAATCGTTCAAATATCGCTATTATTATCGGCTCGTGTACGCCGACCGAAATAATTTGATCCAGGAAGTAAAAATCAAAAATTTGCCTAAAAAATGTAATAGGACTCTTAAGTTTGAAATATGTTAAGCGAAAACTGAAAAATCTGAATTTTATTTTCCTTCCAGTATTCGTAGCGAAAAACCTAAATAAGTTGCCTCCAGAGACTTTTGCCTACGTGGTTGTGACTGCGTTTCTAAAAGAAATGGCTATATTGAAAACGGACGTCGCGCGTCGCTTGAACTATTAACGCTAAAAGGGATGTTATGGCTAATGGGGCAACCTCATCCTCGGATATGGAAATCTTAAAATTGGAAATAGATCATTTAAAACATATGGTTAGCGAACTTAAAGAACATTTACAAACTACAAGTAGATCTAAAATAAAAAACCGGCCAAGAGCGTGTCGGGCCACGCTCAGTGTAGGGTTCCGTAGTTTCCCGTCCGTCACAATAAGTGTTCCCACTTATGAGTTTAAAGGTGGGTATCCATTATGTAAAAATGCTTGCATATACGAATATACTACAAACTTAGTCCAGAAATTATTTTGTACAACTTTTTGTCTTTTTTGTACAAAAACTGTTGTTTCCATCAAGTTCAAAATGATTTTCCTAGAAAGTCCTTATAAAGTTCTACTTTTCAGATTTTTTTTCATATTTTCTAAACTTATGGTTCAAAAGTTAGAGGGGGGCACATTGTGTTTTACTTTTGGAGCGATTATTTCCGAAATAATTGATATTATCAAAAAATGATTTAAGAAAACCCCTATTCATTTTTAAATACCTTTCCAACAATATATCACACGTTAGGGTTGAAATTAAAAAAAAAATCACTTCCCACTTTACATATAGGGGGGCTACCCTAATAAAACATTTTTTTCCAATTTTTATTTTACCACTTTGTCAGCGTGATTAATATACATATTGGTACCAAATTCCAGCTTTCTAGTGCTAACGGTCACAGAGATTAAGCGAGGACGGACAGACGGACGGACAGACATGGCGAAACTATAAGGGTTCCTAGTTGACTACGGAACCCTAAAAAAATGAGTACAAGTATCAAAATGGGAAAAGAATTTCAGGTCGCCCAAAAATTCATTTACATCGTTGTCAATGGGGAATCTACCCAGGGGCCCAAGTCTGCTATTTTTATAAATTCGTCATTCTAACACAATCCCATTTACTTTTTGCTAAAAGTTCGTAATCTTATGCTAAATTCATAATGGTCGATCATTGGTCGGTCAAATGGTCACGTTAAGAATTGTGTTATAATGACATTGGCGTATTGCCATTATTATAAAACCCCGATTTCAATATAAATTTTACATATTATTTATTAGTGTTATATATTATGCAATCTGAAGTAGTAAGAAGTTCGTAAATAGCACCAGTCATTCATTTGTCATTATGTACTAGATTACCATTTTCTGCCATTTATTTCAATGGAGTGTCAGTGGTTGACCATTGGAAAGTTATAATGACGCCATCATATTAGTGGAGCAGGTGTGGCCTAGTGGCAGCGGCCCCGAATTTCATCACAGCTGCTCTCAAAACGGTGAAAGAAAAAACATCGTGAGGAAACCGGCATGTCCTAGAACCAAAAATTCGAAGACATGTGACATCTACCAATCCGCACTGGGCCCGCGTGGTGGATTATATATAGCCAACTCCCTGTCAAAGAGAGGAAGCCTGTGTCCCAGCAGTGGGAACATTAATAGGCTGATGATGATATTAGTAGATTACCAAACTTGTCAAAATCAACAGTTATGAAATCAATGATAGACCATTCTGACACTATCGTAATAGCGGACTTGTGGCACAGAAGGGTGGCAACAGTGTCATGTCATGATGTCATCATGTTCCTGCCTTGACCCATTTAAGTTGGGGTTCGAAACAACACTTTTTCCTCTTCCATTTTTCTCTGTCAACTGACACGCTTTCATCTATTCACACGTTTTTATCATTATGAACAACTTTTACTAAGGGGTCAAACATGATATGGCGAAAAAAACAGCTACGACATAACTTCACAAATTCTAGGGAATCTGCTGTTTTTTTCCCGTCTTTCAGTGACACCTGACGACCCGAATGGCGCAGCGGTAGTGAGGCTGCCTTACGTTCTTAGGGTTCGAATCCCGGTCGGAGCAAGTGTTTGTGTGATGAGCATGGACATTTGTTTCCGAGTCATGGGTGTTAATATGTATAATAAGTATGTATTTACAAACAAAAAAGTATCTATGTAGTATATCAACTATCTGGTGTCCACGACACAAGCCTAGTTAGCATTGGATAAAAAGCTGCTTCTAAGACGTCACGGTTTTCCTATTGTTGATCACAATATTATTTCAGCTTACTGTACTCTAACTTTTGTTTTCTTGTGGTCCCAAAATACCACTCAAAAATATTTAAGGGGAATCCGGGACCGCGGTCCTGGTCCCGAATGCCCCCCGACCCTGTAAAACAAACCCCTGCCATTTTGCGTTTACTAGTCGACAATTGTTGGTTCAAAGTTCACGGATGTATAATAAAATAAATAAAATTATTCCACTTTATAGATATAACTTATATGAAATTAAAAATAAATTACGAAAATGGCTATTATCCTTAACTTATGATGAGACTGAAAATATATTGGCTATAGAATCATAACTTTATCAATCTTAGTTTGAAAGAAAATTATATAAACACAGATTTCACATGATACACACCTCACCACACACACTCCACACTCATTTACACACCCCTACATACACAACCACCATCATTCAATCCATTTGCTGTGTTAAAAAAAAAATGTTGTAAACAAACAGAAAGTCACGGTTGTATTATATAAATTGAATCCGCAAAATCTCCGACTCCTAAGATACAGGTCTGCGTACCTAGTTTAGGAGCCCGGAAACCTGACAATAATTTTAAAATTGGTAGTACAACCCATTGTTTCCTTGCTATGTAGGTACTGTGCTGTTGTTTTTGTTATGTAATAATAAACTTATTATTTATTTATTTATTAGTGTGGCACTAGATGGCACTGTGTGTAATGTCCAGCAATATTTATGTATTTATTTTATTTAACTTTTATTTACAAAAATACTGCAACTACTTTACTTACTTATTTTACTTATTTTTGTACTTTGTAACTACTTGATCTAAGAAAAACAAAAGGCAGACACGGACCTGCCTGCCGGTTCCTGCCTTTTGTACGGTCTTGATCGTACAAAAGGCAGGAACGTGCATCGTGGGTACTAGGCACACATAAACACAAAAGGTCAATCGATGCTGGCAGCCGGATGCCTCACAAAGATTCGTATTAGAGGAAACCTTTGTTAACTCATTGTGAAGCTAACAAAAGATTAACAGTCGTACAATCGAGAAGAGTGTGCAATCTTTCCACAGTTATTTTACTTCAAACAGCTAACCCAACAGCGACCTTATAATAATGACCATAGAGTTCACAGTGATGTCAAGTTAGGGAAAAATGGCTGTCATAGGACAAATGAACTCATCTTTGGCTAGAGAAGTTTGAACGAGGTTGTCTGTTGTTTGTGGTTTAGATGCAACTCGTTTTAAATTAATTTTTTCTTTTGATCAGAGATTCTGTGAAATTTATTTCTTGGCTCTCTTGAGCATTTACTTATGTAACATTGATAAGGTGGAGTTTTTTACATAACTCTGCCTTGCAGAGCAAATGATAATGTGGCTGACTGATTCAATCTAAATTACCATCACTCGCTAAGATGAAGGGCATCTAACATAACGACTGCACACAATAAAACTATACAATGCATATTTTAAAAACTCGTTGCATATAAATATTGGCAAAGGATGTGGGCAAAATATACAACAACAACAACAACAACAGCCCATAACGCCCACTGCTGGACATAAGCCTCTCCCATGTTGGGAGGAGTCTGCCGTAATCTCCACGCTTGGCAGGCGGATTAGAGATCGCAGTGATGAAAGACTACAGAAAAAGCTGCTGCCCATTCTCAGGTCTACGGAGGCGCAAGGTGTTCTGCCTCAGACATTAGTCGCCCTATACGACACCCGTGAGTGTAATGGGTTGGTTCTATTCTACTCTGCCGGATACCACACGGCAATATACAGGGTATAAAAAACCTCATCACGAAGCCCTCAACCAAGCATTCTGCACATCAAACTAAAGTAACTTTACCCAAAAATTATTGTTAGGAAGCGACTTTTTTTTTGGGGTTAAAATTATGTTTTATGGTAGAATACAATGTAACACACTCAAAACATTGTGCTGATGGATGGATTGAATAGTATGGGGGTCGTGGAGGTGTTAGAAGTAAAAATCTTACATTAAAAACTTGTATTAAAAAAAAAAACTTGTCAAAAAGTTGGAACTTTGATCTCCAATATCTCCGTAACTAGAAGGTTCCCATGTATGGTGTAGAACAAAAAAAATATCGCAATGACGGGGAGAACAAGTGCCTTTCGGCTTCGTTAATAGGTGTTTTACACCCTTTAGAGTTTAGAGTATACAAATTAATGTGAAACAATGGAGAAGTAGCCTGGCATTGCGTGAGCAAACGTGACCCAACAAACCGCCCCTTCGATGTCCACATCACATAGGATGGATGGAGTTTGTGTAAATGCTGTATATAACGTTCCAGTGCTAGAATAAATTAAACAATAACGTATAAATTAACACACTACGTGACCTCACGCCTTTATTCCCGAAGGATTATCAAGGGGTGTAAGCGGGAGGAGTCATTTGATGATTTCCCATCCGAAAAAAAAAAAAAAAGGGGGTGTAAGTATTTATTAGGACACCCACATCTCTTATTTATTTAAGGACAACCAACAAAGCATACACCAAAAATATATGTTTAAGAACTCGTGTTTAATTTAACATTTTATAGTGTAGCCTTAATTAAAGGCTCTCTCTGTTCAGTTATATATTCATCATCATCATTTCAGCCGAAAGACGTCCACTGCTGGACCTAAGCCTCCCCCAAAGGGGGGTTTTTGCCATAATCGCCACGCTTGGCAGGCGGGTTGGCGATCGCAGTACGGTTGTTATAAAAGCACAGAGAACGCTGCTGCCCATTCTCTGGTAAGTCCCTTAGTCGCCTCTTACGACACCCACGGGAAGATATGGGATGGTGCTATTCTTTACGTCCGACACCATACAGAACCAGTTATATATTAGTCCTATGTAATAGGAGACAAGCCTATTGCCGTGATTACTACAGAAAAATAGTACTCATCATCTGCCTAGGGGTCGGCTTCCAGTCTAACCGGATGCAGCTAAATGCCAGTATTTTACAAGGAGCGACTGCCTGTCTGACCTCCATAACCCAGTTAGTACTGGGTAATACGATACGATACCCCTTGGTAAGACTGGTTGTCAGACTTTTTGAGCCACTGACTACCTTTAAGTGTAACGACTGGTAAAGATCCTGCTTATCGTGCTTTCCGAGGCACGGAGGAAACTCGGTCTGTAATGGGTGGTCACCCATCCACAGACCAACCTAGGTTAGCACAGCTTGACCTAAAGATCGACACGAGTGGCTGTTATTATTTAGCCACGAGCTCCTCTCTCTCTTACAGAAAAATAGTACTACTATTGGAAAATTTCATTATTTTCCCGACCTGGGACCTGGGTTATACTCAGGAATTCATGCTCAGCAGTAGCGATTACTGTTGGAAATAATTACAACAATGATGTTGGCAATTTGGCATGTGCCTAATACACATCATGGAGTTCGTATTATGCCCCAATATAAACCCTGGTAGTATATATTCTAGACAGATGTCACCGTTAAAAAAAAAAAGTAGTCCACGGAATAACCAACATGGTAGCAGAACGTGAAAAAATTATATTAGACTAGACTAACCAGGCAGCACAAGAGAAAAAATCGAATTAACCTAAAGAAATAATATTTTGACAACTAGATACCTACTGGTGTCGATTCTGTTGTGCACAAACTAAATTTAATTTAGTCTATTCCTATATTTTTCTCTCTAATAAAACGTGAAAGAGACGGACGTAATTTAGAGCTGTCAAATTTAATTCGAACTAATATTTCCATACAAATGAAGGGTGCACGTAAAAACAACATGTCGACTAAAAACACGGTGAAGCGCAAGGCATAAACTAGTTTGACATCTATAACTTAGTTCATAGCTATAGTCGTCCTTTTCTCGCACTGCCTTTTAGTAAAAGATAGCAATAGCCTAAATTAAGTTTAGTTTGTGCACAACAGAATCGACACTATTGTGTATTGTATCCACTACCTACATTATTGGTTGATTGTTCCACCAACTAACTAAACCAAACAGTTCACAAGTTTTGACAGCAATATCAATTGATTAACTCCGGAAATAGGAAACTGAAGCTATTTGTTTTAAATAGTGGATGATACAAAATTAATAACATATCATAACATTACGCCTGTTTACGCGTAGGATTAGGCAGTAGTTTGGTGGTGGGAGGAGGCATAAAGTTAATGTTTTGTTTTAGAAGTTTGGTGATTTCACGCACGCATGGACGCATGCTCACAATGTTAGCCTTCACTGTTTTGAGAGTAAGATATGAATAGAATAGAATAGAATCGAATCTTTATTTGCTTTGAATGTAGGTACATTAAAATAAGTTGTTGAATTAAATTTAATAAGATCCATGTATATTCTGCCTTAATCTAGCATGTAAATATAAATACATAACAGAGGATATTTAGGATGCTACAAAAAATTATCATTTAAGAAATCCTGCACAGAATAATAGCATTTATCTACAAGTAATTCTGTGAAACGTTTTTTTAAATACGTACGTTATTTTTTTTTTGGGAGTGTTTTAGTTTGCGTCAACCATCACCCTCCGAGCACCTGATTTAGGGCTACCGCACACTATTGTTAACGGCGTTATAGCAAATGTATTATCCTTTATGTAGGTATTCCCAGGGTTCTTGTTGTAAATTATACTCATCATCTAAGTCGTTATCTTCATTATTGAAGGTCGTGTCTAGTCTGTGTCTGAGTTATTCATCACTCAAATTATACTCACGAAGACTCAAATGAAATTAAAATATTTTTAATTGATTAATTTGTTGGTTTTCTTCATCTATGTTTTTATTTTTTATTTTTACCTTTCCTCACTTTGTATAATTTGTTGTATTATGTATATAAGTATTTTTTATTATAATAATATTTTATTCTTCAAATTTTTCTGTTCTGTTGCACCTACTGTTTTGTCTCTGCATCACCCTAAGGTAGACTGGTAGAAAATGCCCAAGGCATTAAGTCCGCCTTTGTACATTATGTGCATAAAGTTTTAATAAATAAATAAATATTTTTATTTCACATACCGTGCACGATTGTCGACGTTTTATAGGTGCCTACCTATAAAACGTCGACAATCGTGCACGGTTCGGGTTCGTCGTTTCCATGGAGAAGAACCGGCAAGAATCCCCATGGTTACTCGTTTCAAATCACTTGGTATTACAATATTATTATGTTACAGCATCTGTACGGGAGGATATAAAGTTTATTCATAGACACATTACTACAGAATTAACAAAATACAAATTGAAAACAAGCTATGTGACAGCTAGTTGACTAGGTACTTGATGTTCCAATTGCTAATGCCCGCCGGCGGCGCTGTACTATCTGTCAGACTGATCTGAGCCGTTTCCTCAAATTATTTGTAAAAATGTGGGTATCGCTAACACTATAGACCGACTGTCTTTAGTTAGACAGACAATTACCCTACTAGTGCGAGCACTAGCGTGTAGTGTGTGTATGCGACAATTACCCTGCTAGTGTCTCGCTTCTACTTGTAGGGTAATCTGTCTAAAGTCAGTCTTGTCTATAGTGTGCGGTAGGGTAGCCCCTATAGTACTACAGGTAGAAATTGTGAGGTAAGTCGACAGTAGTGCAACATAGGTAACTATTTAATCCCCGTACCCCAGACGGACACCCTCCGTCTGGGAATGAACTCTGGGAAATGGGGGGTTACAATAGAAGTTTCCCACAGAAAAACAAGATACTTACTTATAGTGAAGACAATTTTAATGGACCCTCAGTTTATTGTTAGAAAGAGAAAGAATGAAAAATATTTATTTGAGACAAGCACAGGAAATACAAAAATAATATTTAAAAAAAAAAAACTAAAACTAAATAATAAAAATAATCTGAAACTAAATCATAAAAAGAAAACCTGCGAGGCCAAAAAGGCTGTTATCTCAGCATGATGCTGCGATAAATGAAAACAAATACCGCAGGGCTGATTAAAGTAATAAGCACAGAAACATTTCTTATACCTAATTAAACTGTTGAACACGAAGAGATGGCGTCATGTTGCGCTGCGTGGTGTCGCGAAATCATCGATACATGACACCCTGCGGCTAAAACTCATCCTTGAGGAAGGTCTTAATATGATGAGTCGGAACTTGCAGCACGAACGACTTAAAATTCGTGTTGTGGCGCGACTCCAACTTCTCGACCCTCAAGGTCCAGCTGGTCTTCGCTCGGACATACTCCAAAAGAACTGCATCTACAATACATTGTAGACTACAATATTCCATGGTAGCGTTTCTACGAAACACCTAAATGAGGGACGCTATAAATAAATCATGAATAATTTTATTATTTCCATTTCTGAGAGGCAGTCTCGTTGTTCTAAATTAGACTTCTCCACTTTCCAAAGCTCTGGGGAAAAGCGTAACTTAGTTCTTGTAATGATAGTCAGTTTTGCTGGGTTTTATATCAGAACGGATTTTTGTTAGTGAGTACCACAGATATAATAATATACCTAGATAACGCAAGGGCACCTACTTCAGGGCCTGTGGACGGTGGTGGCTAGCTCGCCGTCCGCCCGTCTCATGACAACAGGAGCAGGAGGGAGTGTCAGACTTTTAGTCAGTAAAAGTCTGACACTCCCTCCTGCTCCGCCCAGAGCGGGAGGAGTCATTTGATGATTTACCATCCGAAAAACAAAAAAAAAAAAAGGTCACCTACTTCGCGTGCCCAGCTTAAGCATGTTATGCTTAACGTAGCTACTATAGCAGGAGGCTAATTTGCCTAAAACAACAACGTTACAAATCAAGAAGTATGTTCCAGACGTTCAAAGAACAAAAACGTAGTCTATTTTGTATGTTGGGCTAAGTTTATATACTAACTAAATACTGCTTATGACGTCATAGTAGGTAGTCAAAAAATGCCACGCTTGGTTTTCATACGGATCGTGATACTTGCGATATCTAGGTATATCTACAAGTATATCTGTGAGTACCCAAAATAGATATTGACGAGGTGGAAAAAGATTGACATTTTCACCTCTATTTTGCACTGATAAGCAGAAGAATCTAGATGTTGAAAAAAAAAATTCTGCTACAATTCATTTTGCGTTTGACAGGTCGTTGTATCGATATTTTTATATGAAATCTCGAAGCCATTTGATATTTGAATAGGTACATATTTGAAGAGTTGGTGACAATAGCGGTCACTGACCCCTTAATTTAATTTAAAGAATAAACTCTATGTAAATGTTGTGCAGAAAAGCAAATAATGTTTGTTATTTAACCATTTTTTTAAGCACAGACTAAATATTTTATTCATTGTAATATTTTTCTCGTAAGAAGTCATCATCATCTGCCTAGCCTTTTCCCAACTATGTTGGGGTTGGCTTCCAGTCTAACCGGATGCAGCTGAATACCAGTATTTTACATGGAGCGACTGCTCATCTGACCTCCACAACCCAATTATTTCTGGGTAATAAGATATCTCTTGGTAAGACTGATTGTCAGTCTTTTTTTACCTAATTAAATATAACTTTAAATAGGACTTTGTTGCAACACATAAGGAAACCCACCGCATAGAAGCGGTAGTAAATACAAACGAAGCAGTTTGCCATGACAATAAATAAGTCACAAGGCCAAACTCTGAAATTCACGGGAATCGACTTGCGGCAGGACTGTTTTGCACATGGGCAGTTTTACATTGCGTCTTCTCGTGTGAGCTCACTTCACAGTCTGGTTATTTAATCTCCATCCAGAAAAATGGTTAAGAGTGCTGTTTATAAAAAAATATTGTCATAAACACTTTACGTTTGTGGAAAATTTCATGCTTCTGGACCCAGCAGTTTCAGCTGTGCGTTGATCGATTAGTCAGTAAATTAAACAATCAGCCATGATCTTGCTGATGTTGGCTACCACGCGGATGAAGTCGCGGGCAACAGCTAGTTAAATATAATCTTAATCTTGTAAAATTACCTAAAATACCTAATCGAACCAAATGTGACTATACTGTTCTGTTCTGATACATTCTATAAAATAACAGCAGAAGCTTAAATGAATAAAGGATTAAAATATCACTCCCTAACCTGCAGTAAAATGTTTTCAAAATCACGAATGAACGAAACGACGACGGGTCTTTACCACAGAAACGGTCACCTAACTGAATTAGGGGATGTCCTGTATCGTCCCTTTATTTGTCTTCAGAATTAAATGATCTCACTCAAAGACACCGTATTTACTTTTTAAAGGTAATCCTGTGTAATATGGATAATTCCTGACTAAAAAAATATGGTTCTGTTTAGTCCGTCAGTTCTAAATTATCGAAAAATATTGGTACGTGTTTTTCGTTTTATCAAATTAATAAAAAATGACGAAGATAGGTAAAACGCGTCAAAGTCGGTGAGTGGGGGCTTGTGACGCGACTTTCCGGTAAAAAATGTACTCAAATGTGACGTCATACGAGTTTTCGACGCACTGTTTCGTCTTAATTTTTTGTTACATGAAAAAAAGAAAAAAGTATGTCATCTACCCTATTAGATTTTACCTCTGACAAAGTTTTTAATCAATACATTTGCCTGAATGGATCATACTGTTAAATTGGGTTATTCATTTCTAACAAAAGTCTATAAACTCCTGATAACGTCTCCTTAACATGAGATTTTCATTAAATTTCCACGATTAATTCAATTTAGCAGATTTATTGAATTTCCCGCTCCCGTAGGTAGGACAAGTGGCAATCGTTTTCAGAAACTCATTGACATTTTCCTGCTAATCATTAAAAAAGTTAGTACTTTTTTAAAAATAGCTGTTTATCACATGTAACACCCGTATCTATTTAAACAAGTCAAAGTCAGAAACCCATATGTGGTATAAAAACTCTGACACAAGGTTAGGCACAACCACACAAGACAATAGAAGTATAAGTGATTACTCGTGTATAAATAACTAGCGGACGTCCCGCGGTTTAACCTGCGTAGTTCCCGTTCCCGTGGGAGTACGGGGATAAAATATAGCCTATGATACTCAAGGTACATGTAGCTTTCTAATGGTGAAAGAATTTTTGAAATCAGTTCATTACTTCCGGAGATTACCACCTACATACAAACTTACAAACATACAAACTTACAAACAAATGTTACCCCTTATAATATTATTATTATTATAGATTATAGATTAGAATAATAGTTTTTATTCTGAAGTTCAGTAATTGCTTGAAGTTAGAACTGTCAAAGGTTTGAATTATTTAGCTTTGTTTTCTTACTTCGTTCAAATTGTTGTCTTTTGCATAGAAATCGTAATTACCTAAGCAACCAAGGCGTTATGAACCAGACGTTGCGTTGGAAGGCCTCCCACTAGGTGGACCAATGACCTGGTGAAGGTTGCGGGAATCCGCTGGATGCGAGTCGCACGGGACCGGTCAATGTGGCGACACTTGGGGGAGGCCTATGTCCAGCAGTGGACGTCTTTTGGCTGAAATGATGATGATGATGATGAACTAAGGGTTTTAATAGTGTCTCGTATAATGAGCTTTTACATCCCAAGAAGCCTAGTCCAGTTGAAATCGTTTTCATAACGTTACGGATTTATGAAATGGCGTTCAATAGGGTTGACACTAGCTTTAGTGTAAAATTATGTCAATCATCATCAGATGATTCGATTCAAAATGCTTTTGGAATAAGTGATAATTTCTTAAAAGTGCCAGTTATGGAATTTAGATACCCGCCTGTTCAATTCATGGCTATAATTTTATTATTATCAAGAAAATCGGAGGCCATGCCATTTTATTAACATTTTATTATTATTGCAAATGTTTGGATGTTTTTTACTCTTTCACGCAAAAAATACTGAACGGATTTTGATGAAATTTGGCACAGACAGTTTAAAACCTGTATTAACTCATATTATATCATATTTATACCTACACTTTTTATCCCGGTTGTATGTAAAATTCCGTGGAACAATAGAGAATATGCATGAATTTTCTTTTTTTTTATTTAGTTACGGAATGTTAAAGTACTATAAAAATAACAAAAAGCGAAAACAAGACATAAATCGACCAAATAACACAAAAGTTATAACCATTTGAAAGTTATAACTTTTGTTTCTATCTCTTTCTAGATAAACGGATTTTAATATGGATTTTGTACGTCGATGCAAAGAATGACGTCATTCGCTTTATCGGATCTCTCTGTCTAATCAGCAGTTTCAAATGCTTATAACTTAGTATTTTTTATAGATATTAAAAAAATAATTTCACTTTGCTATTTCTGATGTTATTAAGCTTTGTTTAGAGTGATAAAAAAAATCATGCATATACCCTATTACCGAACTTTACAGTTTACACGAACGAAGCCGCGAGCATAAGCTAGTTTTCCATACTTATATACTGACTAATCGCCCTACACGTGTAGATACTCACAGAAGTTCCAGAATGTTCTAGTAGTCGACCAGTCTACTTGTGAATTGACACACGACGCGTGCCCTGACACCGGCTGTCACATGTCAATGAGGGGTTTTCTTTTTAGCTCTTCCGTAGTCGCTGGATAGATGGCGCTAGGAGTTAGTATGATAATGCAAGGAACGGGACCTAAAAAAACTGATTTTAACAAAGCACGAGAAAACTAGGTTATATTCGGAAGGTTATGCAAATTAAATTGTCAATCAACGAGAGTATGTGACGTGACACAATGTTTTTTTTTTCCAAGCGTTTTGGCTTTGGCACCAACTATCATAGTAAGTTCAACGCCATCTATAGAGTTCTTGGAAACTACCTAACGTTTTTTTTTAAAAAAGAAAACCTCTCATTAGCCGCGCACCGGGATGTTACCTTTTTATATTTTCCCTTTTTTATAGAAGAAGGGCCTGTTTTACCATCCACGATTAAGTGCCCGTTAATTTACTTGGCAGGTAATTTGATAGAAATTCTGTTCTATTTCTGAATTAATTCGGTGAGTAGTGGCTATTCGGGCATCGTGATACAGGCCGTTATGAAGGTTAACGGCCTAAAATAAAATTGTTGTGTTGATACTCCGTACCTTATGTTATGTGTGTTAAAATACTACTTTCTAGGAATATTAAAAATGCGAAATATTGTGAGTATGGGTGAAATATTGTGAGTATGGGTGTCTTGATGTGTAGATGTTTGTTACTCTTTCACGCAAAAACTACTGAACGGATTTGGATTAAATTTTGCACACAGATAGTTAATAACCTGGTTAAAGGTTTTTTTTATTCAATTGTTCCTTCATTTTGACCATTTCACTTTTGTAGGAAACAGCAGATATAATAAAAAAAAACATGACCCCGTCTTTGAGGACTGCCGATAGAAGTGAAAACTAAGTAAGGGGCTTATGTGCATTTTTTTTATTTGTGTATTCATTTTCGGTTTCCCCTTCACCCCCTCCCCACTCTACCCCCATCCCCCTCCCTCCTCAGCCCCGCCCCAGTCGTAGCACTGCTACGGGTTGTGCCCCGCGCACGCCAAGTGCTGCTATGCCGCAGCGGATCGGCTACGAGTGCTACGAAAAGCGTATGTGACGGTCACGCGAGTTCCATGAGATTTGTTCACCCAAAAAGTGCTCAAAGTGCCTAAATAAATTTTCACTTCAATAAAATGATGAATTTCTACATTGGTTTGTGCATCGGCGTCCCTTCCACTAATGATAATGATGTACCATACGCAGTTCACTTATATAAGTAGGGTAGATACAGTAACAAGAATTAATTTACTTATCCTCATTTTCGAGGCAGCATAAAAAGGAATCCTAATTAATTAATGCAGCTATTGGTACAACGAATTACTTTCCAATTCAGACGAAACCAAACATCCCCCCCCCCCTAACCAATGTTCCTTGATCGAATAAAGAAGGAGAATACTCTACGTAATCGACACCCTTTTGATAAATTCTATTATCCCTACTGAACTGACACGGAAAAGTAAACCTACAGAAGGTCAGGACTGAACGAAGGGCTAGTTGGATAAATAGTAACAGCCGCTTCTCGTTATTCAAGGTTGACAATCGCTTGACAAGATCGATCAGTGAATAAGTGACCATCTCTAACATTCGTACATTTCCATACCTCGGAAAGCACGATAACTATGTAGTTGGTACCGGCTATCATTGCTTTTGCGTTGTTTTCATAACTTTCCCATTTCGACAACTAATCAAAAGACGTGCGAAACAAGTTACAAAGTGTGCCAACTCATAACTATTTTAATCTTCATACATCGAATCCCATTTCGTCAACCATAAATTTCAACTGTTTTTGTACTGTACAGTCAGCTCCCAAAGTTACAAGGAAACCATTTGTCTCTCTCTGGCACACTAAAGTTTGATACGAGAGTACTCAATTTTGAATTTGAACAGAAAGTACTAGGAGAAAAGAATCAAGAAGGAGATGTTGCTGCGCTGAAATCGTCTTTTTAGTGAATACCCAACAATAAGTACTAGGAGAACAGAATCGTGAAGATGTTAGTCCCGCCGCGCGCCGTTTACAATACTACCAGTCTATTACTACCGACTACCAGACTTACAAAAGGGGATCAGAAATTATTTTACGTTACTTATAATACTTCCATGACCTCTGCATCTATGCACAAAGTTTTGAGCATTGAATACATATTTTTTTTTAAATAAGTTTTGCGTTCCATTGAGCACAACCGTAAATTGTGATTTTCCTCACCAAAAAAAAGTATTTTTGTAGTGATACTTAGTTGGTACAGAATGCTTGGTTGACGGCTTAGTGAAAAGTCCGTTTACACCCTGCATGTGTGCGTGTGACTTCGCTCACTTCACACTTCCAACCTTCTGTGGACCATTTATTTAGGGTACTGCCTTACTACTGCCTCCCTAACCTATCCAATAACTGGAATTCGTGGACCTTTATAAAGAGGAATCGTGTCTCTTTGTGTGTCTTGAATTAGCCAATTCTATTTGTAATGTGGTTTCTGGGTAGGTCGTGCCTAATGTACCTTTATTTGCTTTTGGTGTCCCGTGTCGTGACTCGTGATCGAGTGACTTTAGGTTTTGTAGGAAAAAGTTTTTGAGTAGAGAGTTTTGTAGGGTGCTTCCCTAACATAAGTAATGTCAATGCAAATGTAAAATGTCAAATTTAAACTTAAATGCAGAAAATGTCAGTGAATGCTCAACGGGATGAATCTAAATAAAAATGCAAGTTGTCCGACTCAAACCACGTCTAATTGAACACTAAATAATGTAATATACATAAAATGCATAGAATAATGCAATGTGTCAGTGTCAATGCACTGCCAAATGTAGGTCGCGTCCAAAGTGCAAATACGCGAGCCTACTGGCTAACTTATTGTAATAAATACATTTTAAATCCCATGTACGTGCACCGTACATATTGCCACAACACAAAAAGAGAATAACTAAATAACAATCCCAAAATATGTAAAAAATATAAAATAAGAATGTAAAAAACAATGTAAAAATGCAGGACTCTAATGTAAATATGATTGATCTACGACTACTATGAAGAAATATAACTAAAGTCTATAAATAGAATGTCACCATAATAATAAATTAGCACACTTCACTATGTTTTTCAGTGTCAAATTTCACTTCACTTGAGGTAGGGTTAGCACACGACACTTTATTCACTTTTGAGTCCTGTTTGTCGATCTTGCTGTTCCTGTCCTCGATGTCATAATCTTCTTCTCGTCTGCTTCTGCTTCTCGCGTCTTGCGGACCCTCCCCCTGTCTTTGGGTGGCCATCTTTCGCCAAAAGTACACCGATGTTACAAACAGTGCAATGCTAATCGCAACAACCACATAAATTGCAATGTAGTGATGAACGTCGTGAGAGGATAAGGTGTCTAGCTTAGACTGTTTTTCTATAGAGCGTAGTTGCGTGTCAATCTTCTTGAACGTCTCTTCGTGCGTTTCAATATGCAACGTTGAGTTACGAATCGATGTATTGATTATGTTGTTGATTGGAGAGATCGTGGGCACGATCATCGCGTATGGTACATTGACTAAAATGTCACTTGTATGTTCCATATATGCGTGCAGTGTGAATGAGTCGCCTTGCAAGTTGCATCCTTGTTTCAGCGTTATCAGACCCGAGTGACGTATCGTCTCCGATGTCATTTGAGTGCCGCACACTAATTGTACTTCGCACGTGTCACAACAATAATAAAACCAGGTGTTTTGTTTATGTAATTTGACCCATTTGTCGGCGCATACTTTTATTTCCGTATGATGGCAATAAACGCTGTGTTCTTCGTTGTCTCGAATCAGCTGTACATCGCAAATAGATTTGTGACGATCACCGGTGTTGTATATAGGGTGATTTAGTTTGCACAGTAGAGTTTGGTCATGTAATTTTTGGCATTCGTTAATGTCATATTGTTCTAGGGGTATAAATGAGTATTGCTTGGCATTAAATGCTATTAATGCAGAGTTGGGAATAACGTACATTACCCGATTTATGTCAATACGTTGAGGAATGCTGATAAGTCTGTTAAGTTCGTATAGGGCATCACTCAAGATCGGTACTTTTATTTCCATCAACAGGTAGTGCTGTGTTATGCGCGCATGTATTCTGAACAGCCTGTAGATGTCTCTTATGTCATTACGAACTTCAGGTAATTTAGAATCGCGAGGTAGTAGTCGAGCGACTCTATCTAGTTCGCTTTGCATTTGGGTTGGTGATAATAGATGTACGTCCATATGTCCCTGGTACATATTTGTCAGTGTGTTGATGAGTGATTCTTGGATATCTTTTAAGTTTTGGGCCATTCTGTCTGCAGCTATGGCCGATGTAATGATGTAGAATGCATTTGAACTCTCAAGTTTATCTTTGAGCGTCTTGTTTTCTAGGGACGTGAGGTGATCGTTGATAAAAGTGAACTGCTTCACCATTGTTGCTTCGTTACGCTGTACAATGTTGTTCTCGGTTTCCAGAACACTTGTCTGGTTTTTAAGCAGTTGGAATAGGTGATTTTCATTGTGTTGGATTGTGTCGATATCCTGTTCATATTTTTCTGCAAAATGTTGATCTAACACTCCAAATAACGAATTTGCAACATACCCTACTCCGTCGATCATTCCTCTTTTGAACCTGTGTTGAATTATCCGCTGGGACCTCAGTAATTCGTTGTAATAATTTAGTTCACTCGTGCTTTGTTCAAGTTGGTTAATCAGAACATGAAATTGCATCAACCACTCTTCGCAACGAGCTTGCTTTATATGCAATACGAATGCTTGCAGAGTGTCCACATTGCGCCAATAATTTGTCATATTGTAATAGAATACCAGTTTCCATTCATCTCTAATTTCTTGTAGATCTGCAATCTTGTCAAAGTAAATTGTTTGATTTTTTGTCAGTTGGGTAAGTTTCATATCTTGCTGGACAGTAGGTGTTATCAATGTCATAATTAGCATCAGCATATAACATACCAAGCTGTTCCAGGTAAGCTTTTTAGCTCGGTTTCGCCTGTTTTTGGGTAATTTGTCAGTGTCAGTGTTGTGTTGTTCCTCAGCCTCCACTAGTGGTACCAGTTTTGTAATAGGTCGTTTAGTTTCGCCTTTTGCAGTTTGTAATGTCACAACTCTAGTGTGGCCGTCCTTTCCAGGGTGTAAATCCGCTACACGACCCAGTGCCCATTTTCCTGCAGGTAACCTTTCATCTTTAATGCATACAATGTCATTTTTCTTTATGTCAGTATTCTGTCGTTTCCACTTTAGTCTTGCTTGTAGTTGTTGGAGGTATTCTTGCGACCACTTCTTCCAGAAATCCTTGCTAAGTTGTTGTCAAACTCAACGTTTAACTTACTATGGCCGGCGTTACTGGGTCCAGCAAGAGTCTTCATCTCGAACGCTGCAATCTCCTGACGCGTTCCATGGTACCAGCTTTTAATGACCTCATAAATGTTACCGGTGAAATATTGATGATCTTTCTCCTCTACTGCACTCAGCTCCCGGTTCTTCTCTCCACATTCCGCCCATAGTATATCTAACCTCTCAAGTCTTTTACGAATGTAATCGGTGGTCTTCTTGCTCGCTGAATCCTTCTTAAAATTAGAATGGATACTCTTCACTTCCTCGAGGATCTCAGCTTGACGCACGATTAAACCCTCCATTGTAAAGCCGTAAGATAAAAAATGAACGATCTTACTTGAAATTCAGGAACTCTCCCTGTATGCAAATGCAATGCAATGTGACGCTCTGGAACCTGGATCGCTGCTACCTCCCCGAATGCTCCTGCACGGCAACACACGTGGCACGGTATGACACGACACGACACAGATCCCGCGCGGCGACTTTTTGACCGACGTATCGGACTGTATGGTACTTGCAATAGTTACGAAGGACCAAAAAACTATGTAGGGTGCTTCCCTAACATAAGTAATGTCAATGCAAATGTAAAATGTCAAATTTAAACTTAAATGCAGAAAATGTCAGTGAATGCTCAACGGGATGAATCTAAATAAAAATGCAAGTTGTCCGACTCAAACCACGTCTAATTGAACACTAAATAATGTAATATACATAAAATGCATAGAATAATGCAATGTGTCAGTGTCAATGCACTGCCAAATGTAGGTCGCGTCCAAAGTGCAAATACGCGAGCCTACTGGCTAACTTATTGTAATAAATACATTTTAAATCCCATGTACGTGCACCGTACAAGTTTGTCAAAGAACAATGTAGGTACCTATTTCAAGGTAGGCAGTAGGTAGGTATTTATCTGAATCAAGATTAGGGAGTAAACTCAATTTATAGATATAAATAAGGTGTTGATCACCACCACATATTACTCAGGGTATAAGGGTGAAAATTTCAGGATGATCGGTTTTGTGGCTTAGGCTTAAAAAAGGTGACAAACAAATAAACAACTTACTTTCGCGTTTATACTCGAGCATTACGTATTATGTCCAATTAATCATTTGGTCCATAACATAATTATAACAGTTATCCCAAAAAATAACTATTCTGTATTAGCAGTTTTAATCTAAGTTTGAAAAGCAGTGAGCACTTAAAAATGAGTTCAGAGAACACCAAATAAGTCCAAAAAGCCTGGCTAATCTTTGTTGAACATTATAATCTACTTAGCATAAAATTAAATCTCAAACATAACATAAAATTAGGTTCACAATATAATCAACTGTCAAAGGATTAACAAAGCCCAAAGTTCAAAGTAGTCACTAAGTAAGCTGTTGAAACCCTCGTAACAAGTCTTCAAAAAGGTCTAGAAATTCCCCGAACTTAATATCTAGTCTTTTTGAGGTAAGGATTGCGTTAAAAGGACTGTCAAAGAATGTGACGAGAAAATCCCAAAAATATGACCTATTTTACCCAAATATTGATACAAAAAACCACGAGAATTTCGATAAAAAGGTATCCGAAACATTAAGGTGTGTTGCCACGGCAACTAAATCGGTGTGGGCTTTTATAAGCTTCGTCTTGGCTACGTAAACACAAATTTAGATGAAGTCGCACAAGTGTCACTGGAGTTAACTCACATTTGGTTTCTGAGAATTACACATAATTTGTGATTGTCAAGTATTATGTATGGTGATTCCTTTGAAATTCACGTTAGCTGGAAACTTCGAGATTCTAAAGATTTCTAAAGATTCGGGTTACACGAAGAAATCACCTATAAGGATGCTAAAGTAGAATTGGTGGTGAAATTCTTTTAATTCTCGATTCGAAAACTTGTAAAGTGGACTTTTACTTGGCTTTCATAAATTATTTCTACATTTTCTGATGCTACGTCAGCAGCTAGCTACAAGCAATTCTTGAGGGGCCAATTATTTTGTCCCCAGGTCACCAACGACAATTTTATCGATATTGGCCCCGTCACGGATTTTGTGTGCTGCCAATAACTTGCTAAAGTGTAGCTAATAATATTTTCTTGGTACTTGAAATTATGTTGTGTTTTATTTATAAAAGATTGGCTTCGTGGCTTCGTCAACAGTTTGTTTTTGTTTTTCTTCTATTTATGTGTCATGAGAAATTCTTAGAATTTCTAAAGACTTGTTTCTTAGTACTTCTATTATGGAGTCTCGATAAATTGTAACAGTAAGCAGTAGCTTCGCTTGTAGACTTTATCTATATATTTGTAGACATTAAAAGCGATCATTTAAAATTATGAAAATTTCTAGGTAAACTTACTTTAAAACTTTTTTTTTAATTTAATCCATAATAAAAATTATACTTTTAAGAACCCGCATGCACTTATTGAGATTGTTGATTGGACGATAGTTCGATTGGTATCGTCAAGTGTTAAATTAAGTTTCATTTCGATTGCCTAGTCTATAAACAATATAATGATTAATGTCTGTTTAACAGAACCCTGTACAAGACCCTAATACTTAAAACCAGTTTTAATTCCAACCAATAAAATATATGGCTTTAAACTAGTTTAAAGTTATGCTTGAGTCTCGAGTAAGGTTCTGTTGAAGTCTCTTGAACATGTTGAGTTGGTAATAGAGTGTGCGGGTTCGCAACCGCGTGAACAAGTACTACTACTACAACAGCCCATAACGTCCAATGCTGGACATAAGCCATAAGTGAACAAGTAATACACAAAAAGAAGTTGAAGATAAGTAACGATTAAATTTATTAAAATATCAAGTAACTAAAGCTAGCAGTTACGCTTGACACGAAAAGATAATTACAATAAGTACTTCTAGAAAAATATTACAGTCTTAACAACGATGCAACGGATGGGTACGTGAGACACAGTCGCCACAAGAGTAAGAATTTATCATAATAATCACATTCATCATTGCTGGGAAATCACACAGGTCTCTTCTCTCTAAGGTAAGTTGTAATTCATCACGCAGACCCAAAGTGTGATTAATGCTTGTCCATAATAATATTTTATTAGAGTTATTGGCCAAAGTATCAAGACTATCCGTCAGCTCAATAATTAATCATAACGAAGGCGTCATTATTGCTAATTGTTTCTCCGTGTGGTTAGTATCACTAGCATTACATCACGTATAGGCTTAATACACTCCTCACAGTATCTCACACTAATTGCTTTTGAAATATACGCCACATTATTCACATTCAGGATCATTTAACGGGAAGAAATTCCCGCTCAGAATAAATGGTTATCAAAAAGATATATTAATATTGACCCGTGTAAATAGTACCTACGTACGATAGTCCTATGTTGGAAGGGGGAATCGCGTCGCCTTTTAAAATTGGAAGTTAAGTAAACAAAAAATTCTATTTCGGGTTTTTTTAATCGAACAGAGGCAATTGGGGGTAGGCGGTTGCTACGGTACGCCACCTGCTACGATCTATACACGTTCATATATTCAGAAAAATAAAGAGGAAGACAAAATACCGAATGACTTTTTTATCACTTTCCAAAAAAAATGGGTAAATTAGGTGAACGGAGTAGAAGCTTATGGAATACCTAGTTTTTTTTTTTTTTTTCCACAGCTTAGAAAAAAATTGATCTATCATCAAAAAACGCTACAAATTTCAAGTAAACTTTTCATATTAGAACAAAGAAAGAGAAATGAAAAAAAATAAAATTATATAGAATTTCAAATCATACGCAATACGCGTATGATTTGAATTTCGATCTTTTTTGGTTTTCGAAAAAAAAACGTAAAATAAGTATGTCATTTGCTTCTACTCCGTTCACTTAATATACCCATTTTTTTTGGAAAGTGATAAAAAAGTCACCTGTATAACATTTTACAGAATGTTACGATTTAGAAAAACCGATGGAAAGACGGCGCCAACAAATAATAAAGAATGATCAATTAAGGTACCATCGTTTTACACTATAATAAATTAATTTGCCAGTATTGGTTGCTGTCTAAAAAGTTACTTCCATTAGAAGCTTATTGGATTAAAAGTTTATTTATTTTTTTCTATTTTCGGCGGTCCGTTTGTTTCTTTTGCTTCGTTTTTGTTACTTACAAAAAATAAACCACATGAATATGATAATCGCCTGGCAAATGTCACCCGTATCGATAAACTTGTCAAAGTTATTATTTGAAGAAAAGTTATTGTTTCAGATACGATTTTTATTCTGTAGTTTAGTAATTGCTTAAAGTTAGAACTGGTAACAGTAAGAATTCTTAGTTTTGTTTTTTTTTTACTTCGTTTAAATTCTTGTCTATTGCATAAAGTAATAACTTAAACTCAAGTTATTACTTTTACTTGACTCGCATGGACAAGTTTCTCGTCTAAATGAGCCTCAAACTGATAATTTGAAATGGCCTTAATAATTTAACTATACGGCTCTCGTGCTAATTTTGAAGGTGTGAAATGATTCTGAAACATTTCTCCGACACTCGTTTCGCCGTTGAACGGTTCACCGACAGAACGATTCACTTTTCATTATTTCACCGAAAGAACGTTTCAACGGCGAACGATTCGCCGACAGAACGATTCACTTTTGAAAATTTCATCGATAGAACCTTTCACCGGCGAACGATTCGCCGACCCAGCTGTTCATCTGTCCCTTTTTTTTCGGATGGGAAATCATCAAATGACTCCTCCCGCTCTGGGCGGAGTAGGAGGGAGTGTCAGACTTTTACTGACTGAAACCCATCCATGTTCCTTCATCGCCCTTTGTGTTCCGGGGCCACGGTATCTCTTTTGAACAGTCCCGCAACCCCGGCAGGCATCGGCCCTTGCTGACCCCTTCCTATTGCTGGCTCTCTTTGAGGCGCGCGTGGAACACGAATGCGCCGTCGACACGGCCTGTCGTCATGAGATGGAAGGACAGCGAGCTAGCCCATAGCCCACCGTCCACGCCTCGTCTCCCGCGATGACGCTGTGAGGTTCTCTCCATCTCACGTTCCACCACCTCCTTCACTAGCATTACTGCTTCGCAGAAGGAGGTGACGGCGTCCCATTCCGTCTCGCTCCAGACCATGACTTGCACCAGGGCCTGACGCGAGAGGTCCGCCCACGCGGGGCACATCTCCACCGTGTGCTCCACCGTGTCCCCCGGTCGATCCTCACAGTGGAAACACCCGGACGTTTCCTCCCGCCCGATTCGTTGCAGGAACCTCCGGAAACAACCGTGTCCGGTGAGAACCTGCGTCAGGTGGAAAGTGAGGATGCCGTGGCGTCTCTCAAGCCACTCCTCAAAGAGGGGACTTATCGCCACTAGTGTGGCGTGCCCTGCACGGGGATGCGACAGTGTGACACCGCACGACATCTCTCGCCGGTTTCATTCTCCGCTGCGACCGGGGTGAGATGACGGCTCTATCCGTCAGATAGTCCCCGACCACACGACAAAGGTAGGTCGGCACCCGGTGATACCAAAGTGCCTCCCTTATGCAGCTCCAGGGCATGGAGTTGAAGGCGTAGGCAATGTCGAGAGAGGTGTCTCCCGCGCGGTGTCCCGGGAGCCCCCACACTGGAACGGACTGGGGCTGCCTTCAGGCGGCTCCTGCCTAACCTAGGGGGGCCAAACGCCTCCTGCCGCTCTACGCGGGAGTCGTGCGGCCCATGGCCCATTACGGGGCCCCGGTGCGGGCGCGTTCCTTGAGGCTGCGTGCCACCCACTACCTGAACGCGCCCCAAAAGGTGGTAGCCGTAAGGCTGGCCCGTGGGTACCGCACGATCACCCGCGAGGCGGCGAACCGACAGTGGGCTATGGGCTAGCTCGCCGTCCTTCCGTCTCATGACGACAGGCCGTGTCGACGGCGCATTCGTGTTCCACGCGCGCCTCAAAGAGAGTCACCAATAGGAAGGGGTCAGCAAGGGCCGATGCCTGCCGGGGTTGCGGGACTGTTCAAAAGAGATACCGTGGCCCCGGAACACAAAGGGCGATGAAGGAACATGGATGGGTTTCAGTCAGTAAAAGTCTGACAATCCCTCCTGCTCCACCCAGAGCGGGAGGAGTCATTTGATGATTTCCCATCTGAAAAAAAAGGGACAGATGAACAGTTGGGTCGGCGAATCGTTCGCCGGTGAAAGGTTCTATCGATGAAATTTTCAAAAGTGAATCGTTCTGTCGGCGAATCGTTCGCCGTTGAAACGTTCTTTCGGTGAAATAATGAAAAGTGAATCGTTCTGTCGGTGAACCGTTCAACGGCGAAACGAGTGTCGGAGAAATGTTTCAGAATCGTGTGAAATTCTACCCGAGTATATGTAGATACACTAAACCTGTTTGTTTACAAGTAATTAACTAACTACGCTACATTTTTGATATGTAAAGGTTCTTTGAAAAAAGGGTTGTTATTGACTGTGTGAAACGTGAACAATAATTTACAAAGCAGTAGTGGTAATGGTCTACCACTTGGTACTAGTGATTTCAATCGTTGAAATCCAAAAGACACTTGAGAGATCATGGGCCAACATATTTAGACATTAAATAATCGTTACAAAACATTGAAGGTTAAAACAAGAATATGATATGATTTCTACAACATGATGAGGATTTTTTATAACCCAACCCAAAATCTTTCGAGGGGTATTAGTGGTACAATGGTGGTAAAATACAAGGTCATATCTCAAAAACTACTGAACATTTGGTTTTTTTGTTGCATTTTAACCCCTACTATGACGTCCTGCAATGATGACGTAGATAGATAGGTACAATACTTTCACTTACTTAGCTCAGCCAATCAAGATGGTATATCGAAGTCCCCACTGGAAGCTTTTCACCTGAAACAAGAAAAAGCATTCATTATTTACAAAAATCTCCAATTAGTTAAATAAATTAGCTAGTGTTTGTGGCGTTAAATTACATTTATTTGGCGTTCGAATATAGTATGGCAGTGGCTAGAAAATTGAGTAATACGGGCACAGAAGCGAAGTGAAATGTCTAGGCCACACTCGGAGTTGAATTTGGTTACTGTGGTCCCAGATAAATTGGACTATCACCCGACCCGAATTTGGGTTAACCAAGCTCAACAAACGATGTCGAGACCGCCCGTGTTCGGATGAAGTCGGTCATCTTCGTGATTTCTAGTAGAATTAGAATCTAATTCGGAAACATGACGCTAGTTTTTTAGCTTTCAACTAGTGTTCCACTAGTTGTAAGGCACCTGTACAACTAATAGCGAAAAGTGAGTTGAGCTTGCAACTAAAAACAATTTGCTTGTTTGACTGAGTCCTTGTTGGGCGGCATAAACAATCATTCGACCCGAATGGTGCAGTGGTAGTGAGGCTGCCTTACGTTCTTAGGGTCCCGGGTTCGAATTCCAGTAAGAGCAAATGTTTGTGTGATGAGCATGGACATTTGTTTCCGAGTCATGGATGTTTATATGTATAATAAGTATGGATTTACAAACAAAAAGTATATATGTAGTATATCAATAATCTGGTGTCCACGACACAAGCCTCGTTGCTAAGTGTGGCACTAGATGGCGCTGTGTGTAATGTCCAGCGATGTTTATTTTATTTATTGATCAGCTACTATTAATATTGTACCTATCTTCTTTGTAAACGCGGGCGGGCCTACATTCTTAAATTACGTTCGTTCGTTCGTTTTCACCTTGCTGAGATAAGAGCCTTTTGGCCTTCCACAGGACCATTTTGATTGTTTTTTTTATTTATTTTTCTCTTGTTTACTTTTTAATATAATTTTGTCATGTCTATTCTATCTTTTTGTTTATTTTATGTCCTTAGTCTAATCAAATATACTTTCTGTCTTTTTACGTTTCTTGAAAAACATATTACTCGCTAGCTACTCGTTTCTACGATGGGACAGGTGAACATGAACAATGAGCCTTCTATAATGTGTCGGGTAAAATCATCTGGACACCCGAATCCGGGTAACGACCAACTTAGCTACGTAATTACGCCATTAAGATGAAATTACACTGATAATACCAAAACAAAAAGCTTTAAAAATGACTAACCATAATTCATTTATTCAAGTGAAAAAAATAAATCGTTTGTGCTTATATCACTGCCACTAAACCTTAGATTGATAGTTCTAGCGAAAAAAGGTTGCCATAATAAAAATATGACCTATTCAAGGCTTGGTCTTGACGACAGGAAGAGTAATAGCACTAAGCCTATGTGCGTTGGTGTAGTAAATATTTATTCAGTTATTCAATTGTTCGGATAAGATAGGAAAAAGCCACTTACTGATTGTGTTGGAGTGCTGGTTAGTGGTCGGATATCAATCCGGATAGTTTTGCATAATGTGTGGCCACTAAGTGTTGAGTGGTTATAATAGAATCAAGTATTGGATACTTAGGTTTTAGTGTGATATTGTTTCATTCAAAAGTTTAGAATTATCATACTCATATTAATGCGAAAATTACGTTTTTGATGTTAAACATCTACAGGCGAGGGTAAACCGAAAAAACAAAATGAAATTCGTGGCGAGCGTGGCGAGCGTGTCGATCGAACCCGGCCCGAACATTACCAACCTGTTGAAGCAAAATAAGATCTACATATTCGCCACAATTTACAACAAGACAGCTGGTCTCGGGGCACAGAGCGCTGGGTTACAATCTGACTTCGAGTTCGATTCCAGCATAAAAATTTCTTCTTTTTGTGAATCGAGGCATTTTGTTTTTATTTTAAGTTTGTTTTTTATATTGACTTTTTTTAAGCATATTATTTGTTCAAAATAATTTCGATGTTTCACATCTGCCAGGCGTCCCGCAACGGGTCAATGTTTTTAATTGGTATGTTTGAATCGATGTAATTTTTGTAAAAACGGCAATATATTTTAAGCAATAGATGGATTGTGTGAGGAATGATATGAAAGAAAATTAAAGGAGTAAATGATAGCGTGACGGTTGTCAGAAGAGAATGGAAGAAACAAATGTGCTGCCTCGACCCCAAGTAAAATGGGATAACGGAAAATCTATACTATAATCTATACTAATATTATAAAGAGGTAACATTTGTTTGTAAGTTTGTATGTAGGGGGTAATCTTCGGAAGTAATGAACCAATTGTAAAAATTGTTTCACTGGTAGAAAGCTACATTATTAGTGAGTGCTATAGGCTATATTTTATTCCCGTACTCCCACGGGATCGGAGACTACGCGGGTGAAACCGTGGGACGTCAGCTAGTATAATATCTATACTAATATTATAAAGAGGTAACATTTGTTTGTAAGTTTGTATGTAGAGGGTAATCTCCGGAAGTAATGGACTGATTTCAAAAAATCTTTCACCATTAGAAAGCTACATTCACCCTGACATACCCTAACATAGGCTATATTTTATCCCCGTACTCCCACGGGAACGGGAACTACGCGGGTGAAACCACGTGACGTCCACTAGTGATGAATATATTTTGAGCAAATAAACGTGTCATTTGGGGTCTTGGCGATAGGTCTTTTAGACGAAGTTATTTTTAAGTTAGTAAGTAAGTAAGGTAAATAAGTTAGGCACACAGAGTGGACCCAGACTATTGGATATGTCTAGAAACTCGAGTGGAAGTCAATACGTGGCGAAAGCTATTATTATACTTATATTGAGACCTGATATATTTATTTCCTTTAATCGATTTTACACAGTAGAGCCAATTACTATATACTGTCAAATGTGATATAGATCACATTTGACACTTCATCAAAATACATTAAGGCGGTTCCCCGAGCAAAATTAGCCACTCGTTTGAAATACTGTTAGAATAAAGTTGTAATCAGCTTGCACTACGAAGTGGTTGTTACGTCAGTTACTGCAGGCCGAATTGTGCGAAAAGAGTGGTTTTTATTCTTTATAAAATCAAATTTACGTCTTTTGGAAAAAATAAAACGACATATGTTCATTATTAAATTGCCTATCTATTAGTATAAGTAGCAAATCAAAATAATGGTTACTTTACGAGGAGTGGCATTTTGTAAATCATTATTTCTCATTTCTGTGGTTTCGTTGTGAGGGGATTTATTAAACATTAAGCAACTTAAAAAAAATATATAAAACGACAATTTTGGAGTCAAGAATATGTAGTAATTTAATGTATTTTTTATATTTTTGGTATTTCTTTTGGATAAAGAGGAGTAGGCTCCAAAAAACTACTCGCTCAAGGTCATTTGCTCGGGGAGCCGCCTTAACGTAACCTTGTAACGGCTGGTATAAAATATTATTTATTTTTTTGAAGTCAGAACTGCACAAATGCTAACTTTTTTCAATTACGATAACATATTTAGTGTAATAATGACAAAAGAAAGTAATCTTTACGTCGAACTGACAGATGTCAAATGTGATCTACTTTAGTTACATTTTTTAATATTTTAAGGGGAGAATGGAAGAGGAAAAGGTGTTACGCAAACCCAAATGGAATGTGACAAGGAAGATGATGAGTTACATTTTCAAATATTCCAAAGTTACATTTTTAAATATTCCAAAGTTACATTTTCAAATATTCCAATATTAAACAGTATAAAAAAAAAAACATTTATAAATATAAAAAATAGTAGTCCACCAGCGCTGGGAACTGGATCCAAACTACCGGTGTTCAGGTTGAGAGAGGAACCTCCTTACAATACGCACCGTGTCCAGAAGTACTGATTTCTGAATCAAGTCCTTGATCCAGCTACCAAGCTAGAGCCTCCTATGATGTTGGTCGAGGCTCTTGGCTATTAAGCCATTGGCTGACACGACTATCGGCACTATGACTGCTGTGCTGACTGTAGGTACGTCCCACATGTCGACAACCTCGCGAGCCAGATCTAGATATTTGAATCGTTTATCTTTCTCTGCTTTCACGAACACCTGATATTATTATTGGAGCAAGTTCAATAGAGTCTTCAATATCATATATCCGAAAAGCGGCCAAAATCTATACGGCAGAACTTTCCTAAACCTCCGTTTTTTATTGAAGACCTTTAACTAATACCATCTAAGCGAACTACGCGAGCTACTAAGCGTAGTTCGTAAACGGGCGAACCGTATCCCGTACTCAATATGGAATTACGCGCTCATTCGCCACGCAAGTACCAGATTAGTAACGAGATTTAGTACTAAAGTAAGTAGGTATTAAGGCAACCGTTCGTCTGAGTATCGTTTCAAGTTAGAGGAGTACTCATCGGGTTAAGTTCATGCTCAACAACTGGGAAATTACTCTCAGGAGTAATGGCTACGTAGGTACAAACGAGTTCACTGAAGCCCAATTTTCAACCTTATGACTTAAAGCATAAAGATCGTCAGTGAATTCGGTATAGTGCGTAATTGAGCTCGCTTTTTCCACCAAGGAATATTTCTTCTGACAGTTTTTATTTTCATTTCAATAACAAGTTTAAACTTTACTTATATATTTTTGTTCGTTTTAATGTTGGTAAAAACTTTATATTTTTGTAAGACTAACAATCTTTTAAAGTTTTGGTTAGGTTATTTTCTTAAGATTTTTGGTAGTCTTCTAATGTTATTTAGAAAATGTTGATGTGGAAAAGCATCTGAATAATGTAAACGCTTTTGTAATATTAATTAGTGGGTTACATTACTAACTTACACGTAACACACATTTTATAGTAAGTTTAAGAATAAGTCTTCATTAATATGATTTTGATGGGAATATGCATACTTATTTCTTTGTTTTTTTTTTTCGATATGGAATGTTAAAGTACTATAGAAATAATCACAAAAAGCGAAAACAAGACAAAATCGGCCAAACAACACAAAAGTTATGAAACCACCATTTAAACTTTTGTTTCTATCTCTTTTTATATAAACGGAATCTAGTATGGATTTTGTACGTCGATGCAGCCAATGACGTCATTCGCTTTATTGGATCTCTCTGTCTAATCAGCAGTTTCAAATGATTATAACTCAGTATGTTTTATAGATATTAAAAAAATAATTTCACTTTGCTATTTCTGATGTTAATACGCTTTGTTTAGACTGATAAAACAGAAAATGTATATACCCTATTAAGTGCATGTTGGTCGAGTAGTCGCAAGTGCGACTGCTAAGCATGAAGTTCTGGGGTTGTTCCTCTGGTCGTGCAAATTGTTATTGGAATTTTCATCAGGACTCGGCTGATGGCAATAGGCCAGCCTTTACAAGGGATTCAAACATCTGGGGCTGCGAGACTGTTCGAAAGAGAAACCGTGGCCCCGGAACACAAAGGGCGACGAAGGAACATGGATGGGTTTTAGTCACTAAAAGTCTGACACTCCCTCCTGCTCCACCCAGAGCGGGAGGAGTCATTTGATGATTTCACATGCGAATAAAAAGGGATTCAAACATAAAGTCTGGGAAATAGGAATAGGACAATTCCATATATTTTTAAGAATTCTTCCTCAAAAAGGAACTGTTGCGGTCGCATGTTGTCTTTTGGAATCGTGAATTTAGGATTTTTATTTAGAGAATGTCTAAATCACGATTGGAAAGTTTTTATTTTTCTATTAATCTTAATTGCCCAGGACCTCCAATTGGTTAAAGACGGCCCTCTATAACCACACTAGTCGTATCCAGGGTCGGTAGTCTCTCTACAACAACAGCCCATAACGTCCATTGCTGGACATAAGCCTCTCCCATGATGGGAGGAATTTGCCGTAATCTCCACGCTTGTCAGGCGGATTGAAGATCGCAGTGATGAAAGACTAACAGAAAACGCTGCTGCCCATTCTCTGGTCTACGGAGGCGCAAGGTGTTCTGCCTCAGACATTAGTCGGCATTAGTCTCTCTAGTTGTAGTTATCTTTGTCGAGACTGCCGGCCCAGCAAATTATACCTCTAATTAAGCCCACATTAATTGTTTTACCTTTAATACCCCTCTTAAAAGCTCCGTAGACCGCAGAACCCAACAAACCACGGGTAAAGTGCCTTTCACTATAAAATGTACATTACGATGAAATCATCCGTTTTGAGGGATCCGTTTTTGTTATAAGTAGCAGGCTAAGTAGGTACATTAAATCATAATAATTATTATCCTTGATGGACAAACACCATAATACTAGGCAGTTTATAGTTGGTGCCAGTTAAGATGAGAATAACGGTCATTGCCCTTTCCCTAATTTACCATTCTGACATCCAGTCTTACCAAGGGGTATTGTATTACCCAGTACTAACTGGGTTGTGGACGTCAGATAGGCAGTCGCTCCATGTAAAATACTGGTATTCAGCTGCATCCGGTTAGACTGGAAGCCGACAGGCCGAACGGCTAGGCAGATGATGATGCAGATGATCATACTTGTATTATTATGTGTTGCAGTGGCCAATTAACTTTATCAGGTGTGTTACCTGCTTCCTAAAACGAAAACTCAGCATTTAATCTGAGGTCTTTAGTACCTTTGTGATCCATTATCATAAAATATTTTCATTGTTAGAAATAAACGTAGCATTGTCACCCAATCTTTTAACGGAACGCTTCTCTTTACGACTGACATCAAATGAAATTTCAAATTAGAGCACGAAATGTATTAAATTTTATTACTTACATTTACTGCTGTAATTGTTTAATTACAAATTACTGTTGTCTTGAAGTCAGAAATTACAGTCTACTTTGTTACGAGCAAGTTAATATAAAAATTCTTGTTCAGATTCGGTAAAACATCAAGTTCCATAGTTTCTAAGCTATCATAAAATAAATAATTTAAATTTACAACTTCAGAAATAATATCACACCTGTAATATATACAGGGTATTTGGCTTATGGACCGACACAATTTTTCCAGGGATTTGGGAGGTCATTAGCTAGGTTCTACCCATACACCCTATGTCCTAAATGTCATGGTTGGTTACATACCTATGTTTTTTTTTTTTCAAATGAAAAAAATGCCCAAAATGTTTCCTTTAATTCCAAATAACTTTTTCGTTTATGAGTGTAATGGCACAAAATAAATTTTGTTGTATTTAAATATTACCCATACATCCTATGTTCCAAAGGTCACTGTTGGTTACATATTATGTTTTTTTTTTTATTGAAAAAAATTCCCGAAATGTTTCCTTTGATTCGAAATAACTTTTTCGTTTGTACTGTAATGGCACAAAATAAATATTGGGTTAATTTGAATCAAATTTGAACAAGATTTATAACTTTAGTTTATAAAAACATAATAACATTTAAAAGTCTTTTCTTGATCCTGACTCTCGTAGCTAACATTTTGACTACTTAATTAATTGTTCTTTGTGATATTGTAGCATACCGTTAGAAAGGGTATCAACTAAAGAACTTTTTAAAATAAAGCTGAATTCAAAATGACTTTTAGTTTTATTTTATAATTAATTTTAAAGTTTACAATTTAATACATTTAAAAAAGAAAATAACTTTGGTAGCTCGTAATTTTTTTTCTTGAAACCAGTTCTATCAAACAAAGATTTATTTAGATTAAGAAGACTTTGGATAATACAACAAAATTTATATTGTGCCATTACACTCATAAACGAAAAAGTTATTTGGAATTAAAGGAAACATTTTGGGTATTGTTTCATTTGAAAAAAAAAAACATATGTAACCAACCATGATATTTAGGACATAGGGTGTATGGGTAGAACCTAGCTAGTGACCTCCCAAATTCCTGAAAAAATTGTGTCGGTCCATAAGCCAAACACCCTGTATAATACTAGCGACTCGCCCCGGCTTCGCACGGCGACACCTATCGGGTCAAAAATATCCTATCTTTCAAGTTGGATCAAACTGCACACGGTGTGCAAATTTGATTAAAATCGGTTAAGTAGTTCAGGAGTCCATCGCGGACAAACAACGTGACACGTAACTTATATAATTATAGTAAGATATGCACCTGCAAAGCGTGTCACAGAAAGAGACAAAACATAAAAATAAAAATGGTCTAGATGGTTTAAATACTAAGTTTAAATTGTTCACAACAAAATATAACATACATTTGATTAACTTTAATAGGTACACATAAAACTGTATTTTTCATGTATTATTCATTTATTTCATTATATTTATTTAGACTTAGTTTGTCAAAGTAGTGTGCTCACCTTGAAAAACGTGGCACGCGCCGTGAAAGAACGTCGCTCTTTTTCTTGTGTGAATGCGACCAAAGATATCAATTAGTCCCGGGTTTGCGGGACTGTTCGAAAGAGATACCGTGGCCCCGGAACACAAAGGGCGATGAAGGAACATGGATGGGTTTTAGTCAGTAAAAGTCTGACACTTCCTCCTGCTCCGCCCAGAGCGGGAGGAGTCATTTGATGATTTCCCATCCGAAAAAAAAAAGATATCAATTAGTCTATATCATTATCTGTCTACGTTTTCTAGATTTCTAAACAGCTATGCTCAAAATATAGCATTCAATATTTGTGGCTTTTAGAAGCAATGAGTACTTTGTACCATTATGTTTTTCAGTAATCAATTTACTTGTAGACAACAAAAGCCACAAAGGCTTTCTTCTGTCAACTAATAGTACATTACTGCAGAATCCAGTAAGTAAGCCTTCCTGGCCAAGTATGAGTTAACCGGACCGAACCGCAGGTGAGGTCCGGTTATATACGAGGCCAGGATGGCTTTCTTACTGGTTGAGGTTTGTATAATACTTTTCTCAAAAATGAAAGAAAGTTTAACAACAAATTCCACAATTGTCGCAATTGAATGTGAAATCCCGCCAGTCGTTGTTTTTTTTAATACAAAGTTTGCGTTTAGTTTTGGAAATTGTTCTATTTTTACATTACATGAACGTTTTAGTAAAAAAATGTAAATTATTGTTTTTGAAACTCCATGTTAATTTTAGAATGGAAAGTTTTAATCCAACGTGATCTATAAACTGAAATTACTAAATACAAACATAAAATCCCACACTATACTTCTAACCATTACTAAGTACAAAACGCAACGCATACTTTTTCTGCGTCTCGTTAAGTGTCACAGACTATAAAATGGCTGTACTTAATATATGTATCTCATAAAATGTCATACCAAAAAGAGAGATAGATATATATTGGGAGTCTTTTAGCAGATCCAAGTAGATGACCTACTGTCCAGTAAGTAAATTACATACTTACTTACTGGACAGTTGGAGATTCCAAATTTAAAATCTCGCTTCTTACTGGACAGTTGTGAATAAGTCTCCGGTAGAGTTCACTTTCTGGATACTTTTTAGAGATCTTATGGCAACATTACATACCATTTTTGAGAAAAATAATATTCTAGATACTTATTGTAAGTATAGTACCCACTTTTTGAGTACTTCATTAATGAGAGGTCGCATTAAGGACTGCGTACATTGCCTCAATGCCAATTTCAGTCTGACTCGACTCACAGTGTTGCATTGAAATGTGAGCTTTATGTGTTGTTCCCAATGGTAGAATTTTGAACATTTACTTAACGATGTGTTGACTACGCGTGATCCACGCGTCGTACTCTTATGTTGAAATTCTACTATAAAGAACATATATATAAAGCTCACACTTCAATGCTTAAGGCCCGGTTTCCACACATCTCCTCTCCGCTACGCTCGTCTCCGCTTTGTTAGAAACCGGGCCTAAAGCCTATTCTAGACCAAAATTGGCGCCGCCGGTGGCGTGAATAGTGAAAGAGCCGAAACAAAGTATGAAAATCGCCTCGACCAACTCACTCGCTATCTGGCGGTGTGGCCTACGGTTTATACTATGACTTTATTTAGCTACGAGTTACAACGCAGTTACTAATTTGTTTGTTTATCGTGTGGTTAAGGCCTAACCTAGTGTCAGAAATTTACTCCGCTGTCTGACTTGGCTTACTAACTAATGTGGCTATTATCAAACACAATTAAATTGTTAAACATGTTGTTTCGTTGTAATACCATACTGTGAGTCCACGTCGAGACGAAGTAATGTGCGCAGTCCTTTATCTTGCTTTCAAAGTAGTTCTAGCAGCAAACGAAGAGTTCTTTGATTTGATTAACCTTTGTACCTACGCGTGGTTTGAATTAGAAAAAACTTAGTTGTTGAAAACATTTTTGAAAGCCAAATGAATTGGCGTACTTAAGTGGGAATAATGATCTAGCGGAGTCATAAACAAAGGAGAACTAAGTTAGAAAGAAAATAGCTACTATTTAACTTAAGAATGATGGAGTACACTTAATAAACATACCAGACAGAGTTAACAAGTACAAAGAAACATCAGAGGGCTTATAAACAAGGTAATACAGTACAATAGGAATGTTCTTATTATGCATGCAAATACGCATCATAGATGCTTGAAATATGCAACAAAAGCGGACTACAATTTATTTAAGATATGTATTTTCATTGTTGTGCCTGAAAACTTGAATAGTCTAGTACTGTTCCAATTTTTTTAGTAGTACGGAGGAGCCTTCTAATAGTAAAAGTATTTTTATAATTGGAAAATGATCATTCTGAGGTTATTGGCGACTTGCATTTAGATGCTTTATTTTTAGACACAGAAAACGCCAAATTTTTTTTTGCCAAAACTTACAAGAATGGTATTATACAGGTGACTTTTTTATCAATTTACAAAAAAATGGGTATAATAGGTGAACGGAGTAAAAGAAGCAAAATATGGCATACTTAGTTTTTTTTTTAATCGAAATTACTAATCGAAATTACGTACTGCGTACTACATTTGAAATTTGATATTTTTCATTTTTTTTTTCAAAATTTCCCTTTCTTTGTTCTAATATGAAAAGTTTACTTGAAATTTGTAGCGTTTTTTGAAGACGGATTATTTTTTATCTAACTAAGCTGTGGAAAAAAGAAAAAATAAAGCTACTACTCCGTTCACCTAATATACCCATTTTTTTTGGAAATTGGTAAAAAAGTCATCCGATATGCAATTGCATAACATTTGCATTTTTTTATGATCATGTCTCAGTTACAAACTTTTCCGAAGCTTTTATAAAGTATTTTGAGTTTTCCAATAATAAAGTTATTGCTTGTGGAATTTAGGAATCATTCCCCCTGCGTCGAATCCCTTTAAAAAGTTTACGCTTGACCACGAGATAGGAAAAGTACACAATCACATATAACAAGAAGTGAAACGCTTGAATTTAGATATTGTCTAGATAGTAGTCTAAATAAATATATAAAGACGATACGACATTTCCGAAGAGCAGTAGTGAGATATTGGTTCTGGGGACACTGTTTACCTGACGTTATTGCGTTTCAGGTTTCATCTCGACCCCGTTTGATCAATTTAGTGGCGTATCTAGTCGGCGTATCTTGACAGTCGTCTGATACTACCTTAATTAACGTAATTGGTGTGTGTAGTTTGTAATCAAGTGTATTGTTACTTGATATATTAAACGTGCGTGTGTGAGCAGTGGTGGCTAAGTGGAAATAGCTCTGACTTGCGAGTTGTAAGTTCTAGGTTCGAACCCAGAAAAACGCATTACTTTCTTCAACTTATTTAATCAAAACTGCTCTCAAAATTCTGAAGAAAAACATTGTGAGGAAACCAGTATGTCATGGAACCAAAAAAATCAAAGACGTGTGGCGGCGCGCGGGCCATCTAGGCCCGCGTGGTGGAGTTCAGCCCATTCCTTCAGAGGAAGCCTGTGTCCCAGCAGTGGGAACATTAGTAGGCTGACGATGATGATGATAGGCTAATTTATGTTAAAAAGCGTTTATATAATTAAGTTACTCAGTACCTACATGACGTCATGCAAAAAGTGCAATTTATAGAGACACATTCATGAAATTTCTCCCTTAAGTGGTGGTTGGTAAGTGTACTTACGAACATTAAAGTGCTCTAATAATAATTATGATGGCCGTTTGAAGGTTCCAGGAAGGATATTTCTATACAGGGTCACCCTGTTTCAAGGAGGTTAAGTGTTCCCGTTATATTAAAGAACTTAGAGTAGAATAGAACCAACCCATTACACTCACGGGTGTCGTATAAGGCGACTAATGTCTGAGGCAGAACACCTTGCGCCTCCGTAGACCAGAGAATGGGCAGCAGCGTTTTCTGTTAGTCTTTCGTCACTGCGATCTCCAATCTGCCTGCCAAGCGTGGAGATTACGGCAATTTCCTCCCATCATGGGAGAGGCTTATGTCCAGCAGTGGCCGTTATGGGCTGTTGTTGTTGTTGTTGTGAAGCACTTTCCCCAAGAAACTCTCAGATTTGTGGGAAAAAACAACAATTTCCTATACAACAGTAGAAATACTGTATCGATGCATTATGAAAGGCTTCCTTTTTATGTACGGATGGATAGGATATTAGAAACTAATTATCTCAATCATGAATAAAAGAAGCCTAAAGCCTTAATTCAAATTAGCTAGCGTTATTCTGTAGTTACACTATACCCACACTAAAAACAAAACATTAAGCCTTTTCTTGTTTTATCGTGTTTAAATATAGAAACCCATCACATCTGTGGAGGTTCGTTGGTTAATTTCATTTTATTTTGTCTGCGGGTTTTGACGGAAAATCCCGTATTCAAAATACCTATACTTTTCTCGAAACTTTCTCGATCGTTATTTGAAGAAAATGAAGTTAAGTTCACTTTACAGTATTTCGTATTGGGTAACAAGACTCTCATGCAAATTCGGGTTCTCTCTCGACTTCAGGCGAACGGTAACAACGTTATGTTATGCCATCTACGAAGGATTGAAACAAGCTGATTGTCAAACGTAGCCTTCGTCTGGGCTGATTTTGATCTCACTGATTGGTTTCCGTCAATAGGCTTGTGTCCTGAAAAAATCGAATTAGTCCGTCAGTTAGATAATCAAAAAATATTTGACACGTATTTTTCTTTTGTTACGTAAACTAAAATTGACGAAGATACGACGCTTTTAAAATGCTCAATACGTCATGCCATGCTATAATTTTTAGTGCGTTGTGACGTCACGAGCCCCCACTCTCGAGTTTTGATACGTTTTATTGTCAATATTCATTGATTTACAAAAAAACAAAAAATACATGTTCATTATTTTCCAATCTCGGACTAAATAGATTTGCAATATATTGATGGTGGAAACTAGCCTATTTTGATGCTGTTCCCTGCTGCAGCTTTAGCTACTGGCTTCTATTGTCTTCGTGTCACATAAATTTAAATCATTTTTACCATTTCTATTTTTGCAAGCCTTGGTTATTTTATTACCATTTCCTGATTTATGTGTGTAACCTAGCTGCGATCATATATATCTTTAAATACAGTATTAAAGCGCAATACAGATTTAATACTCAACCATAAAACTAAAAGGCATGCAATTAACGAACCACCATATTTTGCAAAATGTAACGGCAAAACTAATCCCCATTTTATCGTGAAATTAGAACCAAAAAAATATTTTTATTGTTAATGACCATCAGAAATTGAACTGTTATGCTCTTGAATCTGAGTCGAGGGAGGGGGTCGACAGGACTAACTTCTGAATGGTTTATAAAAAAAGCAAACACGAAGGGTACGGCGGGGTCTATTCGCTCGCTTCGCTCGCTGTTTCGACCCCGCCATACCCTTCTAACCTAATCTATCCGTGTCGGGGAGCACCAAGTCGGCCTAGACAAAACTAGTTTGTCATCAACCACCTCATTAAAATTTGGTGTTGAATTTACTAAATTTGGTGATCAATTGATATTTTAGGCGATAGATGTTGGTGGTCACAAAGTTATTTTTGGTGGCCATTATATTTTCCCCCAAACTAAAACGTTGATTTTATTACATTAATGGAGCTCAAATAGAATTAAAAGAGCTTGAAAGTACAATAAAAGTGCCTCCTGACGTACTACGACTGATCTACATAACCCCACACTGGGTCTGTCTTACAGGTCGTCACTCGGGACTTAAGGCGATTACATGAGCTAAACGCGAGTTTTATAATGCAAAAAAGCATATGATTCACTGCAATAAACAAAACCAGAAAAATATATGATATTCTTCAGTATCTAAGCTAGTACGATAGTGTTTTGAAAACATAATACAACTAATTTTATTCGATAGAAAAAAATCACGAACTTATCTCTAAAAAATTCTTTTAACGTGTAAAAACCATACTAAAATACATGCGATCATTCTGATTTTTATGCAAATAATTCTACAAGCAATAATAAAATTATATTAGCATCATAGTGTTTTACTTTTTTTGTCCAATCAATCGATTTTTTGTAAATTGCAAAAAACCACTCATTTCGCACTATTCGGCCCGCAGTGACAGACGTAACAACCACTTTGTAGTGCAAGCTGATTAGAACCTTATTCTAATAGTATTTCAGACGAAGTTTGAACCACCACAAATAGAGTTGCTAATTTAGCTGTTGTAATCGCCTTAATACTAGATTCAAGCCATCTGATTGGTTAAAATAACTTCAAGCAACGCTTGAGTCTTCAGTGACGTTTTGTAATACGTGACTAAATGAAGAAGTTTGTGTAGCAGGTACTCTAGAAGAAACCGCACAACAAAGGTCTACAAGTTTTCACATAAACATTAACACCTGTCTTGTAATAAAACTTTACGACATACCTCTCACCATTCCAATTTACTTTCTACCAGTTACATAAATAAACCTTTTTCCGTCAAAAAGAAAATCTCCACTAACTCTGATTTTTCCAATCAAACGTATTTCATAGAGGTATATAATTAAGTTAGTTAAACTCAGGTACCAATAAAAGTACAAAAATTAACTGCTGAACTGGTAAACCAAAACGAATAAGTAATTACTTGTGTCAGCATCGTTCACCCTTTGGTAATAAGCAGACGAGCAACAAATTAGTTGCTAGCATTGAGTTCTATCGTGCAGGAGAGGGAGAGGAAGAGTTCCCTCTCAATGAGAGGGAACTCTCAATGAGAGGGAACTCTACCTCTTATTGAGAGGAGGCCTGTGTCCTATCAGTAAGATCATAATAGAATGATACCTATGTTTCATGCAGTGGCACCCCACTGTCAGGGGACAGTGGGATATTAAGTGCCAGGGGGATATTAAGTCAGATGAAGAAGAAGATTATGACGATACTGTAAAACTAGCTAGCGAATCTCGCGTTTCCAAATGAATATCTTCTACAAGCAATGAATTAATATAATATATTTCGTACCTTCATCTGCTACAGTATAAAATCGTAAAAAAAAACTTTTTTTTTTTGCTTTCTGTACTATTGCAATCACCTACTACTTTGAATACCCTCTGGCAATCAGTGTTCAAATAAATCATTTGTTTTAGGCATGTACATACTATCATAAAAACGTACGTAGCAGTACTCGAAAGTTTATTAGCTGATACTGATACCGTTAGCCTTCGTCATCCCACTACTGGGCAAAGTCCCCTCGAGTTAGATACCACTAACACACCACCACCACCTAATACACCACCACCACACACCACACCACTGTCCACATTAGCCCTGGATCGAAGATCCTGGACAAACTCGTTCCCCATCTTCTATGAGGTCTGCCGCGATGCCTTTTGGTTGTATCAGGCCTTCAGAATAATGAATAGCTAAATAATAAAAACATTTTGAACGTCATTCTGAATCTATCACCAAAAAACTACTGTCAAAATTCTGGAACTGGCCAAAAGCAACAAAAAGTCGCTTGTCTACACCCCCTTTTATTCAGAGCTGGTAACAACTTGGCACACTGGGTCGTTAATTAAAAGTTTCCCGTTTTTCATCTGCAGCCTCAGCCCCCACTTCACTTAGCTTTGCCGTAACATCATTGTTATTTGTTGTTTTTGCTACCTGAAGTGATTGAATTTTTTGGTCTAGGTTCATTTGGATAGAGACTTTTTGTTTTGGGAATCTTAATCATAAATTAATAACAGTTTTCAGCTTTATGTGGTCTGGGTCCACTTTGAGAAAGCAGTTTTTGTTTGTAAGTAGCTCAATCTATACATATAATAAAACAGTAGAAAAACTGTGTCTGTACATTGAATATATTACAAAATAAATAATTGAGGGGGGTTTAGAAACAGTAATAGAGCACGAATCCAAAAAAAAAAGTCTGTCTGTTTGTCTGTTTGTCTGTTTGTCTGTTTGTCTGTTTGTTTGTACACGCTAATCTTCGGAACTGCTGGACGGATTTGAATGATTTTTTTGTTGTTGTATAGGTATTAAGTCTGGGCAAGATATAGGCTATAATTTATCTTGGAAACTTGAACACCTGATGCAGAACCACAACAGACCAGCTGAACTATAAGAGATACAAAAATGGTACCATAGCAAAAATTGTTCCACGTGATGGGCATTTTCTGCTGAGAGAATAAATTTGAAGATCTGGAACACCTGATGTGGAACTCCAAGAGCCCAGCTACACTAACTTAGATTATAGAAATGACGTTTTAGCAAAAGTTGTTCAATCTGATGAGCACTCTCTGTTGACTTATAAAAATCGAAGATCTGGAACACCTGTTGTGGAACTCCGAGAGCCCAGCTACACCATAACACATATAGGAATGACGTCTTAGCAAAAGTTGTTCGGTCTGATGGGCATTTCGTGTTGACTTATAAAAATTTAAGATCTGATGTGGAAATCAAAGCTATCACTAATTTCAATGTATAATTATAAACGCGGTCAAGGTGGTAACAGTTTAGGACTGATTTTCGATGATAATGGTGTATCATTGAAAATTTGAGTCTACTGGCCAAAACTGTCTTCCGGCTTATGTTATTTTAGTGTTTAATTTCCTTTTCCATTTATCTACGTGGCACGGTAGCCTACCCGGTAACGCAGCGGAGCAGTCACTTAGATTTTAATAAAACTTAACCATGCCTAGAAAGAGGTCAAATCTTTCCCAGTGTTCCAAAGGAGCTAAAAGATTGAGGATCATAAGATCCCAAGAATCTACCGAAGAGCGTCAGGAGAGACTTAATGCTGTTCGAGAACATCAGGCTTCAACTTGCTCCGTGAAAACCTCTTCGGATCGCGAAGCACACCTGCGTTCTCAGCGTATTTACGCATCTACATCCAGGTGTCTAGAGACCAGTGAAGAAAATGATGCGCGACTGACCGCTGATCGTGAACGTCTGCATTGTCTCGCGAGTTGGAGACATTCACGGAAAGAGAATTACGCTTGAGTTTTCAGCGTATCTACACACCGACTTCTAGGTATCTAGAGACAAGTGGGGAACGTGATACGCGACTGACTGTTGATCGTGAACGTCACGCATTGTCTCGCGAGTCGGAGACGTTCACGGATAGAGAATTGCGCTTCGACATCAGACGTATCAGATCTTCGATTTTGACGACACCGTTGTCGCTGGCATAAGCAACAGGTTCCGCGTACGAAGTCGCGGGCAGAAGCTAGTCATAAATAAGTGTTACAAAAATAGTTTTAGTTTCTATTTGTCTAATAGAAAAAGGTGGAAGTTTATGATTGTAATTATTGAAATATGGACCTTACGATCAATATTTCAGAATTTATGACAATACACATACAATTATGATACATACCAATTCATACAGTAGTACATTGTATTGTTACTTGAATTGGTCAGTATTATCAATAGAGGTACCTAATCTGTTAACAAAATGCACAAAAATACACAACTATGACGTACACCAATCCGATTAAAGTAGGTAGGAAGGTTACGAGAGTTAGGCAGTAGCTCTATTCAAAGCGAAATATCGCGTGTATTTTACATGCAGCGAATGCAATATGATACCTAGATATTATACCAACAGCTTTTGGGTAATATGATACCCCTTGGTATAATAAAATAAAATAAAGTAAATAGTGTTTTATTGTAGGCAAAAATAACCATATACAAGAAAAATACATTGAAACAGATAAAATAGTAAAGAAATCATACTCATAAAAATATCATTAAATTCATTAAAATCATAAAATATCATTCAATTAATTAAAAATCATAAAATATCATTCAATTAATTAAAAATCATAAAATATCATTAAATTCAATACAAAAACATTAAAAAATATCAATAAAAACATTCAAAAAAAATTAAAACATGGAGGTATGTATAGGTACCCATAGTCTTCAAAAATAACATTAATTTTATTGTCATTTTTTGTTCTCGCTTAGGTGAACAGAAATCCAGTGCACGAATATAGGGCTTGCAAGGTTGCACGAGACAACCCTCAAAATGCTACTACTGGAGCGTCTCAAACTTTGCCAAAAGGACGCGATCCTCGACCTCATAGTGGCGTAAAAATCAGGAACCCTCGCTTCAGGTATGGTCATGGTATTAACTGGCTACCTGACTTTACCAGCCACTGACTCTACCCGGAACGACTGTTTAAGATCTACACTTATGTCAGCTTACTTATGCCCTAACGGCTAAACTTGCTTTCCGAGGCACGAAGTGATCTCGATATGTAATGAATGGTCACCCATCCGAGGTCTAACCTCAGCAAGCGTTGCTTAACCTTCAATCAAACCGTGCGGTTATTATTATATTTTAGCCACGATCCTCAAAAAGTTTTAAAAGGTGATGTAGGTACATATTAATATGGCGACACTGAACGATTCCACTGAATCACTTTGAATGAGCTTCACGTACAATGAGAGATCAGTGTATACTGGTTTTGTTAGCTTGATTGGTTGTTGTGCGTATAGGTTGTTTGCAGCTTTAAGTGGAGGGGTTGAGCGTCCATCTAAAGCCGCAAATCGCCACACGAAGCGATTTGCAGCTATAAGTGGACGCTGAACCTTACTAAAGATCGATAGCCCAATAAAGGATGCGAGTATGATTTATTATTTATAATAAAAAATATCTAATTTTGGAACCACTGCTATCAGTTGTGTACATTGGACAGTATCTGCGTATCTTGATCGATATATTAATATATTATTGTTTATACAGATTGGCCTGTTTTTAGTTGTTTTTGCATCCTGTATTTTGTTCATAAAGTAAATCGAGGGCAGTATTATGATCGATTTCCTGAGTTCATCATACTTAGAACCCTAATTAAAAATAACTAACAAAATAGGCTAGTTTCCACCATCAATAAATTGCAAATCTATTTAGTCCGTCAGTTAGAGTATTGGAAAATAATGGACACGTATTTTTTGTTTTTGTAAATCAATGAATATTGACAAAGATAAAACGCATCAAAACTCGGGAGCTCGTGACGTCACAACGCACTAAAAATTATAGCACGGCGTGACGTATTGAGAATTTTAATAGCGTCGTATCTTCGTCAATTTTGGTGTACGTTATAACAAAAAAAAAAATACGTGTCAAATATTTTTTGATAATCTAACTGACGGACTAATTAGATTTTTCAGGACACAAGTCTATTCACAGTACAGTCACCAGCACATTAAGTTACCAGAAACTGATATTTTTTTTCATTCGAGTTGAACTTAACCTTCAACATTTTGTGTTAGGGGTAACTCGTCCACTTCGAAACTGTGACCAGGGACCAGTTGCCCCTATTAAATATTGATAATGATTAACTGGGGCACATCTCTTTTTCTCTAAAAGAAAACAAAAACAAGTAGGAGATGAAAAGCAATGGGAAATTTTCCAGTGGTTTTTATGAACGAACTAGATAGCGCTGATCAATCTTGGGAATAATAAAATGGCTCATTTTTATGTCCACAAAGCCTTAACTGAAGTACGGAGGAACCTAAGTTCGACTCGATGCACCAGGTGTTTAAACGTAACGCAAAAACACTCACAAGAACAATAGCAAAAAACATGTAAAAACTTGTAGTTCAGTTCAGTGATGCAAAAGAACAGTAGACTTTTTAGTTTAAAATGTTTGACAGAAAAAAAAAGTCCTTTACAGAAAAAAAGTCCTTTAGAGTTCTCACTTTATATACTTACAACAATGAATAATAAATTAAGAAATTTTACTACACAATGAGTTTGACATGTGTCTAGGAGAGTTTTTTTTGTCCTGCTAAAAGATTTTACCATTGACCTATTATTTAATACGTAGTAAATTCTTTTTTTATTGGATTTTACTAGAACGCCGCATAAAAAATATTCCCAAAGCTGATCAGCGCCATCTATTGATATATACTGAAGCTTTGTAACAAACGTCAGTGGAAAATTCCCCATTTGATATGACTGACTGGCGACTGTACATAAATAGTTTTTTTTTTGTAGAACCTGGCGTTCTGTAGTTTCTCCCAACCTCATGCGAAAAATCGTGAGTTTAGGTATAAATATTTTGGTACCCTAAAACTTCAATTTAATTACACATATTTCTGGTCCAAACCTTCGTGCGGTTCATTCTTCTACCCGTCTTTGTTGAGGGTTATACAAATATACGAGTATGTACAGTCAAAGGTCAAAATTCCACTTCCACCGCAATGCACATTATCGTTTGCGCTATACGGGCTCCGGCGCCTATACACACATACGCATATTTATCCGTGTGAGTGATGTTCCAACGCTAACAAATTAACATGTCGTGTAGCATCGCTACGAGTAATAATATAGATGTGGTCAATGTTAGACAAGGATGACAATATCAGTAACTTCTTTTTATCACCGTCTGATTATTTTTTTCATAGTAATGCAAAATTTTGACAAGTTTGCGTAAGTAACATTAGCTAGATCGGTAACGAGGCTAGTGTGATCGGGATAGATGTGAGTTCGAATCCAAGATGGACCGGTTTTTTATGTTTTATTTAATTATGTTTAATAATTTATTTTTGTAAGTTATTTTGAACAAATAGATATTATAATAAATATATTATAAAGGTAATTTATTATTACAATAATGATAATAAATGAAACAAACAAGTAATATTATTATTTTTTTTATAAAAGAAGTCCTTTACACTTACTTATGTTATTATTGTAGTATAGAATGTTAAAAATCATATTTAAGGTTACTTACATAATATAGATATTATGAAAATTCTGACATCATTTAAGAGGTTAAATTTAACTATTCATTTTCTCAATGAAAAGAGGATTGAAACTTAACCTCAATTTTACAATACTTAATATAAATACTAATTTGTTTAAGTTACGGTCACTATGTCCCCTGACATAAAATTACCCTACCTGTTTAGGATTTTTAATATTTCGTATGACCTCCGTTAGCCTCGATACAGCTAATGAGACGTCGACGCATAGACGCCACAATATTTGCACAGACATTTGTGCCACGCAAACTATCCCATAATTGCATGCAATGGGATTTGAGTAGCTCAGGGCATCTCTCGTCCCGAGCTTCCCATCTTTGCACCATTAAACCCCATACATTTTCTATAGGGTTTAAGTCAGGGGACCGAGCTGGCCAAGGAATAACTTTAATTTCCGGATGATTGCTAAACCATTCGCGAACAATGCTGGCACGGTGAATAGGACAATTGTCTTGCACAAAACTTATCTCTTCTAAGTCTTCTGCGGGGTAGATATTACGCACCGTAGGCAACATTACATCATTCAGCACTTCCACATAGTTGGCACTGTTGGCTCGCGTCGATATAAAACTTAATTCACCGGGCCCTTGAGCACTTATCCACCCCCACATATTCACACTGATTCTGCCTGATTCCGTATTTGGTCTTATATTGCCTTCAGACCAACGCGTGTTATTTCTACGCCACAAATGCAGCCTTCCTTTTTGGGACGATTTAAAAGATTTTTCGTCGGTGAATATTGTCGTCTCCCAATCAAAGTCCAAATAATCCCGTGCGAAATTTAACCTCGCCTCTTTATGCCGTTGCGTTAAAAACGGTTTTTTAGCTGGCGTTCGGTGATGAATACCTTCGGCATGGAGTATGCGGCGAACGGTGCGTACTGATGTGCCGAACTCATCGGCAAAACGAGTTGTTGGGATGAAACCATTCGTCTCATATTCAGCTACCATATAACGTCGCTGAGGCTGGCTAATAAGAGGTGGTCTTCCGCTCCTCTCACGACTCTTCAGGCTACCTTCTTCCTCAAACCTCTTCACCCAGCGCCTAACAGTCTCTCTCTAAAAAAAAAGTCTATATTACACAATTGCAACAAGCGATTTAGGTCTACCATTATATTTTGTAGGTATCATCACATAAAATTTAAAAAAAATAAACTTACGCATAAACCGGTTTCATTCGATATTTGAGATATATTAAGGCCAGTCGAATATAGGGCCACAATATTTGCCTTAGCTTCAATTCTAATATTAGCCTGCATATTGAATTCAGAAGAATACTAAAATAGCAACAGCAAGATAACACAAACGCTCGTAACTATGTTCACCAACCAAGAACAGCGAATAGTGGAATAATTTATGTGAACTAGTAAAGTAGTTAAAATATGCAGGTAGATTTGAAACAAAGTGAACTTATCACTTTGTTTCAAATCTACCCTCATATTTTAATAACGACGCTAAGATTGAAAATTATTGTAAAACGAAAGAATCTTCGTTTAGTTGTGGAATATATTTTAACATTATATTTTGTTAACAACTCGGCATTTATATTTCACATGTAAGTAATACTTAAAAAATGTTTTTCATGTTTGATGTGAGACTCGAACCCGAACACTCGCCATGCGAGGCGCAGGCGCAGTGCTAGCCAATTTGGCCACTGTATCACTTACACAACTCATTGAAATTTGTAATAACAATCTTAAGCGGGCAACAAGTTGCTAATGTGTAAGTGTTGTCAAACGTTCTTATAGAAGAAGGTCATAAGTACAACTAATATTGCTTTGCCATTGTGTTGCGAGATTGGCAGTCGACTTCTGACTGTTATAGTACATATACGTACATTTATTTCAGGTTTGGAACTGCATTTTCTTTACAATTTTTAATATTACATTATGAGTCCTATTACATTTTTTACGCAAATTCGTGATTTTTGACGCAGTAATTTTCAGCATCAGTTAAATATTTTAATTATTTGCTTATGAATAACAATAGTGCCATTCTCTTTCTTGTAAGTTGGAGTTACACATTTTCATTTTTCTTTTCGTGTAATTTACTATAAATATTTTACGAACTCCGTTTGCAAGAAAAACCGTCGGCGATGGAACTTTGACGCTCAAATTCACATTGTTACATGCAATTCTTATAAAAGCTAAAATTATTGAAAAATAATCTGAATGATGTGATGATCTGAATGTCTTGTTTATTGGAGTTTTAGAATTTCTTTAAATTCCTTTAATTTTCACGGAAAAAATCGTAAAGAAAGCGTAATTTAAGCCATAAAAGTCTTGATTCAGCGTCCATTATATTCCAAATAAACTAAACTTTAACAAATAAATTAATATGATATAAAACTTCAATCTACAATGAATAAGTTTCATTAGTTTTCGTTTGTCAATATAATAAGACAAAAATACAATAAATAAAATTGAAGTAGTCAATTCAGGTCGCTCCTCAGTCTCAAGTCAGTCTCGTCTCTAATTTTCGTCAATAACAATCGACAATCATCCGGAGATCGCTATTATTATCGACTCGTGTACCTACGCCGATCGAAAAAATTTGATCCAGGGAGTAAAAATCAAAAAATTGCGAAAAAATGTAATAGGACTCTTAGGTGTTGTATTTTGGGTACATCTACTAAATGAGAGTAAAATTCTGTTGTTTTGCTTGGGCTGTAACTAGGATAGATTACCTACTGCAAGACCGAGTACATATTGTTTTATTCAAAATATTTGCTACAAATGAAATTTCATATTTGGCGTAACGAATTTTGAAACAATTCTCAGAAGTTGCAGTTACAATCACCAGCCAGTGTGTATGTAAACACTTTTGAACGGTCAGCTGTTGACCCATCGAAGAACTGACCGCGGCAATGGTTCCGTTGTAATGAACGCTAAATGCCATCTTAATTACTACCTAAATATAATTGAGCGTCTCCTCATTGATCTAGTGGTTGTAAGCGCGACCGCTGAGCATGTGGTTCTTGGTTCGATTCTCAGGTCGGGCAAAGTGTTATTGGGTTTTTCATCAGGAATTTCTCAGTAACTGCCACGGAGTCTGGATTTGGGCCCGGATAATAGCAATAGGCCCGTCCCATATTCATCATCATCATCATCAGCAGCCTCTAATATTCCCACTGTTGGGACACGGCCTCCTCTCAATGAGAAGGAATGGGCGGATTGGTAGATGTCACGTCTTCGAATTTTTGGTTCTAGGTGATGCCGGTTTCCTCACGATGTTTTCCTTCGACGTTTTGAGAGCAGTGGTGATGAAATAAATTACACAAAGTAATGCGCCTGTCTGGGTTCGAACCCACAACCACTGGGCCACCGCTGATCCTAGTTCCCTATTACATTGAACTTAAAACATAACTACATGGCGAAATGTGGTAGTGTTCCTAAGTTGGTACTTACACCTCTAGTATACGATCTCACCTCACCATACTTCGGGGATTATAGGCGTCATGTTATGTTTATAAGCGTGCGTTGAAAATACAACAATGCAATTTTATTTATGCACTAACTATGCTCGCGACTTCATCTACATGGAGTTTGGTAATTGACCCACGGGATTAAAAGTATCCTATGTGTTAATTCAAGTTTTAAGATATCTGTGTGCCAAATTTCTTCCAAATCCATTGAGTAGTTTTTGCGTGAAAGGTTATCAAACATCCAGACATCCATAAATCCCCTAAAATTCGCATTTATGATATGTTTAAGAAGCAAGATGAGTAGGAAGTAGGATTTATGTAGAAGCAACCTAGTGTTTGTGAAAATGGGCAGTAACTAACGTGGTAAGTTAGGCACGAGCAGGGCCTCAAGCTATTACAATAGTGTCAGAATGGTCTATCATTAATATCATAATTCTTTATTTTGACAAGTTTGGTAATCTACTAATATGATGGCGTCATTATGACTTTCCAATGGTCAACCACTGACACTCCATTGAAAGAAATAGCAGAGAATGGTAATCTCGTAGGTACCTTCATAATGAAAAATGAATGACTGGTGCTATTTACGAACTTCTTACTACTTCAGATTGCTTTAACACTAATAATATATATATAAATGAAATCTGGCGGGTTTTATGATAATGGCAATACGACAATGTCATTCTAACACAATTCTATTACGAGTCTATTGACCGACCAATGATCGATCATGATGAATTTAGCAGATTATGAACTTTTAGCAAAATGACAATGGGATGAGAATGGGATCGTGTTGGAATGACGAATTTATAAAAATAGCTGACTTGGGCCCCAGATCTTATATCGTCTTTTGATGTTGATTGATTATATTTTCGCTGTTTTATAACATCACTGGACACAACGTGTCTGTTTTGGATCATGAAATGTTTATAATCAACAAATTTTCAGTCATTCAGGTAAACATTTGAGTATCTGTTTAGTTTTAAACGATTTTAGAGCCTTTTCCGAAAAAGATTGTTGAAACATTTAGATGTGTGTAATTGGATGCGTAATGAAATAACTTACGTACAGCTTCTCGTTGCCTCGTTAGTAACAAGCGCTAGTTGCTGAGCAAGAGGTACTGGGTTCGAGTCCCACGTAGGCTCAGTTATTGAGGTTTTCCATAGTTAGAATTGTGGAGGTCAGATAGGCAGTCGCTCCATGTAAAATACTGGCTGGTTACGCACACGAAACCGCCAAGTCTGAAAGCCGACCCCAACATAGTTGGGAAAAGGCTAGGCAGATGGTGATTGTGTGCACTTGTGGCATGTGCCAAATAAATTCATTTTCTTTCTTTCATTTTTGTGACGTTATCATCATCGTTATCGGTGACAGAATGTCAATTATTGTCAGTATGTCTGTCCCCTGGACAATTGTATATTATATTATGTTATATTTGACTTTAAAAATCTGTCTTTTTGGAGATCGGGGATCTTACACAATAGGCTTGTGTCCTGATAAAATCGAATTAGTCTGTCAGTTAGATTATACAAAAATATTTGACACGTATTTTTTCTTTTGTTGCGTAAACTAAAATTGACGAAGATACGACGCTTATAAAATTCTCACTACGTCACGCCATGCTATAATTTTTAGTGTGTTGTGACGTCACGAGCCCCTACTCTCGAGTTTTGATGCGTTTTATCTTTGTCAATATTCAGTAATATCATTCATTTAGCATTTATCACTGATTACAAAAACAAAAAATACGTGTCCATTATTTTCCAATACTCTAACTCATCATCTGCCTAGCCTTTTCCCAACTTTGTTGGGGTCGGCTTCCAGTCTAACCGGATGCAGCTGAATACCAGTATTTTACATGGAGCGACTGCCTATCTGACCTCCACAACCCAGTTAGTACCGGGTAATACGATACCCCTTGGTCAGACTGGTTGTCAGACTTTTTGGGCCTCTGACTACCTAACGACTGTCAAAGATCTACAAATGACAGCCGGGACCAACGGCTTAACGTGCTTTCCGAGGCACGGAGGAAACTCGGTATGTAATGGGCGGTCACCCATCGACAGACCAACCTAGGCAAGCACGGCTTAACCTAACAATCGACCCGAGCGGCTGTTATTATTTAGCCACGAGCTCCTATTTTCCAATACTCTAACTGACGGACTAAATAGATTAGTAATTTATTGATGGTGGAAACTAGCCTGTATAAACAGCAGGCAGTAGTAGAAACTTTCAAAAGAATGGGGGGCATTTTGATTTTGTTTCCTCTGACGTGCCGCCTACCATACCAAAAATGAAGGAAAACAAGACAATATGGCATTTATATTTGATAAGGGTCCGAAGAACCAACCTACTGCTGTCAGGTCTGGTATAGATAGCAGGGATTGTTCAACCAAGACGAGAATGAATACGTAATTTTTAATAAAACGGGCAGACATGGGTTAGCCACCTTTTTGTGTTTTATAGGGTTGAAGGGATAGATAAATCGATCGTTTTCTTATAAGCTGGGATGATCTGTGGGATTTGAATATTAAAGATACGTTATTAATTAAGCATGTTATTTATAAAATACCTAAATACAGTTGAACGTCACAGAAGAAAAAACAAAGTATAACGACAGGTTTTAATGAAAAATAAATTCGGACACCACAATATGTCGCTCAAAATCCATTGTTTTTTTAATTTTTATGTATTCATCCAAATTGGTTCATCAGTTTACGAGTTACCAAGGTCATGGGACGAACATACACATTTACATTGTGCTGAAAAAAATTACACTCTTTCTGGGTCAGTCGAGTAAAAAGGAGAAAGAAACCTCTGAGCGTGGTTTAATATGCTGGGACAGGATGAATTTTTTCCTCTCATAGAGAGGCCTGTGTCTAAGCAGTGGGAACATTAATAGGCTGATGATGAGGGTGAATTTTGAAGCTGTACTGTTAATATTACAAGTTAATTTAGACTTACTTATTCTCTTGACTTTAGATTCAAAAGATAGTTCTATGAAATTGTATAAACAGATGTACTTATTTCGCTGTAGAAACGACTTTGATGTTTAATAACTAAAATATGAAACAGCTTTCAAACTAGTTTAAAGGGAATCTCAGATTATAAACTTTAATGAATAATGTTGTTTTGTTTAAACTTTAAAACAGTTATTTAAATCAAGTTTCTTTCACATTTATTATACAAGTAAAATCTCCTTATAAGGCCCTTTTAACCCTAAAATTAGCAACTCTATTTGTGGTGGTTCAAACTTCGTTTGAAATACTGTTAGAATAAAGTTCTAATCAGCTTGCACTACAAAGCGGTTGTTACGTCAGTCACTGCGGCCGAATAGTGCGAAATGAGTGGTTTTATGCGGTTTACAAAAAATCTGTTGATTGGACTAAAAAAATAAAACACATAAGACCTGCTTTATAGTTAGTTCAGTTAGTATGCAAAGTTTCATGATCTAATTTGAAGTACATTTTGAATACCAGCGGTTTATTGTTCGATTTGGAGGTAACTTTGGATTTTTTTTCTATCCAGAAAAGTTTATGGAATCGTGTTGTCGTCACACATAAGACTTAGCATTAATCCTCAACCTTACCATATATTTATTTCAAAATTAATGCTGTAGTATTTTAGGCGCAACGGAGGATCATGCTAAGCCATTTGAGTGATATATAGCCCTTAATAGGAACGCAGATTATACTTTCCATAGGAAAGGAAAGGCACATGTCCCACTGCTGACGAGTTCTCGGTCAAGAAACGTGTAAAAGATTATAGGGGAAAATATAATGACCACCAAAAATAACTTTGTGACCACTAACATCTATCACCTAAAATATCAATTGATGGCCAAATTTTGATGAGGTGGTTGATGACAAACTAGTTTTGCATAGGCCGACTTGGGGTATCCTGACACGGATAGAATTAGGTTAGAAGGGTATGGCGGGGCCAGATGAGCGAGCGAATAGACCCCTCCATACCCTTCGTGGTTATTTTTTTTATAAACGATTCAGAAGTAGGAGCCCCACCAAGCAAGGTCCGTCGACCGGGTCTCCCTCGACTCTGATGCAAGAGCATAACAGTTCAATTTCTTGTGGTCATCAACTAAAAAAATGAATCGTAGGTTCTTATTTCACGGGGGATTAATTTTGGTGATCATTTACTAATTTTGGCAATCAAAAGTGATTTTATTGCCCTTACATTTTGCTAAATCTGGTGCTTCATTAATTGTACTTATGCCAAAGATTATAGGGCCAAGACTCATCGCAACAACTGGACTCTGTCAAACAAACAGTTCGTTTTTAAGGTTCCATGCTCGAAGCGTAACCAACGGGACCCTATTAGTAAGCCTTTGCTGTCCGTCCGTCCGTCTGTCCGTCTGTCTGTCAGCGGGCTGTATCTCATGATCCGTAATAGGTAGACAGTTGTTTTTTTTACAAAATGTAAAAATGTGTATGTCTCTTGCCGCTGTAACAAGAAATAATAAAAATAAATTCTAGAATAAAGGACCCCTACTGCAATGGTACGGAACCCTTCATGCACGAGACAGACTCGCTCTTGGACGGTTTTTTTTAATTACTACTTGCTGATAGCTAATCGCCGGCCGCAGTAGCGATCGTGACCATAGATCAACAAGGCAGTCAGTCAAACCATAAGCAATTTATTGTTCTTTTATTAAATTATTCTCATCTTGATGCAGAGACTGTTTTTGAAGGCCTTGTCTTGTCTCTTTTGACATCTGTAAAAATCTCTTCAATTAATTATAGCAATCATTTGCAATATTCCCAAACCTTTTGCAACGGCTAATATTTCTATCACGATTACGCCATTATTTTGACAAACACTATTACGTTAGTAGTTTGTACCTTTATTTTTTGCTTTCCTCTATCCAATATTGCTGAATAGTTTTCATAGCCTAACAAATAATAAGAACTTTGGAACTTCAATTACGTTTAGGTACGGGAAAAACTGTCTCAAGAATATTTTCGAAGGCCCAGTTAGGCATTACTAAAAGTTACGCTTGGTAACTACAGCGTGTATCAGAAAAGTATAGTTTTAGTTAAGGACTGTGTTTCTGGTACTACAAAAAGTACTATAGAAACAGTAAAAAAGTACTAGCGCCATCTATGTCACAAAGGAAGAACCTTGATGTTAATCAAAAATTCTAAATCGCGCAATTAAAGTTATCTGGGACATAAGACTATTCAGGGTGTAAACAATTTCATCATGAAGCCGTCAACCAAGCATTCTGTACATCAAACTAAGTAACTTTACGCAAAAATTATTGCTGGGAAACGACTTTTTTTTTTGGGATGAAAAATCATGTTTTCTGGTAGAACTCAATGTAACGCACTCAAAACATTGTGCTGATCATCATCATAATCATCATCATTTCAGCCGAAAGACGTCCACTGCTGGACATAGGCCTCCCCCAAAGGGGGTTTTTTGCCATAATCGCCACGCTTGGCAGGCGGGTTGGCGATCGCAGTGCGGTTGTTACAAAAGCATAGAGAACGCTGCTGCCCATTCTCCGGTAATTCCCTTAGTCGCCTCTTACGACACCCACGGGAAGATATGGGATAGTGCTATTCTTTACGTCCGACACCATACAGAAAATTGTGCTGATGGATGGATTGAATAGTACCGGGCTCGTGGAGGTACCTATTTAAAGTAAAAATCATATATTAAAAACTACAAGTTGGAACTTTGACCCCCAATATCTCCGTAACTAGAAGGTATCCAGGTATGGTGTAGAACAAAAAAAATATGGCAATGACGGGGTAACAAGTGTCTTTCGGCTTCGTTAAGAGTCCTATTACATTTTTTTCGCAAATTTTTGATTTTTACTTTGTGGATCAAATTATTTCGGTCGGCGTACACGAGTCGATAATAATAGCGATATCCGGATGATTGTCGATTGTTATTGACGAAAATTAGAGACGAGACTGACATGAGACTGTGAAGCGAGCTGAATTGACGCAGAATTATAGTACTTTAATTTTATTTATTGTAATTTTGTCTTATTTTATTGACAAACGAAAACTAATGAAACGTATTCATTGTTGATCGAAGTTTTATATCATATTAATTTATTTTATAAAATTGAGTTTATTTGGAATATAATGGACGCTGAATCAAGACATTATGGCTTAAATTACTCTTTCTTTACGATTTTTTCCGTGAAAACTTAAGGAATTTAAAGAAATTCTAGAACTCCAATAAACAAGTAAAACATTCAACATAACTTTCAGTAATTTTAGCTTTGGTAGGAATTGAAACTAACAATGTGAATTTGAGCGTCAAAGCTCCATCGCTGACAGTTTTTCTTGCAAACTGAGTTCATAAAATATTTATAGTAAATTACAGGAAAAGAAAAATGTGAATGTGTAACTCCAACTTAGAAGAAAGAGAATGGCACTATCGATATTCTTAAGCAAATCACTAAAATAACTTACAGCTGCTGAGAATTACTGCGTCAAAAATCATGAATTTGCGTAAAAAATGTAATAGGACTCATAAGAGGTTTTTTACACCCTTTATACATATGAAAAAACCCAACAAAAACTGTCAGGCAGTAGCCAGATACAAGGCCCGTCTGGTCGGAGGATCCCTTCTCCTTTCTATGAAGGATAAATAACTTTACATCCTGTTCTTCATACCTCTATCATCATTTCAGCCGAAAGACGTCAACTGCTGGACCTAGGCCTCCCCCAAGTGTCGCCACATTGACCGGTCCCGTGCGACTCGCATCCAGTGTATCCCCGCAACCTTCACCCTAGGCCATCGGTCCACTTAGTGGGAGGCTTTCCAACGCAACGTCTTCCGGTTCGCGGTCGCCACTCCAGAACTTCTCGGCCCATCGGCCATCAGTTCTGCGAGCAATGTGCCCTGCTCACTGCCACTTAAGTTTGGCAATTCTTCGGGCTTCTTCATTTCTGATTCGATCGCGCAAGGAAATTCCGAGCATAGCCCTCGCCATTGCCCTTTGCGGTGACTTTAAGCCTTCTGATACCTCTATAGTGTCACATATTTGGGTCGAGTAGGTATTGATATTTTTGTATGGGACATCTAATGTTACTTTCGCTATTACGATGCTGTTCCCATACAGAAAATTGTTAAGTTTGATGGTCTGTACCTACTATACCCATAAACATCTAAAAATATATGTCCACACCATTTTGATACATGCTGTACGTTTAGGTCTAAGAGCTAAGTTATCAGATGTAAGAAAGTTGTCGGTATTAGTGCCCGATCCCACGTCTACACTAGTCAAGTAGTCAAGGAGCTTCCCGCTCAGAATTTCGATTAGGTAGTTCTCGACTAATCGAAATTCTGAGCGGGAAGCTCCTTGACTGAGTGAGAAGTTGTGTACTTTGTTGGAAGAATAGTTTGATTAAGAGGCCAGCGACCGATGCGTAGTTCATACAAACGTAATACCAAAATAATTTGTAAATCAAAAACATTCTTAAGGTAGTGTGTCTTTATTCCGATTGGAATAGAGAATATCTAGGTTCCCAAGTATACATTTTACATGGACACTGATTTAAAGAAGAGTTATGAGAAAAATAAGTTTTCTATAGAATTTTTTATTCCACATGTCTTGTCTTTATATCGCTGTCCTTTCAAAATATATATATTAAGGAACATAAATATTCTATAATCCAATCGAAATAAATAACCACTACCTTAAGTCTATGTTTGATTTACAAATTATTTTGGTATTACGTTTGTATGAACTACGCATCGGTCGCCTCTTAAGAACGTGAATCGAAGTTAGATTGGATGCAGTGTAGTTACTTGAGACTATAGCTGTAGCCCGCAACCTTCGTCTGCGTGAAAATAATACTTCCAAATTTGAATCGATTTTTGTTAACAATTTTACCAATTCTTTTTCGTTACCTACTCCTTAAAACATCAGCTATCTGCCAGTAAAAGTCCCGCCAAAATCGGTCCAGCCTTTTCGGAGATTAGCCGGAACAAACAGACAAAAATTAAAACAATTGTTTTATTTGTTGTACCGTAATATACTTTTCAATACACTTTCTCGAAAACTGGTCCATAACGCACTACGATTAGGTACAACATGCAATGTATTTCACACGCGTGCGATTTTTTCCACTTTCCTGCACGTGTGCGGGAATGAAAATTGCCACAGATAACTATACCTATACTTAGTCCAAATTGGTTCAATGTCTATAGTCTGAGGTGAATGTTTTTTTTTTATTTTGTCAAAGCACTATGCGTCTTTACGGCATAAATATTTTTTGAATTTTAAAATTGTGTTTTTAAATAGAATATCATAGATAAACATGATTATTTAAAACTAATAGTTACTTTTATACACAAATTAACATTTATTTGTGTTCTGAATTCAAAAATATAAAATAAATCTTTGTTTTTATATTAGGCTGTTTAACGACTTCATACCATTGCCTCTCTTTCAACCTGGCGAGACCAAAGCGCGAAAAAAAAAGAAAATTTAAATCATAGTTTCATAGTTCGTGACAAAAATATTATTCGTTATTTTATTTTATTTCTTCAAAAGTGTATTGAAAAACGTCGTTTGATACACGTGGACATTTGTTATTGCAATTCTCGGCTCAAAAACACCCTCGCCTACGGCTCGTGTGTTATAATTCCGCCTCGATTGCAATAACAAACTTTCTCCACTTGTATCAAAATGTACTATTTCAATACACTTTCTCGAAAACTGGTCCATAACGCACTACGATTAGGTACAACATGCAATGTATTTCACACGCGTGCGATTTTTTCCACTTTCCTGCACGTGTGCGGGAATGAAAATTGCCACAGATAACTATACCTATACTTAGTCCAAATTGGTTCAATGTCTATAGTCTGAGGTGAATGTTTTTTTTTTTTTGTCAAAGCACTACGCGTCTTTACGGCATAAATATTTTTTGAATTTTCAAATTGTGTTTTTAAATAGAATATCATAGATAAACATGATTATTTAAAACTAATAGTTACTTTTATACACAAATTAGCATTTATTTGTGTTCTGAATTCAAAAATATAAAATAAATCTATTTTTTATATTAGGCTGTTTAACGGCTTCATACCATTGCCTCTCTTTCAACCTGGCGAGACCAAAGCGCGAAAAAAAAAGAAAATTTAAATCATAGTTTCATAGTTCGTGACAAAAATATTATTCGTTATTTTATTTTATTTCTTCAAAAGTGTATTGAAAAACATCGTTTGATACACGTGGACATTTGTTATTGCAATTCTCGGCTCAAAAACACCCTCGCCTACGGCTCGTGTGTTATAATTCCGCCTCGATTGCAATAACAAACTTTCTCCACTTGTATCAAAATGTACTATTCCTAAGCATCATCATCATCATCTGCGTAGCCTTTTCCCAACTATGTTGGGGTCGGCTTCCAGTTTTACCGGATGCAGCTGAATATTTTACAGTATTTTACATGAAGAGGCTGCCTATCTGACCTCCACAACCCAGTTAGTACCGGGTAATACGATACCCCTTGGTAAGACTGGATGTCAGACTTTTTGGGCCTCTGACTACCTAACGACTGTCAAAGATCTACAAATGACAGCCGGGACCAACGGCTTAACGTGCTTTCCGAGGCACGGAGGAAACTCGGTATGTATTGGGTGGTCACCCAATATACTTTCCTAAGCATTCAATGTAAAAACGTCATTTTAAAATTATAAACATACTTCAATCTTATATATTTGTATAGACGGTTAATTTATGTTATTATTTTTCAGCCTATCTGATAGTCAGCTAATGGGCGTGTAAACCTAGAGGCATCAACACTAGGTCACCTACCCAACTTTTACTTACTTATAAATCATGAGTAAATGACAATATGTCGGCTGACAGGTGAGAGGATACACGTGTAAGGAATGGGGTAGATGACACAACAATCAATGAGGCATTTTCTTTTTAGCTCTTCCCTAGTCGCTGGATAGATGGCTCTGAACTTAGTATGATAATGCAAGGAACAGAACTTAAAAAAACAGATTTTTACAAAGCGCGAGAAAACTAGGTTATATTCGGAAGGTTAAGCAAACGAAAGTCACGTCACATACGCTCGTTGACTGACGTCAACGAGCGTATGTGTCGTGACGCATTTTTTTTTCCCAAGCGTTTTGGCTTTGGCACCAACTATCATAGTCAGTTCAACGCCATCTATAGAGTTCTTGGAAACTAAGTTTTTTTTTAATACCTCAAAAGGAAAATCTCTCATTGAGATACTTTTTAAGAGCTGTCAAAACGCGGTGGTTCTCTCATGGACTTTGTATGGCAATAGCAAACTGTGACGTCACTGTTTCTTCAACTCAATGACAACTCAACTATTTACTGATTTCAAAGCAATTGAAAATCGAAATGGCAATTAATTGAAATTAAATCGGGTTTTCAGGCCCAAAATAAAGCGTTTTTTATTTAGAGAGTCTTGGAATTATTGTTTAATGATGTCATCTACCCTATTATCTACATAACTGACCCAGCACAAGTACGGATGGCGACCAATCAAGCTATACAAAACTGGTTTATGTTGATCTCTGATTGTACCGGAAATCTATGCAAAGCGAAGCCATGTTATGTATATTGAAAAAGTATAGCTTTTATGTTGACGTGTGTAAACGACAATTTACTCAGTTTTTCAATCAATTGTTTACTGTAATAGATATGGGGAAAGGTCAATTAATAATGAATAGGTACAAATTAAAAGCCCGATATCGATTCTGTTGTGCACAAACTAAACTTAATTTTAGGCTATTGCTACAGTAAAACGGGGCTATTTGGGTTTTCGGGGGTTATTTGGTACCATATATAACAAAATGTTATAGGGGTTTTCCATCAGCAATTTCTCAGTAACATCTTCCCATTATATATTACTTTACTCTTTGGTAACATCAAATCAAAGTGTTGCTAGAGTTTGTAAAATAACTTCTACCATACACCAACCGGCAGTTATTGATATTTTTGTTCGAAATTATGGGTCGTCCCAAATAGCTCTCAAAACCCAAATAGCCTAGTTTTACGGTATCTTTTTCTAAAAGGCAGAGAAAAGGCCGGCTATAGCTATGGACTAAGTTAGAGATGTCAAACTAGTATATGCCTTGCGCTTCACCGTGTTTTTAGTCGACATGTTTTTACGTGCACCCTTCATTTGTATGGAAATATTAGTTCGAATTAAATTTGACAGCTCTAAATTACGTCAGTCTCTTTCTCGTTTTAATAGAGAGAAAAAGATAGCAATAGCCTAAATTAAGTTTAGTTTGTGCACAACAGAATCGACACCCTTGTCTGTTTGGTGATGTACATATTTGTAAATGCCCGATTTTGTCATTTTTGTTCAAGGTTCCTTCAAACATTTATTTTGGTTACAACAAACGTTTTTTTGACTAAGCAAAATTAATAAAATTTTGTATTTTCTGAATTTAGATTAATAACGTAAATGATCTCGTTAGTTATGTTTAAGTCCCATGTAATAAGGGACGACCCTATTGCCATCAACCGGACACAAATACATGCTCCGTGGCTGCTATTGAGAAATGTGGGTGTAGTGTTAGGTACACCTCTGCTATCTACGTTATGTTATCATCAAATTTACAACAAAGTGTTCTTAACTAATATTTATTATACGCTTCGCAATAATATTAATTTGATGTTGGTTGATCTTATGATTACACCTTATAACTACGAATCCTTTCAATTATGAAAAGCCTGGGGCCAGAAATATACGGTGTATATAATAACTCTTTCATTACAAATATCTCACTTATATCTACACTAATATTATAAAGAGGAAAACTTTGTTTGTTTGTTTGTAATGAATAGGCTCAAAAACTGCTGGACCGATTTTAAAAATTCTTTCACCATTCGAAAGCTACATTATCCACGAGTAACATAGGCTAAATTTTATTTTGGAAAAAAATAGGGTTCCGTAAGATATTTGGGGTTTTCGGACACAAGGTGTAAAAAATCAACCAGAAAAGTTACTTATTTTGCGTACGCTGCCTAAACTATAAAAGATAGAACCATAAAATGTTCTAATTAATTGTAGATCTTATAAATATCTACAAAAAAATCCGCAACACACTATACCTATCTATGTCGAGTGAGGCACAACAACCACTTTTTTATTTTTTTATCTTGATTTTTTTTTGACTACATTTAAACGCATTTATTTTTCTCATGCTATAATCCTTATCAAAATAAATTATTTCATCACTAAGTACAGTTTATGTAGATAATATTTGGTCTTTGAATGATTAAAATTGGACGTTTGGTTTTAAAGTTAATACGATTTCTGCTGCACGGCCCGTTGCGAAGTGGGCGTCACCAAGACGGGGTGCGCGTGCGGGAGGGGAGTTTAGATCTATGAGCAGAGCTATTGCACTCCGTGTGTAGGCATGAGATAATTACCTACCGCTTCGCGCATATTGAATATGCAAGCTCTCTAGGGCTGTTGCGCTCTAGCCGTGCCGTGCGTAACTGCGTACGTATGCCGCGTTAATTTTTCGCGCTCTTTTTACCTCGCGTCGCGTACCCACCTACACGTGCTTCGTGTTTGTTAACTGACTGATTTATTGATCATTAATCATTACTAGTGAAAATAACAAGCCGGATAAACTGTTGCTGTTAATAAATGTAGAAAAAAAATGTCTTTTTTATATAAATTTCACTGCTCCATGTCCATGCTTCCCATCAGAGTTTATTTTAAAATGACCTAGGTATTTGTTAGATTTCGCATTTTTGCTGCTATTAAATTTAATAAGTACCTCGTAATTTTAGAGAAGGCAAGATATATATGAGACATTATAATAGAGTAAATCAATTGTAATTATAAAAGGTTTCAAATCAAATCAAATCAAATCAAAGCATTTATTTCAAGTAGGCCAGTTACAGGCACTTTTGAATTGTCGAAACAAATATGAAAATTAAATGTAGCTACAGTCCCAGACACAAGACATAAAAACTGTGAAAGTACTGTAGTTGCCCATTCCCTAGCGTAGATCTCTATGGAGAAGAATGGGCAAGAAACTCCATGGACACTCTTTTAAATCAGAATATTTTTACAAAATCTTGGTTACATCATTCATGTTGAGATGGTACATTATGTGAGAACAATGTAGCAAGATGTGCACGTTAAAGGTGTCCATAGTAAAAAAAAAAACAAAAACAATTAAAAAATAAAATTATTAAATTCAAAAGCCGTGGCAACCAAGAGCTGACCAGTCCCAACTGACAGCGCTCGTTCACGAATATGACGCATGTATCAGCACCATTCAACTCAACCATTTTGAAGGGAACTAAATGATCCGACACACGCGTCACCATCAGCGAGACATTTGAGTGAGCATGACATATCTCCTAATCGCCACGGCACATTCAAGTCAAGGAAAAACGTAGGTTTCTAGCGACTGATAGCATTCTAGTACATAGCACTCACACAATATGCGATATGCGGCTATATAATAATAAAGAGATTGATTCTATACAATGCAAAGATAGTTGTACAATCTTCAGCAGCTCCAACAATACAATTTAATGCTATCAATTTATGCGCCCCTGTCCTTGTGGAGCAGGACCGGCATTGAGCCAAGCAGTTTTATCAGCGATATAGTCGTCCAATTTGTAATATGCTTGCTTACAAAGTGTGTGTTTAATACATGTTTTAAATTTTGTTTCATTCAGCTCAAGAATGCTTTGTGGAATTTTATTATAGCATCTCAAACAGTACCCCATGAAAGATGAGTCTACTTTAGCGAGTCTGAAGCCTGGCTGTACTAATTGGTCCCTATTTCTAGTACCGTAATTGTGTCTGTCACCTCTTTTACCAAAAATATGTAGATTTTTTCTTACGTACATTATGTTTTCGTAGATGTATTGACAATGTACAGTCATGATGTTTATTTCCTTAAACAGTTCCCTCAAAGAATCGCGCCTACGAAGATTGTATATGGCTCTGATGGCTCTTTTTTGCAGAATAAATATAGACTCAATGTCAGCAGCCCGTCCCCATAACAAAATGCCATAAGACATTATACTATGAAAGTAACTAAAATAGACCAATCTAGCAGTATCTACATCAGTAAATTGACGGATTTTTCTAATAGCATATGCTGCCGAACTTAGCCGCCCCGCCAGAGATGTTAAATGAGAACCCCATTGTAGCCTTGAATCAAGCGTAATCCCCAGGAAAACCGTTTTATCTACGAATTCAAGTTTCTCTTTATTCAGTACTATATCACAATCGCTACTTTTAACATTCGGTAAAGCAAATCTTATGCATTTCGTTTTTTTTTCATTTAGTACTAAATTATTTGCTGTGAACCAATTATGGACTTGAAGTAGGGCATTATTCACGTCATCTAAATTTTGGGCCCGTCTATTGATCTTAAAAATTAGGGAAGTGTCATCGGCAAATAACACCATATTTTGAGGTTGGTTTTTCAGTAAATAGGGTAGATCATTTATATATACTAAAAAGAGGAAAGGACCCAATATTGAGCCTTGCGGAACCCCCATTTTTACTTTTAAACCCTGTGAATTAACACCATTTATTTGAACATATTGTTGTCTATCACTCAAATAAGATTTTAACAAACTAAGTGCAAGTTTACCTAGTCCGTAATGCTCAAGTTTCAAAAGCAATGTGTCGTGATTTACACAATCAAATGCTTTGGAGAGATCACAAAATATTCCTACAGCGTCTTGGGACTCTTCCCACGCCGTAAATATGTGCTTTATTAAGGTTACACCGGCGTCGGTTGTACAACGTCCCTTGGTGAAACCATACTGTTGATCGTGTAAGATTCTATTGGTGTTAAAATGATTGACCATTTGATTAAGCATTATCTTTTCGAACACCTTACTAAAAACTGGCAACACGGATACAGGCCTATAATTATTTGTATCTTTACTATCACCGGATTTGAAAAGAGGTATGACTTTACTGTATTTCATTAAATCAGGGAAAACTCCTTGATCTACGCACAAATTAAAAATTAAAGCTAAGTATGGAGCTATAGTCTCAAGTATGGATGTACAAACTTTGATAGACATTCCCCATAGATCTTCGGTCAGTTTGATTTTTATTTGCCGAAAAGCTTTAATAACTATCATCGGGTTTATGTGTTTAAATTTAAATTCAGCCTGGCATTCAGACACATTCGCCTTTAGTAAACCAATTGAGACTTCAGGAGAGGAATTTAGAGCCTCCGTAGTTTTTAACGGTATATCGGTAAAGAAATTTACAAATTCTTGAGCTACTTCCTGATTAGAGCTTTTAGGACCACATGCTGTATCTAATGTGTAGCTAGTATTACGTGTTTTCTTCCTGTTAGTCTCGCTATTTATGACTTTCCAAACTGTCTTTATTTTATTTTCTGCTGTTTTGATCTTGTTGCTAATGTGCAAGGCTTTGGCAACCTTGCATGTATCTCTCAAAATTTTTGAATACTTAGCAACATATTTGTTAAAAGTTTCAGTGTTCATATAAGGCTTAAGGCCATAAAGCTCAAATAGTGTTTCCCTACTTTTTCTGATACCTCTTGTTGCCCAATCACTAAATATAAATTTAGGGCAAATACTTTTTGACTTCTTTTCAAAAGTTTTGTTGAATTCAGTGTGAACTATTGAAAAGAAATTATCATAAAATTGATTTATATTAATATCGTCATGGCTCATAACACTTAATTTGTTCTGTAGAGAAATATTATACCTATTTAATTTGTTAGAAGTTATGGGTCTAAATTTAATCTGAATTTTTTGCAATGGTGTATTACACCTAAAAGTTACAGTTTGTCCGCTATGGTCAGACGGCAGACAATTAACTATGGCTTTATCTAAGTAATCACAATCACAGAAAACATTATCTATACAAGTAGCAGAAGATGGAGTGACTCTAGTAGGTTCTATAAAAGTGTTGGTCAAGTCAAATGACTTAAAAAGATTTAATAACCGACTGCTATTTGAATTTTCTTCTAAAATATTGATGTTAAAATCACCACAAATAATTATAGATTTATTACTGGCTGCAAGTTTTGCCAGGACATCTTCCATTATTGACTCAAATAAGGAAAAGTTTTGATAGTTTGGGGGTCTGTACACACACACAATAACATGCTTATCTAGCTCAACACAGGACAGTTCGACGCAATGTTCAGCCGAGAGACCTATTATGTCGTTACGTTGCTTATATCTTAAACAATTTTTTATAAAAATTAAGGAACCTCCACGAAGCATAGTTTTACGGTTATAGCAGCTACCCACCATATAGTTCTCATAATTAATAAGCATTTGGTAATCCTTAAGCCAATGTTCAGTAAAACAAATAATGTCAAACTTACTTTTTTCTAAAAACAATTCTATTTCTAATAATTTTGAAGAAATGCCTTGGATATTTTGGTGGAATAATTTTAAAGTGTTCTGCTGAGGCCCTTTTTTACTAGCTAATTGAGTGCAAGAAGATACCTTGCTGTTGGTAGGTTTAACAATATTGTTAATGGCACCTTCTGTTGTCTGACTTTCTAGTTTAAATTAATATTAATATCTGGAGAGAGCCCCGAGACTCCCGTGCCATCGCCAGACAACAAGATCCTATCACTAATATACCCTAATTGAGAATTTTCCACGGTGACATATGGATCCTCCTCAGTATAATGTTTGTAAACATCAATAGCACTAATGCTATATTTATTTAAGGTCACCACCTGTTCATTAGTATTATTACTAATAGTAGCAGTATTTACAATATAACTAAACTTAGACATACTACTTATGTCTGTGTGAATATTATAAGCTAATAGCCGAGCTATTTTGTGTCTACAACTAATAGGTAGATACACTTTACCCCGGGTCGAACTAAGTTTATCAACAAAAGTGTTGATATAAGAAATATAAGTTTGTCACTGTAGTGACCTGCTAAAAAATGTAAATGTCTATTTAAGAAGTGAATATAATTGTTTTTTCTGTTACATAAATTTTCAAAATATGGAAAAGCGCAAAATATTATTTTATTACAATTTAATTTCAACAACTCTGAGACACAATCAGTGATGTCTTCCTTTTTAATCTTTGCACTATTACCAACACATATAGTAATGGTGGTACTAGGATCACAAACAGTCTTAGTTACAGATGCCATAATCTGTTTGTAGTTTGACCCTGGCATACAATTGTTTTGGGTACAATAACTCAGGTTATTACTAATTAATTTACCTAGCCCCCTACCTATACTGTCAGAGAACATAACTGAATGATTACAGTCACGACTAATAGGAGAAACAAAATTACCAATCTCAGGCAGACTATCATGCAACTCAGGCTGTACTACGTGTGAGTAATCTAATGTAATATTAGTTGTTTGTTGGTTTGATATGCTGTCCTGAGACAAATTCTCAACCTGGTATGGGTCCTCCATTACCTCAGGGTGGATAGTATCATGGTTGGTAACTGTCTGGCAACTACATTGACCCATTACCAACTCATTTGCTGCATAAATATGTTCCCTAATTTGTTTCTGAGAAATCTTATACCTACTAGAAAGGGAACTTAGTGATTCCTGAAGTACCTGTATTTCAGACTGCAAATGCTGAGTATCAATTTCATAAATTTTTATACTGTCCTCTAATTTTATTTGGTAATTATTTAACTTATTAAGTAAATCAACACGCTCTTTCCTCAGTGGAATAAATTTGGAAAAGCGTTTATGTTGTTTCCTAAATTGATTACATTTTTTAATTATTCTGTTTAATTTTGCATATTTTTTAATCTTCCTATTGCTAACTATAAAATTCTGTTTTAGTAAGGAATCTTCAGTTAGATCAATTGTTATTAAGGAAGGGGGGTTACAATTAGTTTTTAATAATTCATCATATAAGAGATTTGTTTCTATAACCTGAGTACATTCTTTTTCTTTCTGTAACTTAACTATACAATTATTGGCATGAATTAACTCATCTTCCAGATCCCTAATTTTAAACAAAGCCTCCTCATACAAGTTACTACAATTATGAAAACCATCCGTGACCACCTTCAGCTGATCCCGTTCATCAACAACGTCCAAGTATTGCTGATGTAGGTCTACTAGCTCCCGTTTTAAGCTGGAGTTTTTGCTATTAACTTTATTGACTTCCACCTCACTCTCTTCTCTTTCCTGCAACAGCAGTTGAACTTGGAGGTTGGATTCTTTGAGTTCTTGGAGGGCCGTTCTCAATTTTAGCTCCATATCTTGAGCAGTAGCCTTACGGGTCATCACAGGTATGGTTACAGGATTGGTTACTGAAAATTAGAAGTAAAGAAACGGTGTTAACTAGTAGAATAGACAAATAAAGTGAAGTTAGCGATGAAAGGGAAAGAAAAAAAGTTAAAGTAATGAAATGGAATGAGGTAGGCTGCTATAGCTTTAAAATATTATCCAATTCAATGTAAATAATTGAATAAATATTCAGTTTCATTGGTTCTATTGTCCTAATGATTTACTTTTTCCTATGTGGGTATGTTGCTAAAAAAAAGAAAAAAAAAATACTATTACATTAATGCAAGACAATAAATTATCTTGAAAGATTGATTTGAATAAAATATAAAAAATAAACAGAGATGAGATAAGGAATTACTCAGTTTTGATGTTATAAGACCGGTTGTCAACAAAGAGATTTAGAACCAGTACAGGGAACTAAATACGCGAAAAATTATACTAGAAATGCGCATGGATTTGTAATAGAGATAAAGAGAGGTTTGTGCGCTGTTATTAAATAAAAACTAAACAATACTTCCCCTGAATTATCCGTTTATGTCCGTAGTTAGAACGTCAGCTGTTTTTTTTTAGGTTACCGGTACCGTTGTAGTGCCGAAAAACTTCATTAATTATCAGGATAACAATTATCCTGAGTATTTACGCATTTATGATACGTTTACACAAACAATTACACCATAATATAACTTATTTACTAATTAAATTTAAATTTTAAATACGGAACAAAAAATTTACATGTCACTCGGGCAGTGTTGCCAGTCTATCAGTTTAATTAACATTTAAATAATAATACATTAAAATACGAAAATGTTGGTAGTATTTTATTATGTGTACTTGAGGCAACCCTTCCGACTGACCATTAAGCAGTGACACGCCGAATAAAATACGCTAACGCGTGGCGTCAAGGCACAATTTAGATCGAGCGGGCCCAGTTTAGGTATTTATAATGTCGGCTTTCTTCAAGATCAAAGGAGTGCAACTTCTGTACGCTAGTACTATTATCTATTCTGTGCTATGAGTAAGGTACACGCGCGGCTCAGACGCAAGGTCGGCTCCCTACGCAGCGGTCGTGCGCGAAGTCTAATAATTTTCGTGCGATTTTTTTTAGATTTCGTTCTTAAAACTACACCTACGCAAAAGTTCTTCTCAGAGCTAAACAACAGTTCTTCTCAGAGCTAAACAACAGTTCTTTTCAGGGCTAAACAACAGTTCTTTTCAGGGCTAAACAACAGTTTTTTTCAGAGCTAGAATATTACACGCTATTAACATTTTCTTAAGGTCGATTTACATCAGACGAGCGGATGCTCATTCTACCCCCACTATGTCAAATTATTTTAGTGTAAACAGATTTAAGCCCCCCCAACATGTGTAATGGCACGAGACTTCTTATAAAGGAGCTAAAAGATAATTTAATAGTAGCGAAGATTATCACCGGCCCTGCAGCTGGTGAATTAGCTCATATACCAAGAATACCCATGATCCCTACTGATTTGCCTATACCCTTCAAAAGGCTCCAATTTCCAGTAAAAATTTCTTTCGCACTAACGATAAACAAATCCCAGGGCCAAACATTCAAATTAGTAGGAATTGATTTAAGAAAATAATGTTTTACGCATGGGCAACTTTACGTTGCCCTATCACGGGTCGGTGCTCCCGCCCATCAGTATATTTTGTTACCTGAAAATAATTTAACGTCAAATGTTGTTTATAGAGAAGCTCTACAATAATCGTTTTAGTTATCTATCCTAAAACAACGGGTTGCACTCCGGGACTGCCGGCAGAAGTGAAAACTTAGTATTAATTACATTTAAATATTTTCATCATTAACAACTTTAACATCCACATAAAAACAATCTATGCAGCCTGCGGATAATGACTGCGTCGTCGATGTTAGTGTCGATGTCTGTGAATTGACCTGGGAATCATTTTGCTGACCGTGTCTTTCCTGGGTAGGCTTTTTGCAGCGGTAACCGACATCCACGCGGGCGGAGCCGCGGGCGACCGCTAGTTATTTAATAAACATAAACATTCTCTGGTAGATAATAAAAGAGATGACGCACAAAAGAAATATCAGTCTATAGTCTACGTGTTCAGAATTCATTCACTTTGTTCATTCATTTGACTGTTTATAATAATCCCATGATTTATTCACTAAAATAATCTTAAAATAAACCAATTTATCCCCCTGAATTCATTCATTTATTTGATTGTTTACATATGATTTATTCAGTCGAATAATGTTAAAATAAAACAATTTATGCCCCATATTGTCTAAGTTTATTTATATTGGAAGTCGTTTTATGATTATTAGTTATGAATTTTATAACATATTTTTTTTTATTTTTTTTTTTTATAGCACACCCACATTTTTTCAGTTATTTGTATTTAATTTCCACGTAACAGGAGCGAGGCTAAGAGCAGCGGTGGCCAGTGGTGGCGGCCCCTACTTACGAACATTACGTCGTGGGTTCGAACCCAGCCAGGCGCATTACTTTGTGTAATTTATTTCATCACCACTGCTCTCAAAACGGTGAAGGAAAACATCGTGAGGAAACCAGCATTTCCTAGAACCAAAAGTTCAAAGACATGTGACATCTACCTATCCGCAATTCCGCACTGGGTCCGCGTGGTGGATTTAGACCATTCCTTTTAGAGAGGAGGCCTGTGTCCCAGCAGTGGGAACATTAATAGGCTGAATGATGATGAGAAGCGAGGACACAACCACAACGACAACGGACAACAACAACAACAACAACCCACAACAACAAACAACAACACAACAACAACAACTCACAAACAACACATAATCATCATCATCCACAGCCCGACATCACCCACTGCTGGGTATAGGCCTCTCTTTGCTTGTACCAAGCTCCACCTTGTGACAGCCTCATCCAGGATATTCCCGCAATGGCAACAATGTCGTCTGCCCATCTTACCAACCACGAAAAAATAAATATGACCTGGTGATTAAAGCGAAGACCCGAAGCTAAGCCGTCGTTATATCAAACTTTATTTTCTCAAGAATTTAATTCTAAACAAAAAAGAAAATCCATCCTGAACTTTTAAGTGATAAAATAAAATATTTTTTCCAAACTTTTCTTTGAATGCCAAGGTAAGTAATGTCTTATTAATAAAGTCGTTGGGCTCCCAAGTTTGTAATGGATGAAAATTTCACAAACAATTACATCGATTTTGGTAAAAGTTTTGGTAAAAGACCCGGGCCCAAGATGCTAATTAGTTCTTTTATAAATACCTGAAGATTACATTTCATGAATGGAGAGTAATTTTATTTGGAGTATTCATACTTATTTGAAAAGTTCTGAGGTAACAAACACAAAAAAAATATACAGTCGAATTGAGAACCTCCTCTTTTTGGAAGTCGGGTGAAAAGAGAGTTTCATGATGTAGATAACACTATATTTAACTAAATAGAATGATAATACCTATAAATCAAAACTAAAAAATCTGTATTAAAAATGTTACTGAGAAAAAGATTTTTAAAGTATTATATAAATTATATAAATGTGTTTATACCATAGTATTGGACGTTTTTACTTTGAATCTGAATGAATTATAAAGAGTTTAACTTTCCCAGCAAGTACCTTCTCATCTACCATCTCTTGGGTTAGTTTCGTTAGCCAAATACAGGTAATAAAGTGACGTCACATTACCTTATTGCAAGCGCAACTTAAAATTCTTTTAACTGTATAATATTTAGGGGTATTTTAATGTTTTTTTTCTTATTATTTAAATTATTAGCTGTTACCTGCAACCGTCGTACGTCGTAAAATTATTATATTATGAATATTATTTCCTTATTTGAATAACCCTTTCTGTTACACGCTGATAATAGGCTAGACAATTATTATCTCCGGCATGTACTGCATTTTTAATACACTTGATTGTTTGTAATAATGTAATAACCATAAATAATTTTATTCATTGAACACCCACCGGTTGAACACAAACAAAATAGTTTGAGTCTAAATTGAAAACCGCATGTTCTGTGGTCGGCTCGGATATTTCATTATGTGGACATGATTAATAATTATACTATATTAAGCTCGTAATTATGTAAAACTTATTTAATTAGCGGTGTTTTGAACAACAAATTATTAACCGATATAAATTAATTTAGGGTAATGGTAAATAAACTGATGTAATTAGATACAATGTCGATTATAAATTTAAAATAGATACGATAATCATTTGAATAGCAATTATTCATCGCTGCTGAAAGCTTGCATGACTGATATAGAGATATATTAAAAATCTCAATTTTGAATTTAAAATCATACCAAGTGAAATAATAATGACGACGAAACATATCCGCTGCAGGCTATTTATTTTACAGCCGAGAAAAAATATTGCCACACGACAAAAATACTTCACGGACAATTTTGCTACTGAATAAAATAAAAAAATATTAATTCATTACCTTTTGTTTTTTGGAAGTTACTGGGACCAAGAAATAGGAACATGTTTTTTTTTTTAAGTTTAAGTTTTTTTTATGCAAAAAAATACAGTTATTTTCAGATATCCGGTGTCAAAAGAATTTCTGTCATACAAGGTAGAACATAAGGGTCTTTGTGTACCAGAATGGCGAATAATGGCCCATTCACAGCCAACCCTGTTACCAGTGGCAGTGTGTTAATGACACTTGCAACATCAAAGTATATTTCAGATATCCGGTGTCAAAAGAATTTCTGTCATACAAGGTAGAACATAAGGGTCTTTGTGTACCAGAATGGCGAATAATGGCCCATTCACAGCCAACCCTGTTACCAGTGGCAGTGTGTTAATGACACTTGCAACATCAAAGTATATCCGCTTGGTGTGGCAACTTGGAAGCAATGTTGAAATGGCCTTTCAGCCCCTGAAGTGCCCAAACTAATATTGTTTGGCGGCAGAAATGAAACGGTTATACAGGGTAGTTTTCAATGACCGGCTAAATTTTCTGATATGGTTTAGAATCGATAATATTTTCGATATAATGAAAAAATAATACAACATTTTTTTAAATAATATTTCATTTCTGTTCACCACTAAAAAGTACGAACTTATGGATATTGCAACAGCACAATCCAGTTCAACAACCTAGATAGTTAGCAGTTAGCACACATAAATTTGGCGGTGTATGCACGCACACAAGTGCATTGATTCCTACTAGGTTTATGATTTACTAGCTGACATCCCGCGGTTTCACCCGCGTAGTTTCCGTTCCCGTGGGAGTATGGGAATAAAATATAGCCTATAGCACTCACGAATAATGTAGCTTTCTACGAGTGAAACAATTTTTAAAATTGGTTCATTACTTCCGGAGATTACCCCCTACATACAAACTTACAAACAAATGTTACCTCTTTATAATATTAGTATAGATTTCGAAAATAATATTTAGAATGCACTTTTGGTTTGATATCTAGATCTTAATTTTAAATTTTGGCTGGTCATTGAAAACTAACCCTGTATAGGTAGTATGACGAGCAAAAAATAATGTTCGCTAAGAAACTTTAATAATTGAGTTTCTCCTATATATAGTATTGATTGTAATTCTAAGGCAAAGCCAAGGCATTTTAAAGCTTATCGAACCTGCGTCACGTAGCCAAAATACCATCATCATCATCATCACCAGCCTATTAATGTTCCCAATGCTGGGACACAGGCCTCCTCTCTATGAGAGGGAATGAGCAATAATCCACCACGCGGACCCAGTGCGGATTGGTAGATGTCACATGTCTTCGAATTTTTGGTTCTAGGACATGCCGGTTTCCTCACGATGTTTTCCTTCACCGTTTTGAGAGCAGTGGTGATGAAATAAATTACACAAAGTAATGCGCCTGTCATGGGTTCGAACCCACGACTTATTGTTCGTAAGTCGTGGCCGCCACCACTGGGCCACCGCTGCCCTCGGCTCTGGTCATTTAGAAGCACCTTACCCGTAAGGGCGGTAAATTCGGCGCATTATTGGGAAGAAAATACCACTCAAAAATATTTAGGGGGCATCCGGGACCGCGGTCTGGGTCCCAAAAGCCCCACGACCCGTAGCAGGGTTGGCAGTCAATCTCCAGCCATTGGTTTCGGTTCTGTCGTGCACGAACTAAACTTAATTTAGGCTATTGCTATCTTTTACTAAAAGGCAGTGCGAGAAAAGGACGGCTATAGCTATGAACCAATGATATTCTAACAAACAGATATGTTATACACCTACAAAACCACAGAAAAAAGGGTGCCGCGGGGAGAGCCAGCTCACATACACGCAGTGACGCAGAATAAAGGAAAAACAGGCCAATTGGCCTGTTTTCGAGTCTTCACGATTGCGCGCTCACAACATATCTGTTTAATAGAACATCATTGCTATGAACTAACTTATAGATGTCAAACTATTTTATGCGCTTCACCGTGTTTTTAGTCGACATGTTTTTACGTGCACCCTTCATTTGTATAGAAATATTAGTTCCAACTAAATTTGACAGCTCTAAATTACGTCCGTCTCTTTCTAGTTTTATTAGAGAGAAATAGATAGCAATAGCCTAAATTAAGTTTAGTTTGTGCACATTAGAATCAACACCACTGACCCAACCATACTTCTATGGTTATGCATATTATAATTATAATATTGCTTATCAACACCGAGTAACTAGACATCTAAATTAAACTAGATTATAGGACCTTTATTACATTTTAAGGTATTAAGAGCTAACACGTACATAACATCAGGAAATGGTCCTATTTCACCAAATTACGCCTTAAACTGAAGCTCATAAAAGTTACACAAGCAATTTCGTAAATTGACAATAACGTGTCTAAAGGTCGTATATTTTTAAACAAAGTTAGTCTGTAGGTACTATACAGGTAGGTATTATTGGTCCAATACTACTAATATTGGAGACTAGACAACTAGTGTCATTGTTTTGACATAAGTTTAGTTGGATAAACTGTTAATCCTGTAAAAGCATTACAACACACGTCGCGTCGTCGTCGGTTTGAAAAAAATGTCTTTGTACAGGATTGACTTTTCGAGGGCCAAAATATTTTAACGGATTTCAGAAACGGAGGAGGTAATGTATTCTGGGTGTTTGTATACTGATTTCTTCGTGATTACTGGTCCGATTACTCAATGTTCTTTTTTCAGTTTTTGAGGTTCACGAAGAAAAAGCTATAGTCTACGAGTTATCTTAAACTAATATTATAAAGAGGAAAGATTTGTGTATTGTTTTTTTTTATATTTATATATGTAGCGAACAAAGACATTCAAATATATTACTTGTATAAGTCTTTTTAATCTCTTTGGTAGCGAATAAACTTTAAAAATGGTGGACCGATTTGAAAAATTCTTTCAGCAATAGCTAGCTACATTATTAGCGAGTAACATAGGCTATATTTTATACCCGTACTCCCACGGGAACGGGAACTACGCGGGTGAAACCGCGTGACGTCCGCTAGTCTTCTATTAAACGTACTTTTTCTTTTTCGTCTATGTTGATTGATGATTCTCTCATATCTTCTAGCAACAATGTAAAATCAATACTTTGACAAACATTTGTAAGGTTAAACAAGTACAAAAATAAGGGCAAAAAAGTCAATGAAACAAGCAAATTCACCGACTTCCGAAAGCTATTTTACACTTTTTTGGAAGTCGGCTATGTATATTTTTTCAAAAAAGTTTTATATTTCCTATTCAGCCATCGTTATTGCTGATAAAATGTCACGTTGTCTATGCCAGATAACTTTTCATTTTCCTGGGGAATCGCCGAGACCGGGAGGGAATAAATTGACGTGACGTAGAATCCGAAGCTTGTCATGGAAACTATGACAACGGCATGATATTACTCTTGTTATTCGTATCGTTACGGAGGTCGTTTCTGACGTGGACTAGATATCTGACGTGCCGGTGACGAGCTAGGTTATGTCGGCGTAAACTTTATTGTCTGTGGGAAAATCCAGTTTAAAATGTCTCATAGATGATATCGATACCCACTGCGATGAACCATGATTGTATTTTCCGCAGGGGTGTGAAATATGAGTAGACTCAAATTTCAATGGTTTTTATTTGATACTAGCTGACCTCCCGCGGTTTACAGTCAGCGGTTGTCAGTACGGGAATAAAATATAGCCTATAGCACTCACAAATAATGTAGCTTTCTACCAGTGAAAGAATTTTTGAAATCGGTTCATTACTTCCGGAGATTACCCTCTACATACAAACTTACAAACAAATGTTACCTCTTAAATTATACTTCGGCTTCGTCCTCGGTATTAGCAAAAATATAAACACTTGTAGTAACGCACAGAGATCGCCAAATCGCACTATATTGAGGGTATTTTCCTGTTTACACTCAACTTTCCAGTAGAATTCTATTTTTTTTTTTTTGACGGTATTCTCACTTTACTTGGTTGCTGTGACCGAGCCCAGCCTTCATTCGCGATTCAGTGCTCCGCCAGTTCGCACGGATAACATTATTTATTTCGGTTTCGTTTTTTTTAAAGTATAAAAAGTGTTTGAAAAATGCCGAAACGAACAAATGACGATTATCAGTATGATGATTTGTGTAAAAAGCTGAGGAAGATCGAGAAGGAGATTCAACGAGACAAAAAATGTCGTCGCCGCCGAGTTCGTGTTTTGTCAAGTTCGTCTTCATCGTCGCAGGACTCTTGTGCCAGACAGTCGGAACCTAGAGGTTAGTACCAACAAATTTCAATATTATAAAAGTGAAAATAAGTAGATATTGCGTTGGTATCGCGGGCAGCTTAGGGGGCTGTCTCGTACCACAAAAAATGTGTCGCGGGTAGCTTTTAGGGCTACCTCTTCACTGTCAAGGCTCACTTCATGGGCAAGCAATATCATGTCATGGCGTTGCGGATAGCTTATGGGGCTATCTCTTCGTTTATTGAACTTAATATACCTACCCACTTATACTATAAATGCGACTTGTGTTGCGGATAGCTTCCGGGGCTATTTCTTCACTGTTTTAGATAAATACTAAAAAGTTTAAAGACATACAACTCGTGTTGCGGATAGCTTATGGGGCTGTCTCTTCACAATTTTTTAATGTTGAAGGATTAAGAAGATAAATAATTATCTCCCTTTGAAATACGGTCTGTAACGTTATTAAACGTTATTTTCAGACAGCGCCTCACCGAGTCCTACCCAAGTCGAGGACCTGCCGCAAGACATGGTTCCACAATGCGCGTCAGGTCAGAGGGATGGTGATCCACAAGATGTTGCACTCTCCACGCTGGCCAATGAACCGGACTCTAATCCTGCTCCAGAAATTTTAGAGGACGCCACGCCACCTGAATTAGATGCAGAAATACTTCAAATCCTTGGCGTAGATCCGACTAAGCCCAGTGTTTTTGGAAAACAAATACAGAACGATGTGGCGGTTCGATTTGAACACATTGCCACTACAGGCCTAACAAAAGAAGACCGTAAGGAGCTTACAGATAAATATTTGGTACCCGAAAATTGTAAACTCGTTGGAGCTCCAGCCCTTAACCCAGAGATTAAGGCTGCTTTGTCAGAAATGGTGATAAAACCCGACAAGGTAATCGAAACAAAGCAGTCAATAATGGCTGCTGCCATTTCCAGCCTTGGGCAGGCGATCACTATTCTGCTTTCGTCTAACGAGAAAAATACCGATCTCTTACGGCTGCTTATGGACACAGGGCGCACCCTTAGTGATTGTCAACACAACGATACAGTGACTAGACGGAACTTCGTCTTGTACGCAGTAAAGAAGGATATGAAGGAGTCGCTTCAAAACGCTAAGGTAGATAACTTCCTTTTTGGAGAGCAATTATCGGATACCTTAAAAGCCGCTAAAGCCATAAGCAAGTCAGGCGCAGACTTAAAAGCCCCGCCACCACCTAAACCTACCGCATTTGCACGGAACACGCCGGCAAAAAACTGGAAGGGCTACAATCCGGCTCGCAAGAATGCTGCGACGAAGAAGGATACGATAACATCGACTCCAACGACATCATCGATGACGACGAGGAGTTCGCGCCCCAACTCTTACAGACAGTCGCAGAATCAGCGGCCCGCAAACAAGCGCCGCTATTAGGATCTGTAGCAGACGCGCACACCGCTTCAACATCATCGGTAAATTATTCTGGTAGACTAGAACTATTCTACGACCAATGGTGTCTGATCACACATGATCCACTGGTCCTCTCATATATTAAAGGCTATGAGATTCCATTTTCAAGGCCTGTTTTCCAAAGAGAAATCCCTCTTTCTAGACCATGTTCTAGTGAAGAGGAATCTTATTATAAGACAGCTATAAATGAACTTTTATTAATTGGTGCCATTGCTAAATGTCATCCTTGTGAAGGGCAGTTCATATCTAAAACTTTTTTAGTGCCAAAACCGAACGGTAAAATGAGGTTTATTCTTAACCTGAAGAGTTTCAATAAGTTCATTGATACCAAACATTTCAAAATTGAAGATTTGCGTACTGCACTTAAGTTGATTTCCAAAGATTACTTCATGGCAAAACTCGACCTGAAAGATGCATATTTTTTTGTTAAAATTCATGCTGATAGTAGAAAATATCTACGTTTTATATGGAATGATCAACTTTTTCAGTTTAATTGTTTACCTTTTGGTCTTAGTACTTCACCATTTGTTTTTACAAAGATTTTAAAACCAGTAGCCAAACTTCTCCGCTCTGCAGGCTACCTGTCGACCATGTACTTGGACGATTGGTTTCTAACCGCATCTACTTACGAAAAATGCTTAGAAAATGTTTCACAGACTAGGATGTTATGATGTGTGATATTAAAATTAGCCCAATACCAAGCAAGTGTTGCTTGTTTCTTGGTTATAACATTGACTCAAAAAAATTTCATGTCAATTTACCTGCCGAAAAAGTAGATCATATCAAAAAACAAGTAGCTAAGTTTTTTTCCTTGAAGAGATGCAAAATAAGAGAATTTGCAAGTTTTGTTGGTTTACTGGTTTCTGCATGTCCAGCCATTGAATATGGATGGCTTTATACAAAATTGTTTGAACGAATTAAGAGGACGCATTGGAAATCATGTAGTCAATGATCTCAATTTTTGTCGGTAATTACAAAACAAATGAAAATATAAGTTGGTGACCTGATAATTCATGATAAAACCCTTATTTTGTTAGTTTTCAATACATGATTAAGTAACTTTTGTAACAGAGAAAAAAATATCAAACATACCTCTTTTTAAAAAGAGATTCACATTTAATGGGCAAACGGGACCAATTTAAGCCTCTTAACTTTCTCCGTAGATGAGCCTATACATACTCTTTAAAATTATAGAAGGAATTTCTGAAATTATCGTTCCCAACTGAATTAAATAACAAAAACCATTTTGTCGTTTACGTCCTTTAAGTTATAAGCTAGCAATCCTAGCTAGATATCCTCGCCCCGCTCAGACGCCCAGTCCCCCGCTCAGTCCCGATGCGCGCGTGCACGGTTTTAGAACGATGCCTCGCCTTAAGTATCTTAACTTGCAACAGGATGATAACTATGATAGATTCATGAACATTCCAAAGTCAATACTACCAGACCTTAGCTGGTGGAAACAAGCCGTATCGAATTCTGTTAACAAGATAAAACTTGACAGCTTCGACTTAGAAATTTTTTCAGATGCCTCAATGACGGGTTGGGGGGTAGCTTGTGGAGAACATAGAGCTAGCGGTCTGTGGAACGACCAGGAACGTGCTATGCACATCAATTATTTAGCAGCTTATTTTGGTTTAAAAATATTCTCTAAAGACTTGTCTAACCGTCAAATTCTATTGAGAATCGATAACACGACCGCTATCTCATATGTAAACCGCATGGGAGGTATCCAGTACCCACACCTTACGGAGGTTACAAAAGCATTGTGGCAATGGTGTGAGAAGCGTCACTTGTATGTTTATGCTTCATATATTCGGTCTGTGGATAACACAGAAGCTGACGCAGAATCCAGACGGATTCACCCAGACATTGAATGGGAGCTGTCTAGTGATGCTTTTGCAAAAATTTTAGGAAAATTCGGCTCCCCTAACATTGATCTCTTTGCAAGTAGAATAAACAAGAAGTGTGATATCTACATTTCTTGGCACCGTGACCCAGAGGCTCACGCTGTTAATGCCTTTACCATAAACTGGAATCAGTTCTACTTTTATGCGTTTCCCCCGTTTTCAATCATTCTTAAGGTATTACGAAAAATAATAACGGATAAAGCGAAGGGTATCGTAGTTGTACCACTGTGGCCTACTCAGCCGTGGTATCCTATATTTAGAAGTTTAATCTCATCGCAGATCCTAACTTTTAGACCTAACGGAAACCTAATTAATACCACTCATTTCAGCAATCGCAAGATACACACCCAGATTACCCTGGTTGCCGCAGTGTTATCAGGTCAGCGTTCCTGAGAAAGAAAACTCCTGCATCAGCGATAGATTTAATGGTTGCGTCTCTCTCATCAAATTCTATAAAACAATACAATGTTTATTTAAAAAAATGGTACATCTATTGCTATCAAAATAATGTTGATTTATATGATGCATCAATTTCTGATGTCATAAGTTTTTTGACGTGTTTGTACAACACAGGAGCTCAATACGGAACTCTCAATAGTTGTCGCTCTGCTCTTGCTCTGATCATAGGAGATCATGTTGGATCCGATCAAAACATAAAACGTTTTTTCAAAGGCATATTTAGGTCACGTCCTCCTGTGCCTAAGTATGATACAACGTGGGACCCATCCATAGTATTGACATTTTTAGAAAAATGCTTTCCACATGATAGCTTAACGCTTGAAGTTTTATCAAAAAAAACTTGTTACTCTGCTGGCTATAATAACCGCTCACAGGGTGCAAACATTTTCAAAAATTAATATAGACAACATAACGATTTCAACATCTAGTATTTCTATTAAAATAACAGAATTAATCAAAACCCCACGTGTCTGTTGCCCACAGCCCGTTTTAGTATTACCTTTTTTCGATGAAAAACCGGAAATATGCCCTGGAAAAACGTTGCAATAGGTACTATTTAAGTCGAACAGAACCCTTGCGTGGTAACATTAGAAATCTGTTCATAGGACTCAAAAGACCGCACCGTGGCATATCCAGCCAAACATTGAGTCGCTGGATCCGCAGCACGCTGTGCGATAGTGGCGTGCCAGCGGCGCGGCGGCGTTCTCGGCGCACAGCACGCGACACGCCGCTACCTCACTAGCACACCGCCTTGTGTTATTGGTGTTAATCTTGACGTTATCAGAAAGACTGCTGGCTGGAGTGCCGGTTCTGATACGTTCTTTAAGTTCTATAATAGACCCTTGCATACTGTTGAATCTAGCAACAGATCGTTTGCCTGTACAAAAATTAACAATTATAATAAGGAAGTTTAAAAATTTGATTATGTTTACTGTGTGTTTCTAAATAAAAGTCTGATTAAAATAAAAAATAGATTTTTATATTTTTAACCACGGCTTTATTAAATAATATTTCACTATAGGTACCGAACAAATCTCTAAAGGTCTACAAGTGTTTATATTTTTGCTAATACCGAGGACGAAGCCGAGGTATAATTAGTGATTAAACGAACTTACCTGTAAGTGAAGTTCTATCATAATTATACGAAGGCTTCGTCCGAAGGTATTAGCAACCCACCCGCTCATTTGTATGAGTATGCTCAGTTAATCTTAGCCTCCCACCCTCTACGTGAAATATTACATTCAACTCTAAACTAAATGAAGGCTGGGCTCGGTCACAGCAACCAAGTAAAGTGAGAATACCGTCAAAAAAAAAAAAAAAAAAGAATTCTACTGGAAAGTTGAGTGTAAACAGGAAAATACCCTCAATATAGTGCGATTTGGCGATCTCTGTGCGTTACTACAAGTGTTTATATTTTTGCTAATACCTTCGGACGAATCCTTCGTATAATTATGATAGTCGGAGGTACACACTTCTCCTATGTGTGCAAGCCCCACCGAAGTTCCCGCTACACCTTCAAGAGGCCAAAGAAAGGCACGCCGGCGTAACTAATGTTAGTACCACTGGATTGTTTGTTTACCAAGTTACTATGTAAATTAGCCGTATTGTACGATAACTTTTGATTTGTTCGGTACTTTTAAACGTCGCCGGTACTATAAACATTTTGTGTTCTCTGTACACCTTCACAGTAAATTTTTGTGTAGCTTTATTATTTAATTTATTAGAATAAGTTTAGTCGGTATGTTTACAAACTTTTAATGTCAGACTGTCAATGTCATTGTGTCATTAAGACATTCATTACGTTTAGTTAGTGTTCCATTCATGTCTGCGGTAATGCATATTAATAAGTGTGCATTGTTGCTCGAGTTACGCGAATATTTTATTTTAGTTTTCAAAATATTGTTACTTTATTTTTCATGTGTTCTTTTTTTTATATATTTTGTTGCTATTGATTTGTACAATTTCTTCCAACAAACTAGTGAGTTAGGGTGGTTGTATTTTAAAACAATCAGCCGAATACGTAGGTATTTAATTGTAGTTATTCTTGTTTTTATTATAATATTATATTTATTTAATATTTGTATTTATCTATGAATATTCCAACTGACTTAGATGACAGTTTTTTCTCTTGTTCTGCCTCGACTTGCAGCTTCGTTAGTGCGGACAGTGAGCCTCCGCTTCGTACTTTGCGTGACAATATTTCCTCTCTTTTTTGTAACTATCCTAACAATCTGCATATAGCCCATATTAATGCTCAGAGTGTTCCTGGTCACTATTCCGATCTTCTGGCATCCTTTAGCAGTGTTCATCTTGATGCACTCCTAATATCTGAGACCTTTCTTAAGCCCTCTCTTCTTTCTACTCACTACGCACTTCCTGGTTTTGTCCTGGTCAGAAATGACAGGATAGGCAAGGGTGGTGGTGGTGTCGCCATTTACTTACGCGATGATATACCGCACAAAATTGTAAGTTCGTCTCCATCTCAGTACTCGGGGTCGGCTGAATCACTGTTTCTTGAGATCACCTTAAATCATACCAATGTATTGCTTGCTGTGTTTTACTCTCCAAACCTTCACATTAACTACTTTGACTCCTTAGAATCCTCACTTAACAATCTTTGCCCATCATATGAGCATGTCATTTTAATGGGTGATTTTAACACATGTTTAATTAAAAATGATTCACGTTCACTTAAACTCCGTTCGCTTTTATCTTCTTTCAATCTTGATATTCTACCTCTTTCAGCGACCCATAACTCCCCTAATTGCACGCCTTCTCTTCTTGACCTAATGATCGTATCTTCTTCTCACAATGTTGCTGAGTTTGGGCAGCTCACTGCAACCTTTTCTTATCATGACCTCATTTACCTTTCCTATCGTATCCGACCTCCAAAATGTAAGCCTCGTTTCTGTTTCCTACGTAGTTTTAATAGCATAGATCTGGAGGCTTTGAAACGCGATGCTGGTGCTATCGATTGGACTCACGTTACCGAAAGCACCAGTATCGATGAAAAGGTGAACAGCTTCAATGCCATTTTATTAGATATCTATGATAAACATGCCCCCCGTCGGCGTATTAAAATTAAACATAATCCTGCTCCGTGGATGACTACTGAGATTAAGAATGCTATTGCTCGAAAGGATAAGGCGAAGAGTAGGTATAGGTGCAGACCCACTGAACTTAATCTCACTCACTTTAAAGCACTACGTAACCGCTGCAATCGTCTGTGTCGAGATGCGAAGAGACGCTATTTCCACGAATCTCTCGTTGATCGTAACTCCTCCGATATCTGGAAATTTTTAAAGTCTGTAGGTATCGGCAAATCTCCTACGAATGCCTGTAAAGATGTCGACTTGTGCGCTCTTAACAGGCACTTTTCTTTACCACCTGTTTCTTTGGACCCAAGCGCTAAAGCTTCTACCTTATCTGAGCTGTCTAAGTTTCCGTTACCGCAATGTACACCTTTTAATTTCAGTCCTGTCTCTGAAGACGTTGTGAAAAAGTCCCTTCTCTCTATTTCCTCCTCTGCTGTGGGCCATGATAATTTGTGTTCGAGAATGATAATACCCATTATTTCAGAGCTGCTCCCCATCCTTACTCATATTGTTAATTTTTCCTTATTCTCTGGTATATTTCCGTCAGCCTGGAAACAGGCTCACATAATACCACTTCCTAAAGTTAGCAATCCTTCTTCCTTATCCCACTTCAGACCGATCTCCATTCTTCCTTTCCTTTCCAAAGTTCTCGAACACATTGTTCATGGTCAAATTTCCAGATTTCTATCGTCTAATACTCTTATTTCCCCTTTCCAATCTGGCTTCCGTACTGGCCACAGTACTGTCACTGCTCTCCTGAAGGTTACTGACGATATCCGCTGGGCTATGGACAATAAATCTTTGACTGTTTTAGTGTTACTTGATTTTAGTTGCGCGTTCAACTCAGTGGATTTCGACATCCTTCTTGGTATCCTTCAATCTTTTAACTTCTCTGCCTCTACGATAGCCTGGTTTGACTCGTATCTGCGGGGTCGCTCTCAGTGTGTCCGCCAAGAAGAAATCTACTCTGATTGGTGTGATCTTACTGCTGGTGTTCCTCAGGGTGGCGTTCTCTCTCCTCTTCTCTTCTCTATCTTCATTAATACTGTTACCAAATTTATCACTTCCAGCTTTCACCTCTACGCAGACGATTTGCAGCTGTATCGACATTTCTTGCTGGCTGATGCGGAATCTACAATCAACGCCATGAATCATGACCTGGAAAGAATCTTTCAATGGGCTAAGTCATACGGCTTACAGATTAACCCTACCAAGTCGCAGGCCATGATTATAGGCAGCAGATACTATCGCAATGCTCTTGACTTGTCATCTTTAACTCCATTATCTTTGGGCTGCTCGACCATTGCCTATGCTGAAACAGCTAAGGATCTTGGTGTCTTAATTGACAGCAATCTTTCTTGGCGAGCTCAAGTGAATGAGGTTAGTCGTAAGGTGCACTTTTCTTTCCACTCGCTTAAATCCTTACAGAGCTTCTTGCCTTTTAAAACTAAAATTTACTTGGCTCAAACTCTGATTCAGCCGATCATTGATTACGCTGATGCCTGCTATTTGGATGCCACCGAAGAGCTGTTGAATAAGCTAGAGCGTTTGCAAAATCTTTGCATTCGTTTTGTGTTTGGACTGAGAAAATATGACCATGTCTCTCACTACCGCAAGGAACTGAAGTGGCTCCCTATCCGTCTTCGCAGAAACACTCGGATATTATGTCTCCTCTACAATATCCTTCATAACCCTGCATATCCCAGTTACCTGCGCGATCGCTTTTCCTTTACCCGTCCTCCTGATGCTCTGTGTAGATCCCACCTCAGGCATCATCTTAATTTCCCATCCCATAAAACCGAATTCTATTCCTACTCCTTCTCTGTTCACGCAGTACGTTTGTGGAACTCACTTCCGCCTAACATTCGAGACTCTAAATCTTTATTTATCTTCAAAAAGCAAGTCAAAGAGCACTACCTTTCTTCTATACAGTAATATTCTACATATATATGTATGTATATTATAGGTAAATATTTACTATACGAGTATTTTTTTTTTATATGTGTATGTATTTGTATGTATGTTTATTTCATATACCTAGATATATTTTGTTTTAAGTTTTATTTTACATTTCCTGTTTTGTCTTTTCTACACACTGTGTCTACATTTCTAATCGAACTTTCCTCTCGCAGGTCTGCTGGAAGAGATTTCTTATGAAATAAGCAGTACCTTTGTGCTCTTCTATCTTAATGTAATGTCCTGTTAAGTATTTTGTGTGTACATAAATAAATAAATAAATAAAATAAATAAATAAATAAATAGAACTTCACTTACAGGTAAGTTCGTTTAATCACTAATAATATTAAGTATAGATAGTAGACTGTCTTGTTTCGGCAAAGGCCACCCCTTTTTTCCTTCCAAACTGCCCTATCTTGTACAAACAACACCAGATCTCCACAAACGATACTTCACAAAGCGGAGAGTCACATGTTCTTTGCACCATTGCGATCATTTATTTGTAATCAACCACACCAAAGACCTTTTTGGTTACAGAAATATTGAAGGTTTAGTTCCAACTCTTTGTCACACAATAAGTTTTAAATGTTATAAATTAATGTCACCTGCTTCACAACCCCAGTATCCCCGAAAAACCATTTATTGTGTGAATTAAATTGGCACCACCGCCAACAGTGGTTTCTCACGACAAAAATAGGACTTGTTACCCCGTAACATAGAACCCTGTATTTTAAACTCCATGTGGTTTGGAGCCATTAAACCGGTGATAATATAAACTCCGGGGAGCGACACGGTATATCACTTTGCCTGATCCGACGATAAAACCTCACGTCATTGAGTTTACGACCCCTAGGGAAAAGCAAAAACTTTACTATAAACAGAGGTGTGAACTGAAAATAGTGAGCAAGTATAATCATACTATATAACAGCCCTACAAAACTTCTTTGACTGAACATAATAAAATAATCAGCAAGTATAATCATACTATATCAGTCCTACAAAACGTCTTTGATTGAACATAATAAAATAATCAGCAAGTATAATTATACTATATCAGCCCTACAAAACGTCTTTGAAGGAACGTAATAATATAATCAGCAAATATAATCATACTATATAACAGCCCTACAAAACGTCTTTGACTGACCATAATAAAATAATCAGCCAGTATAATCATACTATATCAGTCCTACAAAACGTCTTTGATTGAACATAATAAAATAATCAGCAAGTATAATTTTACTATATCAGCCCTACAAAACGTCTTTGACTGAATATAATAAAATAATCAGCAAGTATTATTATACTATATCAGCCCTACAAAAAGTCTTTGACTGAACATAATAAAATAATCAGCAAGTATTATTATACTATATCAGCCCTACATAAAGTCTTTGACTGAACATAATAAAATAATCAGCAAGTATTATTATACTATATCAGCCCTACAAAAAGTCTTTGACTGAACATAATAACTTGCAATAGGTAACATACTGTTGAATTATAGCAAAAACCGGCCAAGTGCGAGTCGGACTCGCGCACGAAGGGTTCCGTACCAATTTTTATAAAAAAATCACGTTTGTTGTATGGGAGCCCCCCTTAAATATTAATTTTATTCTGTTTTTAGTATTTGTTGTTATAGCGGCAACAGAAATACATCATCTGTGAAAATTTCAACTGTCTAGCTGTCACGGTTCATGAGATACAGCCTGGTGACAGACAGACGGACAGACGGACAGACGGACAGACGGACAGACAGCGAAGTCTAAGTAATAGGGTTCCGTTTTTACCCTTTGGGTACGGAACCCTAAAAAAAGGCATTATGGACATTAGGACAAAATTCCCATAAAACATAAATAGGCGAGACGACAAAAAAATCTAATTAGTCCGTCAGATAGATTTCCAAAAATATTGGACACATATTTTTTCTTTTGTTACGTAAACCAAAATTGACGAAGATAAGGCGCTTTTAAAATTCTCAATACGTCACGCCTCGGTATAATTTTTAGCTAGTTCTGACGTCACGAGCACAAGATAAAACACATCAAAACTTGGGAGTGGGGGCACTCCCGAGTTTTGATGTGTTTTATCTTTGTCAATATTCATTGATTTACAAAAACAAAAAATATGTGTCCATTATTTTCCAATAATCTAACTGACGGACTAAATAGAATAGGGTATATGCATGATCTTTTTTTGTCACTCTAAACAAAGCGTATTAACATCAGAAATAGCAAAGTGAAATTATTTTTTTAATATCTCTATAAAATACTAAGTTATAAGCATTTGAAACTGCTGAATAGACAGAGAGAACCGATACAGAGAATGACGTCATTTGCTGCAACGACGCCGACGTACAAAATCCATACTAAATTCCGTTTATCTAGAAAGAGATAGAAACAAAAGTTTAAATGGTTATAACTTTCTTGTTTTCGCTTTTTGTTATTATCAGTGATAGGAATAGGTAGTGCTTATTAGCCTAAACTTCGAAGAAGAACAGAGAAAAGAATCGGAGACTTCCTTAGACTATATTTTATTATGCGACTACGGCGAGTTTTTTTTTGTAAATTCTAAGAGTGCGTACCTAAGAGAGCGTATCATAGTTTTATGATGAAGAAGTCGTTTCCAAAATGTTCTTAAAAAGAAAACTTTCAGAAATTTTGATGGTTGTAACGACTGTGTTATGTTATGTCTAGTCGCAAACTTTAGGTAAACATAGACCAATTACTTATTCCAAATAACATTAATTTTTGATGTACTTACGTGATGTCCCGGAAAAAAATATAGTCTAAGGAAGTCTCCGATTCTTGTCTCTGTTCTTTGAAGTTTAGGCTAATAAGCACTACCTATTCCTATCACTGGTTATTATTTTTATAGTACTTTAACATTCCGTATCGAAATAAAAAATAAAAAATTACGCATATTCCCTCCCTATTACAATTTTTTGATACTGTCGTCATGCCTATTAAAGTAAATCTTATGATAACGACATGGAACTTGATATATTATGTATGTATGTAACAGTTTGCAGGAAGCGGACTAAGGCCGATTTTCCTATATAACATCATCATCTGCATAACCTTTTTCAATTATGTTAGGGTCGACTTCCGGTCTAACCCGATGCAGCTGAGAACCAATATTTTACATGGAGCAATTGCCTATTTTACCGATTTTCTTCTGACCTATTCAACGATACCTCACACGATGAGGTAGACGACGAAAATCATTCCCGCTTCACATGTAGGGGAGCTACCCTAAAAAAATATTTTACACAATTTTATTTTACCACTTTGCGGCGTAAGTAATATACCTACACACCCCTACAAAATTACAGCTTTCTAGTACTAACGGTATCTTAGCAAAACCTCGGACAGACGGACAGACAGACAGACGGACATGACGTAGTTTAGGGTTCCTTGTCAGGACTACGGAACCCTTAAAATTCACACAAAATACAGATTCATTAGCCGCTAATTTCTCCACATGGAGAGCAAAATACACTAAATCTTTTACTGTCAGATTGATTTATTCGCCGGATTTGGCCACTCGTGATAACCGAAATTACAACAATGTTGCTATGGAAAAACAGCGATCGACACACACATAAATATGTAGTACCTACCGGTCGTTTTTTGGGAATGGCGCAATTAGACTTGGACTTTCGCCCGAATTCGATTGCCTATGGAATTCGGGTTTCTTCTTGCATCAATACTACTTTTATATTACACAGTTTGGGCTCAGTAGGTTGTAATGTTGGTTAATAATAACCCAGATTATGTTTGCAGCGGCCTACTTGGGTAGGCAATCGATTCAGATTTTTCCAATTAGACCTCTGTAAACGAACGGAGTCTAGTACGCCCGTCTTTGGACATTCTTGTCTCGCTTCATCGTTTCTTGTACCGAAGATACCCGACGCCAGTTCTCCTTTCACTTCGGCTGGCGCAACTTGACATCATTCAATCTACTCGTAGTCGTTAGCACGTATTCCATTGCGATGACTAGTGTAAGAGCAGAGAGTGTGAGAGCAGCGGTGGCCCAGTGGTGGCGGCCCCGACTTACGAACAGTAAGTCATGGGTTCGAACCCAGACAGGCGCATTACTTTGTGTAATTTATTTCATCACCACTGCTCTCAAAACGGTGAAGGAAAACATCGTGAGGAAACCGGCATGTCCTAGAACCAAAAAATTCGTAGACATGCGACATCTACCAATCCGCACAGGGCCCGCGTGGTGGATTATAGCCCATTCCCTCTCATTGAGAGGAGGCCTGTGTCCCTGCAGTGGGAACATTAATAGGCTGATGATGATGATGATGATGACTAGTGTAATAAATGCATCGGGTGTCTTAATTCGAGTAAAGTCATTTGAACACCCGCTTACGGGCTAACGACCGAGTGTAAGCGTGCCATAACACACTAACTATATAAATGCTATTCATTTAGGCAACTTTTCATAAATCCACAATATTATTTCCGTTACATGACGCAAATATTGTTGAGGGGTGCGCCAAAGTTCACCTAAATTTTCAACGGCGATAATTGGAAAAATGTTCTTCCTAACATTTTTCATCCTAACAATCACAATTCCTAACTACTCTGTCTCTAATGTTCATAATTCCGAAGCATTTAACTTCATAATGTCAGTAGCAATAAACATCTATTATACTCTTATTTGTTTTCCTATATTTTCTCAACATAACCATCTTTTACACTATTATTCAAAGTCATCTTTTTTGTTTAGATTTCTCTTAATTCATAATAATCAGTATGATATACATCAATTTTGCGTTTCTTTGACGATATATTACTTGTTTCAATTTCAAGTTTGTTGGCATATATTAGCACGTATACTTGAGGAAGTGCTTGATTCGCGCTCACTAATTATATGAATTGGTTTTTTGTTTTTATTAATTAAAGCGTCTTCTTTAATTTTATTTATAGCGGTGTGTACCTGCAAAGATATCCATAGGTTAGGTTAGGTTAGAACTGTGACCAACTACGCGCGAGCCGAGCGAGCGAAGCGAGCGGTGCCGTGGCAGCGGCTGGCGAGCGCTACCTCGAAATTGGTTGCAAAATTTATCTAAGTATTTTTTTCATAGTGCCAAGACGACACTCTGACCTGAATTTCATTCATATAAGACAAAAATCAGTGAAACGACCTTTAATCATTCTAAACAGTTGGTTTTTTAGACATAATTATCTCATGTATAGTTATAGTAATAAGTATGTAACAACAATAACCAATAGACACAACTCTGTACGTTATGTAAAGCATACCCTCAAATAATAATCATACCCTCAAATTAAAACTATAAATATCATCTTCTACCCACATATATATTTTATTACACTTGGAAAATGTTTCTTTTTGAGTATGAGTTAAAATATTATGGTAATCTTGTTTAGGGATAAAAGCGTTATGATAAAAAACAGTAGGAGTTTAAATATATTTACATTAATGATATTATTACTTAATTAAAATTTTCGGAAACATGAGTGTTATGAACATCGCCGGTAGCACTACAAATAGTACGAATGAAAACTTTAGGATGAAAAATTTTAGGAAGAGTGATCATTCGGATTACAAATCATTAGGAAGAACAATTTCGGGGAAAGAATTTTAGGTGAGCCAATATGGACCCATTGTTGAGCAGCCGATTTTTTCAAACATATGGGGCAATAAAACACATATAAACGGGTATTTTCGCGAATTTGTGTTTTTTGTGTTTTATAATGTGTTTTGATATGGGGCAATGCCTTTCAAAATCCTTCAGATTGTGATAGATTGAGTAGTCTATCACAATCCGAAGGATTGGTGTCACAGGATTGGGACGCCGACTGCCAATTATTTTTACTCGACTACGGCGAAGCCAAAAGTAAGGGTTATGATTTTAGCAGTCTGTCTATGTATGTATGTGTAGGTATGTATGTTTGTATTTACGTATGTTCCTCTGTGGCGCCTAAACTATTCATCCGATTTTGATGAATAAGGTGTCAATCGATTCGGTATAATGGCCTTGGTAATAGTAGTCGATTTTACTTTGTAAACCCCGAATTTAATTAGAGCGTGATTTTTCAGTGGTCGGGTTTTTAGTGGTAGTAGGTATACCACACAAATTCTTGTTCCGATGCAAACTCGACAGTATCGATCAATTGCTTTGATCTATTTTCCTTGAAAATGGATATTTATCACAAATAGTGTTATCTGTATGAATTGAATAGATGACTTCGCTTAAAAATGTATGTTACAAACTGTAAAATACCTCATCACGAAGCCGTCAACCAAGCATTTTGTACATTAAACTAAGTAACTTTACGCAAAAATGATTGCTGGGAAACAACCTTTTTTTGGGGAGAAAAATCACGTTTTACGGTAAAACTCAATGTAACGCACTCAAAAACATTGTGCTGATGGACGCATTTGATAGTTAACGGGTTATGGAGGTATTTAAAGTAAAGTTAAATAAATAAATAAATAAATATAGCTGGACGTTACACATAGCGCCATTTAGTGCCACACTAAGCAACGAGGCTTGTGTCGTGGACACCAGATAGTTGATATACTACATAGATACTTTTTTTTTTTGTTTGAAATACATACTTATTATACATATAAACATCCATGACTCGGAAACAAATGTCCATGCTCATCACACAAACATTTGCTCCGACCGGGATTCGAACCCGGGACCCTAAGAACGTAAGGCAGCCTCACTACCGCTGCGCCAATTGGGTCGTCAAGTTAAGACCTAATAATCTAAAATTTAAAAAAAAAATCTTGTCTAAAAGTTGGAACTTCGACCTCCAATATCTCACGTAGGTAACTAGTAAGTTCCCAGGTATGGTGTAAAACAAAACAAATATCACAATGACGGGAAAACAAGTGCATTTCGGCATCGTTGGGTCTAATAATTATAATAGTACTTAATATATATTATGATAAAGAAGAGAAATAGTAGAATGTCATTGGAATTTTGTCAACTTCAATGGAAAATACATTTCTTCACAAAATAATTGTGATGTACTCTGTCAACTTAATAAAAATCCAATACCTCTCACTGAGAGACAACGCGTAGTCTGAACAAATGGAAAACATGAAATTAAGCTAGAGTTCCTTTTGAACATGAGTAATAAGGATTTCCGTTAACCCCAAAAAGGGTAAAATAAGGTATGAAAGTTTATACGGGAGTACATTCTCGCCGATGGCGATCCCACCGGGGCACGAGATTTGAAGTAAATAAATCTAAAACTTAGTGTGGGATATGGATAGCTTGAGAGTTTGTTACCCAATCAACCCGAGGGCCATAAATTCATTGTTTATTTAGATACAACCCGATACACTATTGACGACCCGAATGGCGCAGCGGTAGTGAGGTTGCCTTACCTTCTTGGTTTCCCGGGTTCGAATCCCGAAAAGAACAAATGTTTGTGTGATGAGCGTGGACGTTTGAATAAGTCAACCTCATAGAGGTTGACAATTGTTCTCTGAGTGAGTTCACAAAAAATGTATTGTTTGTGATTAGTTTCAAAATTTAATATTGTTATTGTGTACACTATCGCATTAGGTAACCCTGTAAAGATAGTCGTAAGATGGAGAAATAAATAAATAAAAATAAAATAAATAAATATTTTTTTTTCCGTGTCATGGATGTTTATATGTTTAAGTAAGTATGTATATTTACTAACAAAACCACCACGACCACTTAAGTCCACCACACAAGCCTGGTTGAATAATGTGGCACTAGATGGCGCTGTGTGTAATGTCCAGCGATATTTATTTATTTAACCAACCTCCTTTCGTTCAGTCATGCATTTTCTCAAGACTGCCTCGTTGGCTTAGGAGTCCTGAGTTCGATACCCAGGTTAAGAAAATTGTTATTGGATCAGTCTGTAGACCTTGTCAGAAGCAGCCAAGCACCTGGATTTTAATTTTATTAAATTTATAATTTATTTTTTAAAAAGTTATAATTTATTTTTATTAAATTTATAATTTATTTTTATTAAATTAGAATTTATTTTTATTATTTGTTGTTATAGCGGCAACAGAAATACACATTCTGTGACAATCTCAACTGTCTACCTTTTACGGATCATGAGATATAGCCCGTTGACAGACAAACAGACGGACAGCAGTAATAGGGCGGTACGAACCCTAAAAAACAAAGAAAGCTTTTCTGTAAAAAGTACCGGTATAATACAAACTGTACACTAGAATGATTCGGAAAAAGCAATCATTTACCAATTTAATTAAATACAGCACGCGGTATGAGTTTTAATTAAAACCTTGGTTCCGAATCAATATTGAGTAAAAACTCTACAATAAACAAATGATTACCTACTTTTTCCCGCGGATCCGCTTGCGTAGTCGGAAATAATCTCACGGGGACGTCCAAATGTGAAAAACAGTATCGTAAGCTAATGGGTCGGGGGGCTTTTGGGACCGGGACCGCGGTCTCGGATTCCCCCTAAATATTTTTGAGTGGTATTTTGGGACCACAAGAAAAAAAAGTTAAAGTACAGTACATAAGCTCAAATAATATTGTGATCAAAAATTGCATGAATTTATTATTGAAGTGAAAGTATACGGGGTACTAGAAAAAAAAAATACTTTCTTCACTTGTATCAAAATTTACTATTTTTGTTTTATAAAAATATGAAATGTGTTTGGTAGACCGTACTTTCCCAAGACATAACTTTGTTTTTTTTTTCTTGTGGTCCCAAAATACCACTCAAAAATATTTAGGGGAAATCCGGGACCGCGGTCCTGGTCCCAAAAGCCCCCCGATTAAGCTAATATGGTCTTGGTCATGTTCTATTTATGTTTTTTTAACAAAAGCCGTTCAATCGTTAAAGCGTAAAGTCATCACATCGCCTGGTCTTATGCTGCTCACATCCTACTGATACCCGCGGCCAATCTACCTTTTGAGAAGCCTTCACACTGCGGCTTATGGTGCGTGGTCGCCTCTCCAGAATTTTTCAGTCCCATTGGCTATACAAGGTTAGTTTTCGACCCGCCAAATTTTCAGAAATGGTTAAGAATCTAGAGTCGTTCATCAACTCGTCCCACATGCTTACGGCCCATTTGGGACGAGTTGATGAAAATCAAAATAAATAATATTTTCGTTGTGCGTCGTCCCACGTTTCTTTTTGTGTGGAACTTTACACTTTATCAACGTTAGGTACAGTTAGGAAGACAAGATTATAATAATATTTTTTTAAGAATTTTTAATTCAAACAAATCGATAGGTTACCTTAGTAAAAGTACTAGGCTAACATAAATTAAAAAAAGGTAATTTAATCTTATACGAAATTTTTTGATTTTTCCATAATGAGTGTTGTTTCCATGATTATTTTCGAAATAATGAAAACAAAACAACATTTTTTAAAATAAAATTTCATTCCTGTCCACCACTAAAAATCAAAAGTGTGGATATTACAACAGCACAATTCAGTTCAACAGCCTAGAGTTAGCACACATGTACTATCGTGGTCTTTTCCGCCTGACAATATTTTCGCTTAAATCATGCGGAGGCAGCCACGCCCCCTTAAAGTTTGGGCCTATTAGGAAAGCGTCAACTTTGGCGCGCAAAATACGCAAAATAACTCTCATTTGGCGTGCGTCGTCAGTGCGCTCGGCCGATTCGGTATTTTTTCATTAATTATTTTTATACAAACTCAACGGGGCGGGGCTAGAGAGTGTTTCTACGTATGTTGCGAGTGCAAGCAAAAATTAGCTTAGTGGTGGTCAGGCGGGAGTGTCCTTGATAGTACATTTGGCGGTGCATGCACGCACTCAAGTGCATTGATTCCCACTAGGTATATGATCTACTTAGGATTTTTTTAGGACCTTTTCAAATGAATGCTATTATTTTATTTTATATTTTTTGATAATAATATTTAAAATGCACTTTTGGTTTGATATCTAGATCTTAATTTTTAATTTTGGCTGGTCATTAACCTTGTATATTTTCCGGGTGAAGTGCCCGGTCCACTACCTCTCAATTTTTCTCCAAGCATAAATTGTATAGTATAAAGCAGAAATTGTATAATTATAAACTTTGCATGCCTGAATTGGTACAATACAGTGGACTGCGCATTCACTTGACATCTGGAAATATATAAAATGTACTGTGTTGAGCAATAAATATTTGAATTTGGAAAAAAAATATTTCTGCATTGCCTTTTGGGTAACTTTCATTTAATAAAGTGGTCCATTTTAAGCGACCGACTAATTACTTAGCAGCCACTTTTAAAATACACATACGACTTTTCGTGTTCTCCGCGTGTTTCTCTAATTTTAATTACATTTGACCTGTTTTCTTTCTGTTTTCACTGTTGCTTGTTATTTAGTGGGGGACTTTTTACAATAATAAAGGGTGTAAAAAAACCCCTAACGAAGCCGAAAGTCACTTGTCATTGCGAAATTTTTTTTTTGTTCAAGACCATACCTGGGAACTTTCTAGTCACGGAGATATTGGGGGTCAAAGTTACAATTTTTTCACAAGTTTTATTTTAGTTTATTTGATATAAGATGTTTTCTTTAATTACCTCCACGACCCTCCGTACTATTCAATCCATTCATTAGCACAATGTTTTGAATGCGTTACATAGAGTTTCGGAACATGGTGTTTGGAACTTTCGGATTTTGATAAAACGTAGGTACTACGTTTTTAAGGGATGCTGAATAATTATATTGATATCTTTAAGATTTCATACCCTAGGGTGAAACAAGGAGTATACTATCCCAGTTTTCTATAGAAAAAATGTTGTAATAAAAATAGACAATAAGGCTTAATTGTACACACTGCAAACTAGTTCGGTTTGCAGGGCACACTAACAAAGTTATTGCTGTGCGTAAAATCAACGGCTGTCTGGCTTCGCCTATTTATTAGTGTTTGCGCTTTACAATAACCCGTTGTCCACCCACACACTTGCAATTTCTTGTCACTTGATGTTGCATGGAATATGAAGCATAAATTTAGCCAACTTAACAATCTTCTCCGTGGCGCAATGGTCGAGCGTGCGGTAAACAGTATCTTACGCCGCCAGCGCCTAGCGCAGTAAGTTCAAATCCAACTGCCAACACATCGGTGTTTTTGTATGTTTTAATGAAACGTTTTACATTTGTTTGTTCAATTCATTGCTTAAATATTGGCAAGTCTTCTTTATATTTGAGTTAGAATTTATTTGAGGTCTACCCTATAAAAATTACAAATCATGTGTAAGTTAGTAGTTTAAGTTCATCGTCATAATGTTATTGACTATCGGGCTTACGTTACGTTTTTAGACATTATACCCTGCGTGTTTTGAGCAGTGCTTTTATTTGTTAATCATTATAAATCACTTAACTACACTTTTAAGAGCTGAGATTATTATATTGCGTGAGCAAAACGTTTCAATTAGTGAAATGGCGAGGCGTTTAAAGATATCGGTAAGTAACAAAATGTTATTAATATGTTTAGAAGATTAATAATAGGTAATGTTTATATAATCCACATGTTATTGATTGTTTTTATTTGTAACAATATTTTATTATTGTTCACAGAGAAGGACTGTGCAATTGTGGGTCCATCGATATGCAGATTCGGGAAGCATTGATCCTTGCCGACCAGGACCGAAGGCTAATCCATAGCATACACAGATGGCAATGCGCGGCACCGTGATATAGTTGCAACGCATATCGCTGAGCCCTTCTTCACTACTCGTTTAACGGCGACTAAACATGACGTGAAATTACAAACTGTACGGAACCACTTGCATGCAGCTGGTGTGAAATGTCGTAGGCCAGCCAAGAAAATATTACTGTCAGATATTCACAGACAAAACCGGGTACGCTTTGCAAGAGAATATTTGGATTTGGACTGGTGCAATAATGTTGTTATATTTAGCGATGAAAAATGTTTTAAGTCGGACAGAGACGGTCGCAAAATATTGTGGCAAAAAGATGGTGAACCCAATAATAAAAAAAAAAATTCTTCCATGCAGGTCTCAATCAAATCAAATCAAATCAAATCATTTATTTCAAGTAGGCCAGTTCTGCCCACCATACACTAAAGTGCAGTAACAGCAAAATCACGATTTCGAGTAAAACGCATTTAAAGTTAAGAATTGATTTTAAAAAATCAACAGAATGTATAGCAAAATAATTTGAATGCAGAAAGGTTGTAAAGGCATAGGTTCACACGTTAAAGCAATAAAAAAAAATATATCTTAATAACTGAATTTATTATGGCCATTTATTCTTTTTGGTGCCTATTACTGCATAGCCTTTTTTGTAAAAAATACCATTTTAAACTTAGTAAAATGCAGCAAAAAGCCCTATTACTGCGTTTGGATCAGTTATTTTGTCAAGAAACCCAACTAACATGCAGTAAGGTCAAAAAAATACTGCATTTTAGTTAGTTTTTTAAGAAAAAAGTGTTCAATTTACTAGTGCAGTAAGAAAAATAGCTAGTTCACATTTTAAAGACCGTTTATTTCTTATTATTTAATCACAATAATTCAACTCACTTATGTAAAATTTACATATCAAAAATAAAAAAAAAACATCTAATTAATAAAGGACCCTGCGCAGAATGCACAACCTCCTTTGACAGTTTTCTCTTAATATTAACATATATAACATAATGTATCTTTATGTTTAAAACATTAACTGCACTTTAGCTAGGAATAATCATATCTGTGTCATTATGCTATCCAAACTAATCTGCAGTAATGCTGTATTTTACTGCGTGTTAGTCAGTTTATAATGATAAAAGAATGTTAAGTATTCACAACTAAAATGCGACAAGCTTTGATTTTACTGCATTTTAGTTGGGAGTTCGTGACAATAAATTGTATTTTCTTAATTTGCAGTAAAAATAGCTTGTATGGCGGTAAATTTTACTGCGTATTAATTTTTTTTTAATTTTTTTTCCAGAAATATAAAACTATCTAAAGAACTGTAAAATTATATTGCTTACTGCATTTTAGTTATGAAACCTTAAAATTTAATCTGCAGTATAATTTATACTGTATTTTAGTTGGGAAATCACGCCAAATTGTTAATTTTTTTCGTTTGCAGTAAGTGAAAACTGTTAAATAAAAACCATTCTAATAGTCTTAGAAATAAGTAAGTTAATTCAATAGAAAGCTTAAGAAACCCGCTTTCAGAATCACTAATAAAACGAAAAATCACAAAAGGGCTGTTACTGCTCTTTAGTCTCTGGTGGGCAGAGTTGCAGGCACTTTTGAATTGTCGAAACAAAGATGAAAATTAAATGTAGCTACAGTCCCAGTCACAAGACATAAAAACTGTGAAAGTACTGTAGCTGCCCGTTCCCTAGCGTAGATCTCTATGGAGAAGAACGGGCAAGAAACTCCATGGACACTCTTTTAAATCATATAATTGTTACAAAATCTTGGTTACATCATTCGTGTTGAGATGGTATATTATGTGAGAACAATGTAGCAAGATGTGCACGTTAAAAGTGTCCATAGTAAAAACAAAAAATACAATTAAAAAATAACATTAAAATAAGCCACGGCAACTAAGAGATGACCAGTCACAACTGACAGCGCCCGTTCACGAACATGACGCATGGATCAGCACCATTTAACTCAACCATTTTGTAGGGAACCAAATGATCGGACACACGCGCCACCATCAGCGAGACATTAGAGTGAGCATGACATACTCTCAACTGCCTGGGCACATTCAAGTCAAGAAAAGACGTAGGATTCCAGTGAATGATAGCTTTACATAGTACTCACACAATATGGGCTATGCGATTATATAATACTAGAGATTGAATCTATACAATGCAAAGATAGTTGTACAATCTTCAGCAGCTCCAACAATTATATGTAATGCTATCTAATTTATGCGCCCCTGTCCATGTGGAGCAGGACCAGCATTGAGCCACGCATTTTTATCAGCGATATAATCGCCCAACTTGTAATAAGCTTGCTTACATAGTGTGCGTTTGATGTATGTTTTAAATTTCGTCTCATTCAGTTCAAGAATACTTTGTGGAATTTTATTATAGCATCTCAAACAGTACCCCATGAAAGATGAGTCTACTTTAGCGAGTCTGAAGCCTGGCTGAACTAGTTGGTCCCTATTTCTAGTACTGTAATTATGTCTGTCACCTCTTTTACCAAAAATATGCAGATTTTTTCTGACGTACATTATGTTTTCGTAGATATACTGACAATGTACCGTCATGATGCCAATATCTTTAAACAGTTCCCTTAGAGAATCGCGCCTACGAAGATAATAAAAAATTCAAAGCCTTCATTAGGATTTACTTTGACATCGAATAGATAAAAGGCTTATGGCTGGTAATTAAGAGGCTTTCATCACGACCAATTCGTTGTGTTTTCATAGATTTATTACGGGGTTCCTTCTATCTGGCAGAATCTTGATGCTCCGAAATTTATTTGGCATAACACACTTGGCATAATCTTCTTTAAACGAATATTTTTAAGGCATAAAAAATATTTAATATAGTTATTGTTTGGCCGAATGTTTGTATGTCCGAATTTACAATGGCATACTTTTAAGATGGCAGAATTTTATTTGGCATAATTACCTTTGGCAATGTTCAAATTCCGCATAATTTCATTTAGAATAACGTTTATTTAGAGCGACGATTATTTGGTACAATTTCACTTGGCATAATATGAAGATGGCAGAGTTCCATTTGGAATATGTAATTTTATTTGGCATTATTGCCATTTCTATAAAATAGCATTTTTAACCTTAAATTACGTAGAAATAAAATATTGTCATAAAAAGACAATATGTTACGTTAAAAAAAAGTTAGTGACAGAAACGAATCGCTCCAAAACCGACTCCACGTAGTCTTGTCTGCCATACCCCGAGAGTGTAATTTAAATTCGCGTAGGCGCGGAGGGGTGAGGCGGCCCGTGAGTTGAGGAGCAGGTAGTTTTAACGCTCGCCGCCGTAGCTGAGGCTGGCTGGCGAAGCCGGCCAGCAAGCCGAAGCTGCGGTGGTGAGCGTAAAACACATCTGCGACGATAAGCTCGCGTGGGACCGCCGGAACCCTGCAGCGCCGGAGCCAAGACAGAAACCATGCCTGCTGCATGTTGCATGCTTGCTTGCATGCTGCATGCTTGCTTGCATGCTGCATGCTTGCTTGCATGCTGCATGCTAGCTGCATGGTGAATGCTGGTTTGCATGCTTCCATAGCATGCAGATGCTTGATTGCATGTTTGCATACTGCATGCATGATGTATGCTTGCCTGATCAGAAATATGCAGCAATTAACATTATCGTCGTATGTTTGTGGCGAAAAAAAAAATGTTCAATCAATTTTATTATTATGGTAAGAAATTTTTTATTATGTGATAGATAAGGCTTTCCATTATTATGCATATGAAATGTATGCCAAAAGATGATTCTAACTGTAAACTTTCTGCAATATGATAGTTCTGCCTTTTAATGACTATCGATATGAAATTTATGCCAAAAGATGATTGTGGCTGTGAACTTTCTGCGATAAGATGGTTCTACTTTTAATTATTATGCATATGAAATTTATGCCTAAAGATGATTCTGACTTACAAAATTATGAGTTTTGAATGTATGATAAATGAGTGTCTGCCAAACGATTTTCTGCGAAATGAAGTTTATGCTATCTACTGTTATGCAAAGTAATATTATGACAAAAAAAGTTCTGCTATAAAGGGTAGACCCTTTATTACGCTATCATCACAAGTACTGGCTGCTACATTAATAAATTTCAAAGACGCGAATACCTATGAGATTTATTAAATTTTCAGAATTTAAAGATTTAAAAAAAAAAAAAACTTATTGTCAGTGGGCCGATTTAATTTAGATTACCTTCGACACGATAAGAGGAATTTAATCTTTAATAATAAATCCATTTACATTGTCTGTTAGAAATTTCAAAATAGCAGCTGTTTTACTGATTGCATGATATGAAAGTATACAGGGTGTAAACAGACCCTTCACGAAGCTGTCAACCAAGCATTCTGTACGTCAAACTAAGTAACTTTACTCAAAAAATATTGCTGGGAAACGAATTTTTTTATGGGATGAAAAATCATGTTTTGTTGTAGATCTCAATGTAACGCACTCAAAACATTGTGCTGATGGATGGATTGAATAGTACAGGGGTCGTGGAGGTGTTTTTCAAGTAAATTTTTTACAATAAAAACCTTGTGAAAAAGTTGGAACTTTGACCAATATCTCCGTAACTAGAAGGTTCCCAGGTATGGTCCAGAACAAAAAAAATATCGCAATGACGGGGAAAACGAGTGCCTTTCGGCTTCGCTGTCAAATGCCTTTCGAATTGTTTTAATGCTAGTTTTTAAGTTACGTAACTTTAAATACCTACATGACCCGTTTACTATTCAGTAGATGCATAAGCACAATATTTTGTGTGCGTTACTTTGAGTTTTATAGTAAAAGGTGATTTTTCACCCCAAAAAAAATGTCGTTTCCCAGCAATAATTTTTGTGTAGGGTTAAAAATAGTTTGATGTACAGATTGCTTGGTTGACGGCTTTGTGAAGAGTCCATTTACACCTTGTCATATTGTTTTTTCGTCATGAAGAGTGTTATAGAGAGGCTCTTTAAGTATGGAGTTACTTGTAACAAGAGACTCCCCTCCTTTATATTTAAGTGCCCAAAGGGCAATGGAGAGAGCTATGCTCGGAGTTTCCTTGCGCGATCGAATCAGAAATGAAACCATCCGAAAGAGAACCTTGGTTTTCTTGCGGATGTCGACCGTCGTAGCCCGAAGAATTGCCAACCTTAAGTGGCAGTGGGCAGGGCACATTGCTCGCAGAACGGATGGCCGACGGGGCCGCAAAGTTCTGGAGTGGCGACCGCAAACCGGAAGACGTTGCGTTGGAAGGCCTCCCACTAGGTGGACCGATGACCTGGTGAAGGTTGCAGGAATCCGCTGGATGCGAGTCGCGCGGGACTGGTCAATGTGGCGACACTTGGGGGGGGGGGGGCTATGTCCAGCAGTGGACGCCTTTCGGCTGAAATGATGATGATGATGATGAATGTTTTTTCGTCATGAACGCGCTACAGATAGGCTTTTTAGGTATAGAGATACTTGTTTCAAGAGACTTCCCCTCCTTTATGTCTAAGTTTAAAAATAGTGTATGATAAATTTTGCAAAACGATGTATCCCACCCTATTCCTCATCAGTCTTTAATTGGAACCCTAACCTCATTAACACAAAGGTCAAAAGGTGTGCTCAAACTGATCAACTAGACGAAAATAGCATAAGGTTAGGCTACATAGCGTGGTAAGCGTCTATTCAGTATAGAAATCTCAAATGTAGCCTCGTTAGCATTATTATCTACCGAGCTTAACATATTAACCAATTAATTGATTAGACACGTGTTGATCATTCAATTAATTAGTTACATTGTGTGTACTGTCTATACCAATTAAATCTAGTTTTGTATAGGTGTAATTATTTGGTAGTTATGTACCTTACTTACCAACGAATAAATTATAGTAGGTACTTAATACAATTTAATATTGTAGTCTGCTGAATTAAGTCAGGAAAATAACTGGGACTTTTTCATTTTAAGCAACTTCAAAAAGGAGGAGGTTCCTTCTTAATTCGATTGGTATTTTTTTTAGATCTATTTTTGTTAACATAATTATTTAAAAGTTAAGTCAAAGTTAAGTACCTACCTAATGTGTTAATATTTCATTACATCAAACATTTGTGTTATCGTAAGTGAAAATACAGATGGTATGACCAGGATCGAACCAAAACAAGATAACTTTTAAATAAACAACCAAAATTTTACGCAAGCGAAGCCGCAAATGAAATCTAGTCTCATATAATTGCTAAATAAAACATGTAAATGTTTCGCTATAACATGAATTTTGTTGGAACCACTATGTAGCTAACCTAAAGCAATTTAGATCATTGGTTTTCTCGGAAATCTCGGGCAATAAATCGTATGTACTTACGTGTGACTTAAGGCATCTGTGCCATCACTAACGAAGAAGCGACTTATCTATTACGACTTAGGTTATTTTCTATTATTTTCTCGCTCAAGAAACGTACAGATAAGCCTTTAAAACCTATGTCACCTTAAGGGCTATTTTTATTTGCTTTCGACATGATATATTAATGCCATACAGCCATCCTCTTTACATCTCAGATCGAATTAGAAATATGACACTGACAGATTGACAATTTAATTTAAAAATAAAAATTATTTTATATTTCGTAAAATGGCCAGGCCATTCAGAGTTTTTAGGATTAAGGTCGCTGTCTACTCGACATTGGTCAAAGGAGTGCATCTACATATTTTATTATAATATACGTAATAATAATACCAGCCTATTACTGTCCCACTGCTGGGCAAAAGTCTCTTCTCAAACAGAGAAGGCACGAGCATTGATCACCACGCTTACTCAAGACGGGTTGGCGATTTCAGACTTATATTAATTACTAGCTGTTGCCCGCGGCTTCGCCCGCGTGAAGTTCGGTAACTGTCCCACGGGATCATACTAAAGGGATAAATAGTATCCTTCATGTTAATCCAGGTTATAAACTATCTATGTGCCAAATTTCATAATCATCACAATTATAATCATTACCATCGCTATCACAATCACCATCACTATCACCATCATTATCACTGTCACAATCGCAATCACCATCACCATCATCGTTATCACAACAACAATCACCATCACTATCCCAATCACAATCACTATCACAATCATTATCACAATTACCATCATCGTTATCACAATCATCGCAATAAATCAACAATAATCCTGTATAGAAGTCGAATCCGCCATCTTTTGGATCTAAAAATAAATGCCATATTCGTAATCAGCACCAATGATAATCTCGGAATCGACACCCATATTGATTTTGAGACATTTCAACCCCATCGCACCCCAACAGGGGATGATGGTATTTCAGGTCCACCACATTAAATCTTAAAAACGCTGTTTTTGTAATACACCCGACCCGATACACCATACAAACAATACCAAACCCATTTCCCCCTTTAGGGGTTGAATTCTGAAAAAACCTGAAACCCATTTCTACCCATTTATCGTTAGGAGTACTCCTGTTAAGGGGGTGGTACCTGCTAATGAGAGGTTTTCTCCATGTAACTCCTCTTTGATGAGTGAATATAAATGTCCAAAAAAAATATATGTTGCTTGTTAGACTCTAAACTTTAATTGGTACAATTAAAATAATTCTAACTTTATTATTACTATATAAAAAAAAATCTTCAAAGTGAAGCATATTTTCTTTGAAATTTCGTAACTACTCCTAAACGGCATTAAGTTTTAATATTTTTTTTCCACACAAATATTTGTCACGTTTTTCTTCACAAAGCGTACAATTGGAATTTTGATCTAATGATTTATTAGGCTACAATTAAATAAAAACCACTCATTTCGCACTAATAGGCCCGCAGTGACGGACGTAACAACCGCTTTGTAGTGCAAACTGATTAGAACTTTATTCTAACAGTATTTCAAACGAAGTTTGAACCACCGCAAACAGAGTTGCTAATTTAGCAGATACCCCAGCCTTAAGTTTCGAATAAAATAATCTAACTAATGTTATTTCCCCATGTACATTTTGGACCCCCGTTTCAGCCCCAAAGGGGGTGAATTTTGAAAAATCCTTTCTTAGTGCACCCTTAAACCTCATAAGGAACCTATGTGCCAAATTTGGAATCTGTAGACTCAGCGGTTTGGGCTGATTTTTATATTTTGATTTTTATACTTTGTCACCCCATTTCCCTCTCTTTGGGTTTTAATTCTAAAAAAACCTGAAACACAAATGTTAACTCAATTATCGAGAGGAGAACTCCTGTTAAGTTTCGAATAAAACAGTTTAACTAATCTTGTTTCTCCATTCAAACTTTGGAGCCCTTTTCATCCCCTTAGGGAGTAAATAAATTTTGAAAATTCCTTTCTTAGCACTCCTTGACCACATAAGGAACCTACTTGCCAAATTTGGAATCAGTAGACCCAGCGGTCTGGGCTGTGTCACAGTCAGTCAGTCAGTTTCTTCTTCTTTTCAACCGACTTCCAAAAAGAGGAGGTTCTCAATTCGACTGTATTTTTTTTTTTTTTTTTTGTGTTTGTTACCTCAGAACTTTCGACTGGGTGAACCGATTTTGATGATTCTTTTTTTATTTGAAAGCTGGTGCTTCCCGTGTGGTCCCATTTAAATGTTGTGGACATCTGATGCTGATCTTCGGAGATATACAATGGAACTCTTCAAAAATAGACGGCAAATCTGCCGTGATTGCTGAAATCGCTTGGATGTTTATTGTTTATACAACATCATGACATAACATCACGCCTTTATGCTCTGAAGGGGTACACAGATGTGTACAATACACCCAGATTTCGACAGTTAAGTATGTTAAGTTGGCACGATCGTGTTCCGCGCGCGCCTCAAATGACGTAACATCACGCCTGTATCCTCTGAGGGGGTACGCAGATGTGTACAATACACCCAGATTTCGACAGTTAGGTATGTTAAGTTAGCGCGTTCGTGTTCCGCGCGTGCCTCAAAGCGATGTCAGCAAAAGGGACTGTTCTAAAGAGATACTGCGGCCCTGGAACGCAAAGGGCTAAGAAGGAACATGGATGGGTTTTAGTCAGTAAAATTCTGACACTACCTTCCGCTCCGCCGAGAGCGAGCGCGAGGGGTAATTTGATGATTTTCCATCCGAAAAAAAAGGTATGTGAAGTTCCATATATTGGGGATACGCCTATTACCATGACATGTGTTGGTGACATGTGTTGGTAACAATTTGACCATAAATTCATGGCAAATTATTATTTGGGGACAACTAAAAATGGAAAAATAAAAATCTTTTTAACAAAAAATAAAACCGACTTCAAAAAACACAAAAAAGTGAAAAATAACTTTAGCTTCAGAAGTCGGTGACAAAAAAAGTAAATCAATCAAGCAAAGGTCACCGACTTCTGAAGCTAAAGTTATTTTTAACTTTTTTGTGTTTTTTGAAGTCGGTTTTATTTTTTGTTAAAAAGATTATATATATTTATACCCGACTGCGCCAGAAGAAGGGTTATTAAATAGATTTATGTAAAATAGAAGTAGCCTAAGTTACTCCTTATTTCATCAGCTATCTGCCAGTGAAAGTCCCGACAAAATGAGTCCCGCCGTTCCAGAGATTAGCCGGAACAAACAGACAACAGACAAAAATTGAAAAAAAAAATGTTTTGGTATATGTACCCTATATACGTATACATTCGTATGCATGTGAAATGCGGTTGTTTTAATATTACAAACAGACACTTCAATTTTATTTATTTGTACAGATAAAGCCCCCTTTTCATCCTTAGGGGTTGACATTTTTAAAAACAACGTTGCGTTAGCTTCCAACCATAAGCCTAGATAATAAATTTAGTGAGTTTTACTTCGAAAATTAAGGACTTTCCATAAACAACTTCATTCTCCTTTTTAACCCTTCGGGGGTGGTATTATGGAAAACGCTGAGACACGTGAACAATTAATTTTTATTAATCAGCCTAAACTCAAAATTTGAAGATCCTAACTTTAAAACTGACGATTTTCCATAAACAACTTCATTCTCCTTTTTAACCCTTCGGGGGTTGTATTATGAAAAACGCTGAAACACGTATAAATTAATTTTTAATTGTCAGCCTAAACACAACATTTGAAGATCCTAACTTTAAAACTGACGGACTTTCATACAAACTTCCATCCCCGATTTAACTCCATTAGGGGTTGAATTTCTAAAATTCCTTTTTTAATCCTTGTCTACATTATAAAGGGAACCTCTGTGCAAAATTTCAGCTTTCTAGGTCCTAGGTTTTGCCTGCGCGTTGATGAGTCAGTCAGTCAGGCCTTTTGTTTTTATTTATATAGATATAAATATAATATATATATATCAAAGTGGTCAGTACGACAAAACGCCAATTTCATATGTAACGACCTAATATATTTTTTTAAAGCCGGTCAGTCGATTTAAAATTTATGTGATGAGCACATTTTTAGTCATTGGTACCATTTTAGTTCAACAGATGTCGCTGCATGTATGTATCTTACGAACAAAAACCCTTTAAAATAAATTTTGCTTACCTCCCATAACATACGGCGTGATAATATGTAGCCTAAAGCCTTCCTTGGTTTACAAAAAACATTTTTGCTGCGACATCGCTGCATGTATGTATCTCATACGAACAAAAACCTTTTAAAATCAATATTGCTTACCTCCCATAACATACGGCGTGATAATATGTAGCCTAAAGCCTTCCTTGGTTTACAAAGAACATTTTTGCTGAATTTCAATTCAATCTATCCAATAGTTTAGGCGTGAAGCCGTACCATACACACAGACAAACAGACAAACAGACAAAAATTCTAAAAAGTCACTTTTTGTCATCAGCTACGTTTTTCTAACAAAAGCCACTTATATTTTCTCGAAAATTCTCAATGTACAGTTTTTCTTTCGTAACTGTTTTATTATATGTATAGATAAGTCCAGGTTTCCTCACGATGTTCTCCTTCACCGATGTCTGTGATGTCCAAGATAAACTTAGAAAAGTACATATTAATTGAAAAAGTCACATTGGTACTTGCCCGGATTTGATATATTATTACAATTAAAAATAGAAACATAAAATCGATTTTAAAAATAAAAAAGTTTTTTTTTTGTTGTAATATCCAGGTTTTTTCGTTGTTGTAATACAATTTAGTTGTAATATCCTATACAAATATTAGCTATACATTTATTTTAACAAAACATAACATCATGGTACCTAATAGTACCTACACCTACTTAATCAATTCCCGCTGACCCCACCAGTGGGGCGACGGGCGGTGGAGTCAGCGGGAATACACCCTACTGAGAAATTCTTGATGGAAAAACACAATAACACTTCGCCCGACCTGGGAATCGAACCTCTTGCTCAGTAGTCGCCACCACTGGACCAACGAGGCAGTCTTATTTAACCGACTTCATTTATAAACATGTTAACAAACATGTCATGGTAATAGACTTATTTATCTACACTAATATTATAAAGAGGAATGATTTGTATTTTTGTGTGTACAACAACAACAACAGCCCATAACGTCCACTGCTGGACATAAGCCTCTCCCATGATGGGAGGAATTTTCCGTAATCTCCACGCTTAGCAGGCGGATTGGAAATCGCAGTGATGAAAGACTAACAGAAAACGCTGCTGCCCATTCTCAGGTCTACGGAGGCGCAAGGTGTTCTGCCTCAGACATTAGTCGCCTTATACGACACCCATGAGTGTAATGGGTTGGTTCTATTCTACTCTGCCGGATACCTACCACATGGCTAGTGTGCGGCTTTTTATGTGAGTTTGTAATGAATAAACTCAAAAACTTTTGCGCCGATTTCAAAAATTCTTTCACCATTAGAAAGCTTCATTCACCTTGAGTAACATAGGCTATATTTTATACGCGTACTTCCACGGGAACGGGAACTACGCGGGTGAAACCGCATGTTGTCCGCTAGTCCCCAATAAAATGAAATCTAACATACCTAACTGTCGAAATGTGGGTGTAATGTACACATCTGCGTGGGTATGCAGATGTGTATATACCTGATCATAACATAACATCACGCCTGTATGCTTTGAGAACCCTCTCAGAGCATACAGGCGTGATGTTATATTATGATGTTGTGAAAATAATACACATCCAAGCAATTGCAGCAATCACGACAGATTTGCTGTCTATTATTGAATAGTACTATTTTATATCTTCGAATATCAGCATTAGATCTTCACCAAATTTAAACGTGACCACCGCAAAGTTATTTTGTTTAAAACAAAAAAGAAGAATCATCAAAAACGGTTCACAATTGGCGAAGATATCGCTGGATATACAAACAAAAAAATACAAAAAAACATTCAGACAAATTAATAACCTCCTCTTTTTGGAAGTCGGTTAAAAATACTTAACAGGGCAAAGGTACTACTTTATTCATAAGAAATTTCTTCCAGCACACCTGCGACAAGTGTTAACTATACAATACGTGTCTTGGATTCAAACTTACTTCTCTCGAACAGACTTGGCAGTTGGGTTGGGTTGATGGCACCACGAATCAATGAGAGGTTTTCTTTTTGAGTATTTAAAAAAAAACATATTTTCCAAGAACTCTGTAGATGGCGTTGAACTGATTACGTTACTAAGTGCCAAAGCCAAAACGCTTGGAAAAAAAACCATTGAGTCACGTCACATACGCTCGTTGACTGACAATTTCGTTTGCTTATGCTTCCAAATATAACCATTATCCAAGTGAAATGATGTGACGTTCCGTTCCTTGCAGTAACTTACCAAGTTCAGTGCCATCTATCCAGCGACTAGGGAAGAGTTGGAAAAGAAAATCTCTCATTGACATACTTTTTAAAATTTGTCTGAAAGCGATTCCCCCAAAGATTTTGTGTGTCAATAGCAACCTGTGATTGGCTGTGATGTCAATAATTTGCCAACTCAACGACTCAACTATTTATTTCTTTCAAAGCTACTAAATCTATTTTACTAATTATTGAAATTTCATCAGATTTTCAGGCCTGAGGAAGGGTACGTACGTACAAGTGTTTTTTTGTAGATAAGTTGTACTGTTTTGGTGTTATTACTTTATGGTGTGAAATAACAAATTCGTGTCTTGTTGCTAGCTTTGCCCGTTTCTCGTCAACAATGGGACAGGTCCCATAAGGCGTGCGAAATTAGTAAAAGGGGTTGTCCTTCGGGTCGAATTACCCCTTGGCGTTAGCAAATCTCACCCCTAATTGATACCTCTAGGGGATTCCACACCTGTAACTTGTTTAGCTTCCGAGTTTAATACCTACAAGGAAGATAAAATAGAAAACGCTTTGAATTTTATCTTACTACTGATCTTTTTTCTACGTTATTGTCTTAAACATAGGTAATATAAGTTAAGTGGATAAAATACTCATATCGACAGAAATTGTTTTTTTTTATATTTAAAAACTATGGGAATCATCGACACGAAGACGAAGAAGAAGACCTCACTTTTTAACAAAAACCTTTTTGCAAAAAGTGTTATTCTGTAAAGTTCACGGCACAGAGGACAAAAGCGAATTAATTGTGTTCTTACAAAGCGGATCATTACGAAAACACAAACGTTCAAATGTCAATACGTTGTTTTATTTGAAAACATTATTCAATACTCGTTGCGCGTAAGACACTGAATATTTATCATTTATTAACTAAGAACCGCCAGCAATACGAGCAAGAATACAATGCCGAAAAACGAAAAAAAAATAGTTAATCGATCAAAGACACTAAGTACGAAAAAACCTTTGAATGTAAATACAATTTTTCACAATCAAAAAGAAAGCAGCGGTATAAAAATAAAAGAAAAGAAAACTCCGCAAAAGAACAAACATTAGAATAAACATTTTTGATTTGATTTGATTTGATTTGAACTGAGAATACTAAAATGCCAAAAGACTGTAATAAGAGATAGATAAATACCAAACAAACAAACCAAAAAGGCATTCAAATGTCAAACAAAATACTAATAAAGTAAATGTGTATTTTAGACATCAGAGCACAAACGTCTCTGTAATTTCAGCGAGTCGCACGACTTTATCGCGAAATACGAAATTAACAAGTTTGTAAACAAAATGGATGACAAATCAAAGGAATCATTCGACGTAACTTCATAATTACTTTATGTTTGTGGATTTGACACGGATGCTTGAGATTCATCTGTTTGAACAGAACTCTGTGTTTAATATGTTCACAATAATAATTATTTTATTTATAATATGTCTGGAACATTAATTCTCTGAAAATCTAACCCTAATTACATGCAACTTCCTCTCATACAGAGTTGGCCTTTGTCCCAGCAATGGCAATCATAAAAGGCTGTTTATGGGATGCAAAATTTAATAAACATGTAAGTATACATAAGTTGGAGTAGATGCAGCAAAAGTAAGATTATGTGGAGAGGACTTATCCTCTCCACATAATCTTACTTTTGCTGTGCCCGACAGGGTCCACGATTGTTTCCAAATAAATGTTACCTAGGTAAGCCTACATTGTGGAATGCAATAAAATAATTGAGTATTGAGTTGGGCAGGACTCTCTGGCTAGATGCAAAGATGGCCGATGGAGCAAGGCTTTGACCAAGTGGTGGCAAAGGTTTAGTCAAAGAAACCAGGGCCGTCCCAAAGCTCGTTGGGTCGACGATATCGTCAAAATCGCGGGAAAAACCTGGATGAGGGACGCATATATCAGGAAGTGTGGTAAGGAAGGGGAGGCCTATAACACACAGCAGATGATTCCGGGCTGATGATGACGTTGGGGAAAAAGGCTTTGCTTAAATTGTACCTGGAACCGGTCATTTTGGCTATAATGCACGAGACGAATGAAAGCCGAATCCGAAGACGGTTTATCCTTTAACAAATACCGACTCGAACAAATGTGAAGCACCCTTTAGAAAGTAAAATAGTTCAGTTGATTTTACTTGTATTTCTTAAAGTCACAAGATTGAATAAATGTTTGTAACAACCGGTGTAATGTCTTTGTACGCAGCAGGGATTAAGTTACGCTTGAAAGCTTGCAAATACTCCTAACAAAACTAGAACTGAGTGAACATTCTTTTAGGTTGAATAAAACATTTATCAATTGTTTTTTTAAAATAATTCTAGGATTACTTTTTCAAATTCTGTCAGGCGAAAGCGTAGCCCGAGAATTCTGTAAATATTTATTGTGGTCGTAAATCATCAACAAGCAACCTGAAATTGACCTACACATTGCAAAAAGCGTAAGGTTTCTTTCTACTATTAAAAAAAAAACTTTCTACTATTGCACGGGAAAAAAATAAAAACTTTCTACTATTACACGGGAAAAAACGGGTAAACTTTCTACTATTACACGGGAATACCGCATCAAAATGCGCTGTCTAATTGAGAAAATCAGTCACACGGACAGACCCGAAAAGCGTTTAAGTAGTTATTACTTCATCATCTGACTACCCTTTTGCCAGCTATGTTGGGGTCGGCTTCCAGTCTTACCGTATACAGCTAAATAGAAGTATTTTACATGGAGCGACTGCCTATCTGACCGCCACAGCTCAGTTGTAGGTACTAGGTTATACGGTTAGACAGGTTGTCAGACTTTCGGACCACTGACTACCTGCAACCACTGTCTGAGATCTGTAAATGACTGGGACTGACAGCTTAACGTACTTTCTGAGGCACGGAGGAACCTCGGTATGTAATGATGAAGAAGTAGTTATTGTTTATCATCATAATTTCAGCAAAAAACTCATCCATTACTAGAAATAGGACACTACCTACTGGTCGCAAACTACAGGGCTTAAACCGCGACGATAGGAAAGTCAAGAACGTGCTGAATTGACTTAAACACCGATAAGTTTATGTAAATCGTGTTGAAAATCATGTTGAAAATCACCGTAACAATACCGCACCGCGCCGCACCGCACCGTCGTATACCGTATCGCTTTGAAAGCGATTGGCTTTTGTCTAGGTAGTCGGGTCATATACGTCCCGCATCTAGTTTATTTCCGCAATCTTAATCGCCTATCCACCTTTTGGGGTACCAGGGCCGCAAACACACTAAGAGATTGCACCTCTCTGCGAATTCACACCTCAATGCGATATCGAAACTCGATTCTCGATATCAGTACCCGATACCATCGATTACTGAGATAAGAGGTTCTGAATCTGTATGATTTGAGCAATCATAGTAAGCTGTTAAGACGTTTCAATCTCATCGGATCATGTTTCGATATCAAATCTGTGTTAGTACTACGAAGTGGATCTAGATCCCAGTTTAGATTTTGTTAATTGTTTTGTGCATTTTGCGGTTGTATGTTGAGAAACTTCCTTAGACTGTAGTATCAATATTCGCAGAGTTCAAATATCGAGCTTGTTCGAGACTACTGCATTGATTGACTATCCAACTTGTTGTTCTTCAAGCATGTTTACATTAAGAACAAGGTGAAAACTTGCGCGAATGAGCGGCGAATGGCCACTTTATAACTAATTCGCCACTTCCTAGTCTTGTAGCTGGGAACAAGAAATGGCGAGACCAACTCCCCAGGAGTTCTCTCCTGTTTTGAAGGACTTGATTCTTTACAAAAGTCCACGAATAGAAATAAAACTAGCCACTTTTACAAAGTTTTTCAATGTTAGTTCTTAGTTTTATTACTTGAAAAGTCCACTGCACATACATTGTCAACTTTATCTTAATATATATAAATTACGTGTCACGTTGTTTTTCCCCTCTGTTCGCAAGAGTCCAACTTTCTCAGGTGTCCAACTTTTGTAACATCCATACAAGTCTTCGCATGAGTCCAACTTTTATTTTTTATGTACTTTTATTTGTCCGCGATGGACTCATAAACTACTTAACCGATTTTAATCAAATTTACACACCGTGTGCAGTTTGATACAACTTGAAAGATAGGATAGATAGATAGGATCATCATCATCATCATCAGCCTATTAATGTTCCCACTGCTGGGACACAGGCCTCCTCTCTATGAGACGGAATGGGCTATAATCCACCACGCGGGCCCAGTGCGGATTGGTAGATGTCACATGTCTTCGAATTTTGTGGTTCTAGGACATGCCGGTTTCCTCACGATGTTTTCCTTCACCGTTTTGAGAGCAGTGGTGATGAAATAAATTACACAAATTAGTGCGCCTGACTGGGTTCGAACCCACGACTTACTGTTCGTAAGTCGCGGCCGCCACCACTGGGCCACCGCTGCTATCCGATAGATAGGATAGAATAGAAAAATATAAAATGTCCACCCGTGGGAAGCCGGCTAGTGTTATATAAAGTTGGCAAAGCACACTCAAGGGTTGCTTTAAAATATAACCTTACAGTGTGGCGATACTCAAATATAAGTCAAGGGTACCCCTGAGAGCTGCTGATTGCTGATATTTTCCTACTGACGAACTAGTAGTACTCTCATATTTTGGGCCAATATGAGAGAAGACGAAGGCATTACTACACACAGGTTATCTGTATGCTGAGAAAATTTTTTGACGAAATGGGATTCAATGTATGAAGATTAAAATAGTTACCGTTTGGGACACTTTTTCACTTGTTCTTCACGTCTTTTGTTCAGTTATCGTAATGGGAAAGTTACGAATTAAATTATAGTATCCAAAATAATAGGTTTAATTACACGGTAGAGTATTGAAAACAGTCGACGTGCTAGTGATGGATAGTATCAGTAATTACATACATAAAAGATAGGTAGGTATTTAGAGTGGCGTGCCGAGAAGTCAACAACACGGCAAAGTTCATAAGGTAAACAGACTGTAAATCCTATAGCATCATGAAGTTGAAGTAGAAGGTTATAAGGGCAAACCAAGCTTGTAGGCAAGTGTGAAAGTACCACTATGTATCAAAATTATCAACGACTAGCGGACGTCACGCGGTTTTACCCGCGTAGTTCCCGTTCCGGATTACGGGGATAAAATATAGCCTTTGTTACTAAAAAAATAAATGTAGCTTTCTAACGGTGAAAGAATTTTAGAAATCATTTATTTATATCGTTTATTCATTACAAACATACACACACACAAAAATACAAATTATAGTGTAGATGATTGATTATCACCGAAAGAAGTAAGAAAGATTTGTCAAGAAAACGAGTTAAAACAATCTTCGAATCAGGCATGGTTCAATGATACATTATATTCTTTTTCGGTAATCAGAAATAGGCACTCTACTAGGCTACTTGCTTTCTCTACACAACGAGCTTTGGATCTTCAATTTATATTTCAATTTACCATACACCAGAAATAAGAAAATTCCTTGCCTAAAAATACTCGATTTGACTTCTTTATTTACATTACATTTAGCACTCTTAACAGGAAACGTAGTAATCGATTCACTCACAATTTTAAACCTGTTTTCGACGCATCAATCTACACGCAAATGTCTTGGTTTGTTTAGTTAAAAAGTAATGGTCATTCCATCACTAGTAAGTACGGATCTTAAGCTGTGTGCACACTGCGGACGAATGTATAAAGAATAGGATGTTTGCTGGGAAAATTCATGTTTTATGACCGAATGAGGACGCCTCAAGTTTGTTGCGAACATTCGGTCATACATTCAAATTAGGAATTTGTTATTTGCGAACAGATGGAGGAACTACGAGTGCAACTGAGCTCTTCCACCTCACAAATAATAATAAATAATGAATTAATTTATTTCAGGTAAATAACACTCATTGCCAAATAAAAATGAATAAAGATAAAAACATAATTGAAATAAAGTAACATCAGACTCAATAAACTAGAATTACATTAAATAGAACAGAAAACAAAAGAAATCAAATTAAATCAAAATAAATCAAATTCAATCAAATTTAATCCAAAATTTAAGTCAACCAATTACAATCAGAATTAATTAAACAAAACAAATGTAATTAAATACAGAGCATATGGACCAATATTCAGAGTTGATGGTGAACCTTCAGCAATTGAAGAAGAAGAAGAGGAACTGACTACAAACAAATGTTAACGTATAATGGTTTTATTTTCAATTAGAACCGAGGTAATCCGTGTAAGACCGACTCAAAAACATGATCAAATACAAGCCTTGTAATTGAAAAGTTCAGAAAAACGGAACCAAGAGTGTTGTATAGACTCCTTTTAGCGTGCAAATTAACACCGTAGAAAGTGGAAAAGCCATCTGGAAAACGAACATGGGTTGAGAGCATTTGAATCGTATGAAAGGGCGGTAGTAATGAGTTCCATACAAATGGTCCAACTACTATGTTTGTTAACTCCACATGCGAACAATGCTGCTTAGTCGACGACGGCCTCATTGGAATAAATTCGAAACATTGCGTTTCTGTACTATAAAAATGTGTTTGATAGAAAGTTGGATCCTCAACATACGTGCCGTTTATTCGAACAAATTGTTATAATAATATGGTTTATCAGAAGTGTGTACTTGGCTTTATTTTTGGATAGGAAACTTTAAACGTAAAGAATGTGATTTTTTTTTGGATGCACTTTAAGTAATTTTGCTAAAAGGTTGCCGTTTTAAAATAATCGAAATACTCACCAAAAAACGAGGTTTTCTGAATTTGATTGATGCAGTTTCATGTAAAAAACTGAGATTGGTTAAGTTTTTGGAGAAAAAAAAACAAAAATGGTTTCTTTTCATAGTTTAGGATCTTTGATGCATTCAAAAACAATTACGTTTAGGTGTAGTGACAGTGTTGGCCGTGTGGTATCCGGCAGAGTAGAATAGAACCAACCCATTACACTCACGGGTGTCGTATAAGGCGACTAATGTCTGAGGAAGAACACCTTGCGCCTCCGTAGACCAGAGAATGGGCAGCAGCGTTTTCTGTTAGTCTTTCATCACTGCGATCTCCAATCCGCCTGCCAAGCGTGGAGATTACGGCAAATTCCTCCCATCATGGGAGAGGCTTATGTCCAGCAGTGGACGTTATGGGCTGTTGTAGTGTAGTAGTAATGTAGTGTAGTAGTGACAAAATGAACTAGATTTATAAAACATTATTGATAGGATTTTAGGAAAATAGACAAAATGTCTCCATGGATTCTTTGACGTCTGACAAGAGTGAACGGTAGAACGAAACTTATTCACCTAGGAGACAGCGGTGCCCCAGTGGAGGCGGCCCCGACTTACGGACAGTAAGTCGTGGTTTCAAACCCAGACAGGCGCATTACTTTGTGTAATTTATTTCATCACCAATGCTCTCAAAACGGTAAAGGAAAACATCGTGAAGAAACCGGCATGTCGCAGAACCAAAAAATCGAAGACATGTGACATCTACCAACCCGCACTGGGCCCGCGTGGTGCCCATTCCCTCTCATTGAGAGGAGGCAGTGTGCTCCAGCAGTGGGAATATTATAGACTGATGATGACGTAAAAAAGAACAATGGCAGGAAGATTATAATAATGATGTTGCCGTAGATGGATATAAGTAAATGAAGCCTAATGGATATTGTTTTTATATATACATAAAAAGGGTTTAAATCACCTTTTAACGAAGCCGAAAGGCACTTGTTCTCCTCGTCATTGCGGTCATTTTTTGGTTCTACACCATACCTTATATTGGGGGTCAAAGTTCCAACTTTTTGACAAGTTTTTTTTTTAAATACTAGTTTTTAATTTAAGATTTTTACTTAAAACACCTCCATGACCCGGGGTACTATTCAATCCATCCACCAGCACAATGTTTTGAGTGCGTTACATTGAGTTCTACCACAAAACATGATTTTTCACCCCAAAAAAAAACAGTCGTTTCCCAGCAATATTTTTTGCGTAAAGTTACTTAGTTTGATGTACAGAATGCTTGGTTGACGGCTTCGTGATGAGGTCTTTTAAACCTTGTATATATATATTTTTATTATTATGTCGTTTATTCATTTACCTAAATTCTTAAAAGGATACAAAAAAAAGAAAAACACTTAAAAATATAAAAAATAGAGGTCCACCGGTGTCGGGAGCAGGGTCCAAGCCACCGGTGGTTAGGGCTACAGAGACAGGAACCTCCTCACAATGCGAGCCGTATCGAGGAGTACTGCCTTCTGAATCAGGCCCTTGATCCAACCGCCTAAAGAGAGCTTCGATAGATGGTCATCGAAGCTCTTGGCTATAAGGCCATTGGCAGTCACGACAATCGGCATAATGATAACCTAGTTCATATTCCACATGTCACGAACCTCGTGAGCCAAGTAGAGATACTTTATTTGTTTCTCTTTCTCAGCTTTCACGAGGTTCTCGTCATGCGGAATGGTAACATCGATTATCATTACGCGGCGCGCTGATCGGTCTATCATCACTATGTCAGGCTTATTGGCGACAATAGTCCTGTCAGTAATGATAGACCGATCCCAGTACAGCGTTATTATTATTATTTTTATTTATTTTTTCGTTTCACCGAGCTGAAAATTTCTCCAAGTAGAGTAACAGAGAAAGAAGTATAGAAAAAGATGACATGCTGCGCCGACCGCAAATAATTTGGGATAAGGGCAGGAAAATGATGTTACCATTAACATTTCTTCAAACTGATTATTTTATACGGCTTACAAATAAATATAATAGAGTGATCCTTTTAAATTGTCTGGCCTGTTTCGAATGTTTGTATTCCATTTTTATAATTTCCATGTCGTCATAATAATATTTGGATACAGCCTGCGGCTAGAGGCACGTGTAAGTATGATATTTTCTTGTAATTTGAAAAGATAACGTGTCTCTGAATGTCCTCCTTCAGTTAAAGCTACTTACCTTCAGTAGAAATTTCATAAAAACTGGTTTTGAGGTTTAGCCATGAAAAACACACAGGAGACAGATTGAGAGACTGAGATTACTTAAGGCCCTTCTAACCCTAAAATAAGCAACTCTATTTGTGGTAGTTCAAACTTCGTTTGAAATACTCTTAGAATAAAGTTCTAATCAGCTTGCACTACAAAGCGGTTGTTACGTCAGTCACTGCGGCCGAATAGTGCGAAATGAGTGTTTTTTTTGCGATTTACAAAAAATCTATTGATTGGACTAAAAAAATAAAACTCATAAGGCCTGCTTTATAGTTAGTTCAGTTAGTATGCAAAGTTTCATGATCTAATTTAAAGTACTTATTGAATAACAGCGGGTTATTGTTCGATTTGGAGGTAACTTTGAATTTTTTTTCTATCGGGAAAAGTTTATGGAATCATGTTTTTGTCACACATTGTACCTAGCATTATTCCTCAACTTTACCATATATTTATTTCAAAATTAATGCTGCAGTATTTTAGGCGTAACGAAGGATCATGCTAAGCCATTTGAGGCATGTTATGCCCTTAAATTTCGTTTTTCTAATATTATTAAATTCATCGACTGCCTCGTCGGTCTAGTAATCGCAGGCGCGACATTTGAGCAAGAGGTCCTGGGTGCGATTCCCATGTCGGGCAAAGTGTAATTAGGGTTTTACATCAGGAATTTCTCAGTAGTAGCCGTGGAGTCTGGATTTGTCCCCGGTTAATGGCAATAGGCTCGCCAATTACACTTTTTTTTAAGAAAAATTAAAGAATGTTTCTTTTTTTAGTACTTTATGCCTGATGCAGATTTCTTACAAAAAGTCTGACAACCAGTCTTACCAAAGTGGTATCGTATTACCCAGTATGAACTGGGTTGTGGAGGTCAGATAGGCAGTCGCTCCATATAAAATACTGGTATTCAGCTGCATCCGGTAAAATTGGAAGCCGACCGCAACATAGTTGGGAAAAGGCTTGGGAGATAAAAATGCCTGATGCAGATTTGTGTGGGCCGCACCGCATCGCAACACTTTCGTACATTTGAAGCATGTGAAGCGTCGCACACTAAAAGCAGGTCGCATCGCATGGCCGCACCACGCTTTTTTATATGAGCTAAGTAAATAAAATACGATAGGCGACCCGGTGTGACAACGTGAGATTCATGTAGCCATGTAGGTAGTATTTAGAGTTAATGCGGCTTCTATTCACTACAGCTTTATTACACCAATTAATGTTACATTTTTGTTGACTCTTTCAATTAGTATAGATATGGTTTTTCCAAGTCATTCGTGTTACATAGCTATATTTTTAATGACGTCATTTCAATTCGTGTCTAGGCAAGAGGTTGCAAAAAAAAAGCAGTACAATTGATTTGAAAGAAAGAAAGAAAAGTATTTATTGAACTCACACAGGATAAACAGAAACAAAGAGATAGAATAAAAATGACACAAAAAAATAAAAATAAAACAGTAAACAAGAGAAAAAAAAAAAACAATCAAAATGGTCCTAGCAAGGTGCTGTGAGATTTAAAAAAAAAGTCACAGCGCTGGTATTCTGATAGGGCCCAGAGTGATGCCACGGTCATAAACGAATATAAATTTATAATACAAAATAATAATATACAAATATAAATATTTAATGTGTAATAAATGTAGGTTACAGAATAAAAATATAATTTTATGTACACCCCACGTCACCACGGTAAGGGGGGGGCGGGTTGTATGATTTGTGTCATACAGTGGATGATCAGTATACTTGGTTAACACACAAATTGCAGATCTTGACAACACAATGGTACTGGACAGGCCACCTGTGCCGCATGTCGCATCATAATAGGCTAGTTTACACTATCAATAAATTGAAAATCTATTTAGTCCGTCAGTTAGAGTATTGGAAAATAATGGACACGTATTTTTTGTATTTGTTAATCAATAAATATTGACAAAGATAAAACGCATCAAAACTCGAGAGTGGGGGCTCGCGCGACGTCACAACGCACTAAAAATTATGCAGCGTGACGTATTGAGAATTTTAAAAACGTCCTATCGTCGTTGATTACCTAGTTCAGGCTCAAAGCATGGGTGAACTTGACATAGATTTAAGAAAAACTGTAAACTTTTACCATACATTTTTTTGAATAATTTTTTTATTATTATTTATTAATTTTGGTTTACGTAACAAAATAAAAAATACATGTCAAATATTTTTTGATAATCTAACTGACGGACTAATTAGATTGCTTCAGGACACAAGCCTATTGGGTGAAAGTAGCCACAGATTGGGTTCCGAAAAACAGGCACCGGCAACGTGGTAGACCCAGAGCGAGATGCGAGCGTGACGAATAGGACTCCTATCAAAAGGATTGGTCCCAAATAATATAATAACAGGGAAAATGGAAAGAGGGAAGGGAGGCAATTTCAAGGGAGGCCTTTGCCCTGAAATGGGACACAACAGGCTTATAATACTAATAGTGGGATTCCAAACATTGGATATTCCTCAAGTGTAACCGGGTCAGTCAACCCTGCTATGCTTGGTCTAAGTCACATGACCGACCAGACCGACAGACCAAGACAAAATACATACAAACATGATATTACAAGTTCATGCTTTTTCACATGGGGGTAAGCAGAAACCACAGAACCCGACCAGCTACGATCCTAACATCAGTCAATCTTTTTTTAAAATTTTTTAGGACTGACATCTGCGTTTTTTTTAAGTGTTTCTTCCCGTGTAGTCTCAGATTTTATTACATGGGTCTTAAACGTAACTGGCGAAATGTGGGTGTTTACTTTTAGGTACTACAGCTCTACCAACCCTTCGGGGATTACAGGCGTGATGTTCTGTCATGTAGCCAGATAGAAAACGCAACGCTCAAGTTTTATTTACACACCCACGCAACTTCGTCTGCGTCACATAAGAGAGAAAAAGCTAACAAAAGGAATACATTTTCCCCGTTTTTGCAACATCTTTCATTTATGCTCCGCTTCTTTCGTAGCGTGATGTTATATAGCCTATAACCTTCCTCAATAAATGGGCTATCCAACACTAAAATAATTTTTCAATTCCAACCAGTAGTTCCTGAGATTAGCGCGTTCAAACAAACAAACAAACTCTTCGGCTTTATAATATTATATAATAATATAATATAATAATATATATAGTATAGATAAGGCAAATTATCCTCTCTCTGTCCATAATAAAATACCGCAATTTATCAATGACCTAAGAGACTTCCCAGCTATGTAAAAATACAAAATCATATTAAAGGTACAGTTTCACAGCTTGTTTTTGCTCAACCACATTAAACAAAGGATCTACGTTTAAACATTGTTGAAACTTTACCGACTTTGTGAAAAATCCGTTCACTTTTGTTAAACGCCTATATATACGATACTCTACAAAGTTGGAATCTGTGTTTACTGGAACTGGCTTTCAATTTGTATGAGTTTTACATGTTATGGCAAAATCAGCTTATAAATGATGTTCCCACTGTTAGGATACTGGCCAGATTTTTGTGTGGGCGGTCATCCACCACGTGTCCCCAGCAGGTTGGTAGATACTTATCACACGGCTATTACATTACTTTTTGGAAATAAAAGGAACTACGTACTCAAATACATCAGATTGTCATTTATTTCAAATAATTTATTACTTTATTTACACTTCAAAATTCACTAAACTTATGTTATTTGTTGAAGGCAAAATGATTTCATATTATAGGGATTAATATTCGTACGTCGATTTATCTAAGGTTAATTTATTTATATGTATAATAATATGTATAATGCTCGCAAATTGGTCCCACAAATATGTCATTAACTGTGATAGAACCGACGTCTTTCTCTTTGTTAGTTTTTCTTTATGTCCTTTTTTTATTAAGCCAATTTATTTATTGACAAATACACATGTAATTAGTTTAATTATAACGTTTCTGAAGGCAGTTGAAGTACGGTTGCGGGACTGTTCGAAAGAGATACCGTGGCCCCGGAACACAAAGGGCGATGAAGGAACACGGATGGGTTTTAATCAGTAAAAATCTGACACTCCTTCCTGCTCCGCCCAGAGCAGGAGGAGTCCTTTGATGATTTCCCATACAAAAAAAAAGGCAGTTGACGTACTTGAATTATGCACTGGTAAAAACTATTTTAAAACGATAAAAAATATATTATCGAAGTTTCTTTGAAGAATAGCATACGAAACGAAATGATCCGGAAAAGAACAGTAATTACCGACATATTTATGTATCTTGTAGAGTAAGCAGTATGAAATGGCAGTGGGCTGGCCTTAATTTTTGAAATACTCATGACTGATTCGACGACCTTTAAAACGTAGCTGGGTTAGACTAGATGTTGGGAGTAAGTAAATATTTATTAAAATATATATATTATTATATGACTGGCATTATTTTTTTTGGATAATTCAGCTTTTTCTACACGATTTTATTTTTGCCACCGAACAACATTGCTGCCTTATTACCATAAAGAAACTTTTTTATTAAATAATAATAATTTATTAACTGATTTAATTAATTATAATTGTAATAATAATAATATAATCGATCTGGTATTTAAAATGTAAGTAGGTACATGTTCCATAAATTATGTAATTGTTGCATGCCTAATGGTAAAATATGGCTAAACTTTGATAAGTCATAACAACTACGTATTCTATACCCATATTTGCAAAATAAAATTCAATTCTATTCTATAGCTTTTAAGCCCAGTACAGAATAAAATTGTCAAACTCCTATCCATAATAGGTGGTCCTTTCCAGGTCCTTTCAGTTAGTTCATAATTGTCTGCTTTCACCCAACTTACGAGCTTAAAATGTTTTACAGTTTAATTCATGGAAACTCACTAAACTCATAGTTACAGTATTGGAAAAGTTTCTTTTGATATTGATGAAAAGCCAAAGTTTTTGATTACTTACTATTGAAGAGTTGTTGAAGTTTTTGATCACTTTCACTCACTCAAACACAGGTTTTAAACGCAATTTATACACTCTGGTTTTATGATTTGTATTTAATTCGTAACACACTGAAGTAGTCGACTAATTCATCACAGAAAAAAGTTTACTATAAATCGGAAAAAGTTGATTAGGTAGTTTTCAAAAAGTAAACTTTTTTACACTGAAGAAAATCGAAAAAGAATAAAAAAAAAACTTTTTCAAAAAAGTTTTTAGTCACTATTATACGAAAAAAAAATCAAACACTCCAATTTTAAATATTCAGATCAAATTAACATTTGAAATCTAGACGAAACAACGTTGTTAGGAGGAGCACTTTTCGAATTTCGAATGCCGTATTCTACGAGTGAACTTTGTACAGCGACGCGCGGTCGGTCCGACTCCCGCGGTCGCTCGAAATCGACTACACCGCGAATTCTATAGTTCAGCGAGCGAAGAGCTTCGTAGCTACTCATAGCGCGGTTTGAAAGCACACTCCATATTTCAGAAAATGTTTTAAAAACTCTTTCATGCAATGTAGTTTTGCTGTTTTCATTTCAGCAACAAAATATTAAAACCGGACGGTATTCAAAGTAATTTTTTCCGGTGAACATAATTAAATAAAAGCATGCAAATGGAAAATGTCGGTGAAACTTTAATTTGAAAGAGGAATTAGTGCATTGAATTAAGTAACATAGTCAGTTTTGGAATATTGACTTATTTTTATTGAAAATTAACAATGAATGTGCTTAGAGCAAATGCATTGGAATCTCATATTATTATGTAAGTAGTAACTTAAACTTTTATGACAATAAAAACTTTGAGAGATTTTTTCTAAACACTAGTGTTAAAGAAGAAAACTTTGTAAGTTTCGATGGAGGCGGTAATCTTCGAAAATACTCATCCAATTTTTATTGATATCTATTTATTATTATTTTATTTTATTTAATTTTATTATTTAATTTTTTATTTTTATATTATTATTTTTATAGTTATCAATCTTTCACTGATAGAAAGCTAAAGCTAGACTATCAATAAAATTGTATTGCCGAGTTGCGTAGGTTATACAATATACGAATATTTATAATATTAAATAGAGGTAAAGTTTGTAACTTTGGATGTAGGCGGAAATTTTCGGAAATAATGAACCGATTCCGAAAATTCTTTCATTCACGGGAAACTACATTATCCTCGACTGTTATACGCAATATTCAAAACTTTGCCGTGGGATCATCATCATTTCAGCCGAAAGACGTCCACTGCTGGACATAGGCCTCCCCCAAGTGTCGCCACATTAACCGGTCCCGTGCGACTCGCAACCTTCACCAGGTCATCGGTCCACTTATAGCGGGAGGATTTCCAACGGAACGTTTTCCGGTTGGCCTTGGGATATTTTCCGACAACAACGTAAGCAAAGCCGCGAGCAAGAACTAGTGAATGAAGCCGTAGGCGAAAGCTAGTATCTACATTTATAAACGACAGTTGTGAGATTTTATTTTATCAGTAGACTTTTATTCAGATAGGACATACAGAGTGAAAGAGGAAACGCAAGAAGGAGGGGCTTGTGGCTATAATAACAGCCGCTCGTGTCGATCTTTAGGTTAAGCCGTGGTTGCCTAGGTTGGTCTGTGGATGGGTGATCACCCTTATATACCCAGTTTCCTCCGTGCCTTTCAAATCACGTTAAGCTGTTGATCCCGACTGTCATTTGTAGATCTTTGACAGTCGTTACAGGTAGTCAGTGGCCCAAAAAGTCTGAAAACCAGGCTTACCAAGGGGTATCGTATTACCCAGTACTAACTGGGTTGTGGAGGTCAGATAGGCAGTCGCTCCATGTAAAATACTGGTATTTAGCTGCATCCGGTTAGACTGGAAGCCGACCCCAACATAGTTGGGAAAAGGCTAGGCAGATGATGATGAGATAAGTAGACTTATATTCAGATAGGAAATATTATAGAGTGAAAGAGGAAACTCAAACTATTTTATACGTACCTACGATCAATTCCGCGGCATACAAAAAGTATGTGACACGAATATGCAGGATGTTAACAACCTTATCACGAAGCCATCAACCAAGCATTCTGTACATCAAACTAAGTAACTTTACGCGAAAAATATTGCTTGGAAACGACTTTTTTTTTGGGGTGAAAAATCATGTTTTGTGGTAGAACTCAATGTAACGCACTCAAAACATAGTGCTGATGGATGGATTGAATAGTACGGGGGTCGTGGAGGTGTTTAAAGTGGAAACCTTACAGCTAAAACTTGTATCTAAAAAATAACTTTTCAAAAAGTTGGAACTTTGATTCCCAATATCTCCAAAAAGTTCCCAGGTATGGTGTAGAACAAAAAAAATGATCGCAATGACGAGGAGAACAAGCGCCTTTCGGCTTCGTTAAGAGGTGTTTTACACCCTTTATGTCTCCTCTTTGTACGATAGATTTTTTGCGCACTATTTAATTTTATGTTTCTCCATTTTGTCTGATATAAAGATGCTCCGCGGATCGTCTGTCTTCTGCCTAAGTCCTTGTGATGATTAATTGACGCAAAAACAAAGGTTCGTAAGTCTAGAGATAGCAGACGCGGCTGATGAGCGTGATGCTGGCTTGGATTTCTGAATTTTATAGTAGATTTTACAACAAGTGCACAAAACGAACCATTTTTATCTGAGACTTAGCAGCCCTAGCCGAAGGCGAGGGCTGATAGTAATGTCGAGGATAAAATGGTTTTGTGGGCGAGTTATAAACTCTGCTTTGCACTTCGATTGCGAGGAAATAAAACAGTAGTATTAACATTTATTTATGTCATAAAAAACACGGCAAATAAATTAAAATAAATAGTACAAAATAACAAATTCCATCTATGAACTTCTTATTGTGTTTGGCTGTACTTATGGCTCATTTTATTTGCCTTAATATAGATACATTTATGAGTAGATACATTATTGACCTTGTGCACGAAATTCAATTTTGTGCAGCCTTCCTGCACAAATAAGCACTTTCAGAGCATGAGAAGTGAAAAAAATATTGTTGAGTTTGTAGAGATTTACAGTAGCAGCTTGTAAAAGACTTATCTAAAGGCTATTACATGAACTTATCATACTGACGAAATAAGCGCTTGAACTTTACATTACGCCCGTAATACATAAATGAGAGGAGGAGGAGCTCGTGGCTAAATGATAACAGCCGCTCAGGTCGATCGTTAGGTTAAGCCGTGCTTGCCTAGGTTGGTCTGTGGATGGGTGACCACCCATAACATACCGAGTTTCCTCCGTGCCTCGGAAAGCACGTTAAACCGTTGGTCCCGGCTGTCATTTGTAGATCTTTGACAGTCGTTTGGTAGTCAGAGGCCCAAAAAAAAAAAGTCTGACAACCAGTCTTACCAAGGGTATCGTATTACCTAGTACTAACTGGGTTGTGGAGGTCAGGTAGGCAGTCGCTTCATGTAAAATACTGGTATTCAGCTGCATCCGGTAAAACTGGAAGCCGACCCCAACATAGTTGGGAAAAGGCTAGGCAGATGATGATGATGAATACATAAATGGCTAAGCAGAGTTCTACTACTTCGAAGAATTTATTCGTGATATAATCTAAGACTACTTTGTTAGTCTAAGCTAGTCGCAAGCGCGTCTGCTGAGCAGAAGGTCCTGGGTTCGATTCCCTGGTCGGACAAAGTTTTTTTAGGTTTTTCCATCAAATTCAAACTCCGTGGTTGCTACTGAGAAAGTAGCAACCACGGAGTTTGAATTTGCGCCCGGTTGATGACAATAGGCTCGCCCTTATTACATTGGATTTAAACATCTTAACTGTCGAAATTTCGGTGTACCTACTATTAGGTACTTACACTTCTGCCTTTCCCTTCTGAGATTACAGGTGTGATTATATGTTAAAAAACCGGCCAAGTGCGAGTCGGACTCGCACACGAAGGGTTCCGTACCATTGACTATATTTAGTATTTGTTGTTATAGCGGCAACAGAAATACATCATCTGTGAAAATTTCAACTGTCTAGCTGTCACGGTTCATGAGATACAGCCTGGTGACAGACAGACGGACAGACAGCGAAGTCTTAGTAATAGGGTTCCGTTTTTACCCTTTAGGTACGGAACCCTAAAAAGATCGTGAACCGCGAGTTGTACCTATGTCAAGTTCCTAAGATATTGGTGTCGATTCTGTTGTGCACAAACTAAACTTAATTTAGGCTATTGCTCTAATGTAACGAGAAAGAGACGGACGTAATTTAGAGCTGTCAAATTTAGTTCGAACTAATATTATCATACAAATGAAGGGTGCACGTAAAACATGTCGACTAAAAACACGGTGAAGCGCAAGGCATAAACTAGTTTGACATCTCTTACTTAGTTCATAGCTATAGCCGTCCTTTTATCGCACTGCCTTTTAGTAAATGATAGCAATAGCCTAAATTAAGTTTAGTTTGTGCACAACAGAATCGACACCAATGTTGATTAATCAAAAGAAAAATATTTACACAACAAACTCTACTGCATTATACCGACGATGTTTTTAGGGTTCCGTACCCAAAGGGTAAAACGGAACCCTATTACTAAGACTTCGCTGTCTGTCCGTCTGTCCGTTTGTCTGTCACCAGGCTGTATCTCATAAACCGTGACAGCTAGACAGTTGAAATTTTCACAGATGATGTATTTCTGTTGCCGCTATAACAACAAATACTAAAAACAGAATAAAATTAATATTTAAGGGGGGCTCCCATACAACAAACGTGATTTTTTGATAATAATGGTACGGAACCCTTTGTGCGCGAGTCCGACTCGCACTTGGCTGGTTTTTTACTAACATTTTCCTTGTTAACCAATCTACCAATCTTATAATCTTATCGAGCTGCTAAATCACGCGCATATATTTTCTTGTTTTTCCGGCAGCCATTTTTAGACTCTCGGGTTCGTGACCTTGACCTAGATGTTTGTTAAAAGGGTGAAGGAGAAAGCGTAGTCAGCATCAAACGTTAGTAAACAAAAACAAAAGACGAACGATTGGTGCTGTAGTGAATTATTGGATTTTGCTGTACGTGTTTTGGGTTTGATTGATGTCTATAACACAGTCAAAACTGTTAATCAGTCGAAACTACTTTTGAGTAGTCAAAACTGTTTTAACAATAACTAACATTTACTTAAATACTTATTTGGTTGTAAGGTTTTTTTTGTGACCCTTTGAAAAACATGATGCAATACGCTAGTTTCCACCATCAATAAATTGCAAATCTATTTAGTCCGTCAGTTAGAGTATTGGAAAATAATGGACACGTATTTTTTGTTTATATAAATCAATGAATATTGACAAAGATAAAACGCATCAAAAACTCGGGAGCTCGTGACGTCACAACGCACTAAAAATACTAATAGCACGGCGTGACGTATTGAGAATTTTAATAGCGTCGTATCTTCGTCAATTTTGGTTTACGTAACAAAAGAAAAAATACGTGTCAAATATTTTTTGATAATCTAACTGACGGACTAATAAGATTTTTTTAGGGCACAAGCCTTTTCTAGGACTAGATAATTAATTACTACTGAGGCGTTCTAAAACAACGTTATTTTTAATGCAGAAAAAGCATTTTTACTTCATAAGGGTTTTGACTGACACCAGTCAAAAGTGGTTTTGACTGATTAAGAGTTTTGACAGTAACATCCACATTAACATTAAGAAGAGTTTAAATTAGAGGATACTGGCTAATGCTTGTTTGTTTGTGTGTTTGTTACGATTTAATTCAACACTTAAACCAAACTATTCGACCGATTTTAAAAATTCTTTAAGCAATGGATCAGCGAGTAACATAGGCTATATTTTATCCCCTTGGGTTCTTACAGACGAGCGGCACGTTGCCAACGGCAGATAAACTGCAGCCGTCGCCACCTGTCGACGGCTGCCGTCGACGCGCCGGTGGCAGCCGCCGACGCCACAACTGCAAGCGTCGACGGCAGCCGTCGACAGGTGGGGACGGCTGCAGTTTATCTGCAGTTGGCAACATGCCGCTTGTATGTAAGAACCCTCGCGGACTGCACAACTGCAAGCGTCGACGGCAGCCGTCGACAGGTGGCGACGGCTGTAGTTTATCTGCAGTTGGCAACGTGCCGCTCGTCTGTATGAACCCTTACTCCCACGGGAACGGGAACAACGCGGGTGAAACCGCGTGACGTCCGCTAGTATAATTATAAATACGCATTTGTAAACATAAATAACATTCAGGGTAACTACAGCAGGATTTCGTTGCGGGATCCAAGACAGTTAAATTCATTCTCTGAGACTTCGCCGAGCTTCATTGTCTCGGCGCTTTTCTGGTGGTCGCCACTGTTGATTTTGGCTTTCAGGAGTTACAGTGGTTTGGGAACAGTGTGGCGGGCTTGTCCCAAAGAAAAAAAAAAAAAAAAAACTACAGCAGGAATCTGATGCTACGAAGCGACGAATAAGTTCTATTTGACCAAATTAAGAATTTATTTTTATTTGATAATCAAATAGACTGCCTCGCTGGTCTAGTGGTAGCAATCGCGACTGTAAAGTATGGGGTCCTGTGTTTGATTCCCGGGTCGGGTAAATTGTCATTGGGTTTTTCCATCAGGAATTTCTGAGTTACAGCCACAGAGTCCGAATTTGTGCCCAGTTAATGGCAATAGGCTCGTCCATATTACCTGCGACTTTAGCTTAACTGAAAAAATGTGGGTGTACTATTTGGTACACCTCTGCGTCCCTTCGGGAATTACAGGCGTTATGTTACGTTGATAAATAATATCTCCAAAATTGCTTTCAAAAATAATTCATTAGATTTTTTTGATCAGTCTGTCTTTGATTCTGGCAGTTTTTTTTTCAATCGACTTCTGGAACCACATAATCTGCGCCACATAAGTAGGAATTAAAGATCATTGCTCTTTCCTTAATTTCTCTGCGTTTGTACCCCATTATGAATCGTTTTTTATTATTAGAAAAAGTCAAGGATCACGATCAAGGTAGTTTCGGGACAAATTTATGTCATTATTTCTGTTTTCGGAATTATGTATTTGAATAAATGTATGCGGGTTAATGACCTTTATTTCCTACTTATCTGGGGCCTACTATAGTAAATATTAACGTCTTTTTAAATGATTATTTTTGTACCAATATTCGATATATTACATAAAGGGTGTAAAACACCTCTTAACGAAGCCGAAAGGCACTTAAAAAAAGTTGTTTCCCAGTAATAATTTTTGCGTAAAGTTACTTTGATGTACAGAATGCTTGGTTGCCGGCTTCGTGATGAGGTCTTTTACACCCTGTTATTATACGTACTATGTCGAATGATGATGACATAAAATATATTATAGGTATAAGGTTCATCGAAAACGTTCAGTAGGTCCCAAGAGCTCTATGAGATCAAACTGGGTAGATTACTTTTTTTTTTTTTCTTTATTTGGTTTGGGGTTTTTATCTAAACAGATATGTCAACCCCATCGTACCTTTTACAATTGTTATATTAAACCATATAAATAACATATAAACTATACGAACCAGTTAAACAATATTATATAAAACACTTGGGGTAAAGACAGCAGTCACCGATGAAGGACTGTTATTAAATGACACAACTTTTTGGCACCTTCTGAAGTTGGTTGGGATAGAATTGATTGTATTAATCCTACGTTAAGCCTATTTAAGTCTAATTCTCTCAAAAGTGACTCCCTCTCGCATCTGTTGCGGACACAATCCATCAGCAAATGCTGTACGTCTTCAATCTGATTACATTCTCTGCAATTCGGTGAATCAGTTTTTTTCATAAGGAATGCAAACTTCGCTGATGAGTGTCCAGAGCGGAGTCGTAAAATTAATTTAATATAATATCTACTAAGTTGATCGACATTGAACCAAGGTACTTGAGGAGGCTCGCCTTGTATGCTCCTATACCATATACCTTTTTGCTGACTTATACTATCGGGGGTAGATTACTTATCACTGTAATTATAATTACTTTGTTAATTATATAGGACTAAATATCGATCTGGGTGGTAACACCCAGATCGCTTGAGTTCAGTAAATATGCGTGAAAACATTGTTTGCCGTTTTCTAGAATATCCTTTTTTCACTTTACACAAAGTGTTGCCTGGCAGAATAGTCGAAATTCGTGACGATTCTGTTGTGCACAAACTAATCCTAATTTAGGCTATATGGCTAATGAGTGTGGTGCTATCTTTTACTAAAAGGCAGTGCGAGAAATGGACGGCTATAGCTATGAAATAAGTTACAGATGTCAAACTAGTTTAAGCCTTGCGCTTTACCGTGTTTTTAGTCGACATGTTTTTACGTGCACCCTTCATTTATATGGAAATATTAGTTGCAACTAAATTTGACAGCTCTAAATTACGTCCGTCTCTTTCTCGTTTTATTAGAGAGAAAAAGATAGCAATAGCCTAAATTAAATTTAGTTTGTGCACAACAGAATCGACACCATTGGCTCAGTTGCCAAAAAGTAAGAAAAAATGTGTTAGTGTTTCATAAAATGTGTTAGTGTTTCATAAAATATTGAACTGTACTGCAATTAGAATTTATTTAATACGTTTAATCATTTATATTCTTATCTAATTATTTTTTAAAGTATTTATGAATATAAAACGATAAAAAACACTTGAAAAAAAAGGAGTCCTTAATTTATTTTTTTCTTAGGTGGTGAAATGAGGTTCTTGTAGTTTATTACGTGGTTTAATTATTGTGACTCTAAGCTTGCGTCATCCCACTGCTGGGACAAGCTTTTCTGATCAAAGGCTACAGTGGACCACGGTTTTGTCCAGCTCGTACGCGTTCGCTCGCACAATTTTGTAAAATTCCAAATAAATGTTACGAGTAATTATCATATCACCATGCCTATCATCTCTGAGGTGTTAGGTAGTTCCTATACAATACCCCATTTGTGATTTAGTGAGCTTATTCCCATCAACCAGGCACAAATACGGACTCAGAGCTGCTCCTGGCAAATTCCTGGTGGAAAAACCCAATAACACTTTGCCAGACCCGGGAATAGAACCCAGGACCCTATTCTCAGCGGCAGCACTTGTGATCACTAGACCAACGAGAACGAAAATAAATGTACTGTAGAGTTTGCACATGAACGGTCTTAATATTGTAATTAAAACTAATTAATTTTAAATTTATTAGTTCAGTGAAAGAGGCTAAGTCACGTTGCTTAACATTACTTGATCGCTAATTAATAAGAATTAATTTAAGTTATATAAGACTTCTAAGAAAATGTTAAAACTCTGTTTTTCATCCGATAAATGTTTCGAGGAATAAAATGTAATACAGTCCCCGGCACGTAACTTGGCAAGAGTCGTTAGATGCGCAGAAGTTGTTTTGTGTCGTCTCTTTTGTGGTCAAGCGGGACGCGGGGTATGACGTAGCGCCGATCCAAGCGCGCGATTGGTGCGTCAGTCGACCCCTGCCTCCCGCACCGCGTCTACATTCCGTTCGCTCCCGATTACACTTGCGTGCACGAAAGTTGTACCCTTTGTTTTTGTTGACTTTTAGTTACGAGTTCAGTTTTAGTTTTAAATTAAGTTTTTGTTACGAGTTATTGTTATTGTTTTAAATTTAGTTTTTATTACGAGTTTGTTATTGTTTTAAATGTAGTTTTTGTTATGTTTATTACATAATATAGCTCAAGTGGTAGTTCTAATTTGATGCCATGCCAGGGGTAACAGTATTATTAACCGATAGTGACGACGAGAACCTATAATTTTTAATAATAATACTTTTTTTTCTGAATAAAAAAAATGCATATTATATTTTATTTATAACACCTAATAAATGTCACGAATTCCTCTGCTTTGTTTAACTACATGATTGAAAATAAATGATGGCAATAACCATAATGACAATCAATAAAAGTGACCAGTTTTTTGTTCCACTAAGTGCACGATGCGCGAACTTGCCCCCACTACGCCAAAACCTTGCCAACTTACGTGCCGGGAACTGTACCAGGACTAGTCGACTTGTTCGTGAGAAGCTTTCGAATGATTTCTGTACTACTGGTAGTTATGTGATGTTTTGTGCTCACTAAGGAACCGCCTTTACGAGCGAGCGAATCGTGGCGATATTATTGTCCTTGCCATGTTTTTCTATAAACTCTCTTTTGGGCCGTCTCCACAAGTGAGAGAATCGCTGCGATATTTTGCTATAGAAATACGTCAAATAACCGCGATTCTTTCGTCATCATCATTTCAGCCGAAAGACGTCCACTGCTGGATATAGGCCTCCCGCAAGTGTCACCACATTGACCGGTCCCGTGCGACTCGCATCCAGCGGATTCCCGCAACCTTCACCAGATCATCGGTCCACTTAGTGGGAGGCCTTCCAACGCAACGTCTTCCGGTTCGCGGTCGCCACTCCAGAACTTTTCGGCCCCATCGGCCATCCGTTCTGCGAGCAATGTGCCCTGCCCACTGCCACTTAAGTTTGGCAATTCTTCGGGCTACGTGAGTAACCTTGGTTCTCTTGCGGATGTCTTCATTTCTGATTCGATCGCGCAAGGAAACTCCGAGCATAGCCCTCTCCATTGCCCTTTTGGTGACTTTAAGCCTTCTGATGAGGCCCATTGTGAGCGACGACGTTTCGGTCCCGTATGTAATCACTGGCAACACACATTGGTCATAGACTTTCGTCTTGAGACACTGCGGTAGGTTGGACGAGAAGATACCGCGCAATTTCCCGAACGCTGCGCTGCCCAACCGAGTCGGATTCGACGATTGACCTCTTTCTCGAAGTTAGACCTACCTAACTGGACCGTTTGTCTTAGGTACACATAATCGTCTACAACTTCGAGTGTGGAGTCTCCGATCTTGATAGGAGTGGGTGTGACATGGGCATTCAACATGACCTTGGTATTGTCCATGTTCATTTTAAGACCCACTCTTCCGGAAGCTCCACTGAGGTCATCGAGCATTGTACTGAGGTCCTCCATGGTCTCAGCCATGACCACTATATCGTCGGCAAACCGAAGGTGAGTGATGTACTCGCCATTGACGTTGATGCCTAGCCCTCTCCAGTCCAGAACCTTGAAGACATCCTCCAGTGCAGCGGTGAACAGTTTCGGAGAAATGACGTCTCCCTGTCCCACACCTCGCTGCAGGAGGATAGGTTCCGAGGCTTGGTCCTGAAGTCGGACTGACATGGTGGTGTTTTTGTACAAACACTTCAACACCTCGATGTACCGATAATCAATTAGGCAACGTTGGAGAGACTGCAGTACAGCCCAGGTCTCGATCGAATCGAAGGCTTTCTCGTAGTCCACAAACGCTAAACAGAGAGGCAGTTTATACTCTTCGGTCTTCTGTGTAACTTGCCGCAGCGTATGTATGTGGTCCACGGTGCTAAAGCCTTTTCGGAAACCGGCTTGTTCGGGTGGCTGGAAATCGTCAAACTTACGCGCGAGACGATTCATTAAACAGCTTCTGAAGGGCCTTAAGTACCGGTTTTCCATCCGCCTTCAGGAGTTCGGCCGTAACTCCGTCATCACCCGGTGCCTTGTTGTTTTTGAGCTGCTTCAGAGCAATCCTAATCTCGTACAGGCTGACGTCCGGGATGTCTTCGGTATAGTGTCGGGTCAGTCTAGCTCTTGGTTCGTTTGCTAGATCTACGATGGGTTTACTGCTTGACGTGTACAACTGTCCATAGAAGCTCTCGATCTCCCTCAAAAGCTCCGGTTTGGCGGATAAGATCCTACCATCGTCGGTCTTCAGTTTCGTGAGCTGGCTCTGACCAATAGCCAGATCTCTTGCATATACCTTGGAGCCTTTATTCCGCTCAATCGCGTCTTTAATACGCTCGGTATTAAAGCAGCGGAGGTCGCTCTTCAAGGATTTAGGATTTTATTATCAGTATTTTCAACAAATTCGTATACTTCCTGATCCTCTTAGCTTTTGTTAAATAATGAGTTTTGTTTTACTTTGGCGAAACAAACTAGTGGATTTGAGTCGATTTCCGCGGAAAAAGCATTTTTCGCGTCGTTTCACTAAAAGACGTATATTGCGTTGAGTCAGCGACCGTATCTAAAACATTTTTCCCTAAAGGATAAACAGCTTCAATATGCGGAAATATATGCCGTTGAATCGTACCGCATGCCATGTATTTTAGGGTAACTCAGTCGGCAAAAATGGAACCCATAAAGAATCACTTTGATAACTGTCTGTCTATCTATCCGTCTGTTAACCCCCTTTTTTCAGGGATGTGTCCAGTTATTAAGCTGAAATTAATATCAAATACTCAAATCAACGCGGTCAAAAGACGTGACCGTTTATGTCGCATATTTTGCGATTTCACAAGGAAATCAATACCTGTAGGATACTTCCCGTTGACCTAGAATCATGAAATTTGGCAAGGAGCAATGTGTTTACAGCAAATTTATAGGAAAAAAAGCGAAACCATAAATATGTGTTTATAGTTTTTATGGAACTCTCGGTGTACCTACCTATATACGAGTCCAACTTGCAACTGGCCGGTTTTTTTTATTCTTTGGTGGGGTTTCTTTTTCTGTTTGCGACGCTTGCAACATGGTGGAATCTGTGGTCGTAATTTTGAGCGAACCGCTGTTGGAGCGTTCAGGCGTATTATTGAGCTTGCTATTGTCGTGCTAGCCAATTAAGGAGTTGTGGTGTAGCTTTAAAGCTGCTTTTTCTTTTTCATTTTGGCCAGGTATCGCTGTTTTGTTTCCAGTCCTGCTCGTCTCCATCTGGATTTACTCTGATGTCTTTTGTCATATGGTGGAGGGACTTCTCATTCAGTAGTGAGTTTGGTCCATTGGTCATCTGATAAGAGAAAAGGAAAAGAGAAAAAGACATGAAAAAATATTTGTAGCTGTGCCTAATTGTTTTCCTCTTATTCTACGAGAACTGTAATAAGAACCCTGATAAAAAAGTTATTTATATAATAATCAAAGGCAAGGACTATGCGTCAAACATTCAATCCATTTAAAGACGCAAAAATCATATTATTATGAATTAACTCATTACACGATAAAATTCGTAATTTACAGGACACCCACGCGCCCACACACAACACATCTGTGCAACGTTTAGCGGTGTGTTTTAATTAATTTTAATGTCGACAAACAATATGTGTTTCTGCAAATCGTGTGAAAAGTAGAATAAGGCGGGGGACAAATACAAGAAGCGTCGGGCGTAGGCGAGGCGCGGGCGAGGCGCGGCCGGCGCCACTTCTCTGAAATTTCATACAAAACGTATAGAAGAGGTGAGGCGCGAGACATACTGAGAGGGAGAGGGCACGGCGCGGGCGTGGCGCGCCATTTCCTCGCCCTCGGCGCACCTGCAGTTAGCAGTGGCATGCTGACAGTGTACACAGGGGTGAACTAGACGGCGAAAATGCGTGACGATATAGAATTTTAAACACTAGAATTCTCCAAATACATTCAAATTCAAATTCAAATAGTTTATTGTGGATCATAGGTTCATAAGATGTTGTGTTAAATACAGGTGTCTGCTATGTCCCGCCATTGAGGCATACAAAATTCATGTCACAAGTTCGGTAAAAAATACAATACTAAAAATTAATTAAATAAAAATTAAACTTAGATTATATAACAATAAAATTAAAATACAATACATCCCATTTGTCATACAAATACATTATGATCAAATTATAAAATACTTATGTCAGATTAACAAATTATTCATTCAATGGATTTGCTTCAATGTATTGTCATCCAGAAATTCTCTTATAGACTCGACAGAGTTACTTTCGCATTTATAATATTAATAAATAATAATAATAATAATAATAAATAATATTATATAATATATAGTAGGGATAATTTATTTCAAATAAGCCAGTTACAGGCACTTTTGAATGGTCGAAATAAAGATGAAAATTAAATGTAGCTACAGTCCCAGTCACAAGTCATAAAAACTGTGAAAGTACTGTAGTTGCCCATTCCCTAGCGTAGATCTCTATGGAGAAGAACGGGCAAGAAACTCCATGGAGACTCTTTTTAATCAGAATATTGTTACAAAATCTTGGTTATATCATTCATGTTGAGATGGTATATTATGTGAGAACAATGTAGCAAGATGTGCACGTTAAAAGTGTCCCCATTAAAAACACAAAAAAAAAAAATACAATTTAAAATAATTCATTCAAATAAGCCATGGCAACTAGGAGATGACCAGTCACAACTGACAGTGCCCGTTCACGGACATGACGCATGGATCAGCACCATTCAACTCAACCATTTTGAAGGGAACTAAATGATCCGAAACATGCGCCACCATCAGCGAGACATTTGAGTGAGCATGACATACTCTCAACCGCCAGGGCACATTCAAGTCAAGAAAAGACGTAGGTTTTCAGTGAATGATAGCTTTCTAGTACCTACATAGTACTCACACAATATGGGCTATGCAATTATATAATACTAAAGAGATTGAATCTATACAATGCAAAGATAGTTGTACAATCTTCAGCAGCTCCAACAATACAATTTAATGCTATCAATTTATGCGCCCCTGTCCTTTTGGAGCAGGACCAGCATTGAGCCAAGCATTTTTATCAGCGATATAATAGCTCAACTTGTGATATGCTTGCTTACATAGTGTGCGTTTAATGCATGTTTTAAATTTCGTCTCATTCAGTTCAAGAATACTTTGTGGAATTTTATTATAGCATCTCAAACAGTACCCCATGAAAGATGAGTCTACTTTAGCGAGTCTGAAGCCTGGCTGAACTAGTTGGTCCCTATTTCTAGTACTGTAATTATGTCTGTCACCCCTTTTACCAAAAAGGTGCAGATTTTTTCTGACGTACATTATGTTTTCGTAGATGTATTGACAATGTACCGTCATGATGCCAATATCCTTAAACAGTTCCCTTAGAGAATCTCGCCTACGAAGATTATATATGGCTCTGATGGCTCTTTTCTGCAGAATAAATATAGATACCTGAGCGATTATGAATATAAAGCTAATTTAAGTAGTAGTATGCGTTTGAAATGTAATATTATATGTATTTATTTAAGCAACCTCCCTACCATATTCATTGTCCGCTACCTGTACCTATTGGGTTTTGTTCAAATATGGGCTTTATGTTACATAAAGCATATCTAAATGTAAAGTATATCTAAAGAGTAATACATAAATTATGTATTGCTCTTTAGATATACTTTACATTGGCAACATATTAATTAGTCCGTCAGTTAGACTATCAAAAAATATTTGACACTTGTTTTTTCTTTTGTTACGTAAACCAAAATTGACAAAGATACGACGCTTTTAAAATTCTCAATACGTCACGCCGTGCTATAATTTTAGTGCGTTGTGACGTTACGAACCTCGAACCCCCACCCTCGAGGTTTGATGAGTTTATCTTTGTCAATATTCATTGATTTACAAAAACAAAAAATACGTGTCCATTATTTTCCAATACTCTAACTGACGGACTAAATAGATTTGCAATTTATTAATGGTAGAAACTAGCCAATTCTTTTAAAAATCCTATCAAGAAATGCAAATAACTTAATAAAACTGTAACCTCTTCCAATCCACAGACAATCAAACAATTTCCGAACAATAGAGACATTCGAAAAACTGTTTTCTTGTCCATTGACTCCCGCATTCATTCCCCAGCGCTTGGCTATGGATCAAGCTCTGTAATAAAAATCTTTAGTACTATTTGTTTTTCTCGATTTTGTATTTTTTCTTGAAGACATGCCTCTGTTAATGTACGCGATGAGCGATGAAGCTAAAATTGTTTCTTTTTTGTTGTATCGGATTTGAAAAGATTACTTGGATGGAAAACGTTTGTTTTTTATTTCTGGCGGCTCGAGATTTATTTTGCTAGATTTGAATTTTACAGCTATAGCAATGACATGGATTCAAGCCGCTTGAAAAGTAAAGCTTTTAAATAAATTTTGAAAAGCATAGCAAGCAAGCAGCTTAGTGGTTGTAGATTCAAGAAGACATATGCAAGAAATTTTTTAAATGTATCGTGTATCAATAAATGCATCGTTGGTGCGTTTACAAACATTTAGGCCTAAACTCCTGCCACGCGCGAGTCACGCACGGTTGGTCGTGACGTCAGCGAGAACAAAATACGGCTGTCGGTCTGGGTCGCGGCGTCGCAGTGTGGTGCTATATAGAACACAATGTATACTCGTACGCGCGACCGACGTACGCGACTGACATCAACGAACGAAGAATTCAACCCTTAAACTCACTTATACAAACAGTCAGACCCGGAACAAATACTAGTATTTTTTTTTCTGCCAAAGATGTTTTTCTGACACCAGCGAAGGAAGAATTCAACCCTTAAACTCACTTATACAAACAGTCAGACCCGGAACAAATACCAGTATTTTTTTTTCTGCCAAAGATTTTTATCGTGCAGGGATCAAACCGCAGCGTAGCAGCGACTCACTCAACCACTGCGCCAACAGTATCGCCCTTCATCACCACTACTCTCAAAGCAGTCAAAAACATTGTGAAACTGTCATGATAGTACTGAAAATTTTAAGTCGTGTGACATCCATCAAACTGCAGTGGGTCTGCGTTAAGGATACAGCCCACTCCCGCTCATAGAGACGAGGTCTGTGTCCTATCAGAGGGAAAATTATAGCCTAATTTATACTGCGGTGCTTGTTCGGTTACTTTTGTGACCAGCACTGCTCCAGATCCCTGGCTGCTATTGAAAAAGGCAATAAAAGAAAACATTTAAGGATGAATAAGCTGTGTGTGTGTAGGTGTAGGTAGGGTGTGTGTGGGTGTAGGGTGGTAGGTGTGGGTGGACATAGTGCGAGAGTGAACGGCCAAGCAAGGAACGAGGCTAGCAAGCGCTCCTTTTAACAATCTCGCACACGCCCTGTCTCGGAAAGTCAGAGGCAAACTTACTTTACACGAACGGAAACACATCCTTTAGTGCAGGAAAGACTTCAGCAGTAAATAACTTTCAACTTGCATTAGTATGTCTTTGTTAGTTATGGCCAAACAAATAAGGGTTTTATGTACTTAAAACAGCCTTTATTTATTTTAAAGTAAGCACTTAATCACCTACACAAGTACACACAAAATCATCGACCTTTACCCTAATGCGTAAAGCAGGTTTTTTTCAAACTTTTTTCAGTTAGATACCAATTTTCGTACAGAAAAGGTTAATGTTCCATTAACGTTATAGAACATCTGTGAGTGCGGCACTAAGATTCTTTATCTTAATTATCCATCAGAGTAACAGCACGTTTCATTGAACAACTAAACTCAGCTGGCATCAGTCGCTGAATTGCCATCATTTGTCGTAAAGGTGAACTTACACGGGCAACTTAAATTGCGCAGTTCTTGGTATTTGTGGTTATAGTTGGTGCCAGTTAAGATGAGAATAGCGGTCATTGACCTTTCCCTAATATCTCTTCGTACGAACCAAAACAAATAAACAATGTATCGTTTTTCATTACGATAAATGTTGAAGATCACGATAGATGACGATTTAAGACTTGAACAGGCTTATTTTTGGTTTTCAAAGTTAAGAAGTTTAATAAATTTTAATGTAGGTGGGTCAATGACCACTATTCTCATCTTAACTGGCACCAACTATAACTGTTACTGTAAATGCTGCCTAGATTTTTCAAAATTCATGTTCGGCTTACAGTTCTGAATGCAGCTGAATATCATTATTTTACAAGGAGTGACTGCCTATCTGACCTTCATAACCACTAGGTTATGAAGGTCAGATAGGCAGTCACTCCTTGCTAACCACTCCTTGCTCCTTGCTCCTTGCTAACTATAGTACTGGGTAATATTATGATACCCCTCTTTGGTAAGTCGCGTGCACCTACTTCCAATTTATTTGTGCTTTCCTGGTAGTTTTATTATATAAACAATTTGGACAATTGAATTTTAAAACGTTGGCGATATCAATAAAATCATTGATGCTCTTCGCCATAATATTTCATCGTCTTTGGTGCGTTTCAAAGTTGGTGAGCTTCGAGGAATACCCCTGTAATTTATGTTAATATTAGTGACTAGCGGCCCGTCCCAGCTTCGCACGGGTGGACAATTTATTTTCCTCTAATTCCCCCCTCCCCCCCTTCTAGTAATAAATATAGCCTATGCCACTCACAAAGTGGCTTATTATTGGTAAAAATTTTTTTTTTAAATTGGTTTAGTAGATCCAGAGATTACCCCTACAACCTCACAATCTTTACCTCTTTATAATATTTAGCATAGTTAAGTAATCGTGTTTTGAACATTCAAATACTCGTACATATTAATTTTTAGCCCAATAAAAAAAAATCTGTGCGCAGCTTTTGGTACGTCTATACTACTTCTTAATTTTACTACACATGTAGGTACTACTAAATCCTATTCACGGTCCGACTATTAAAACATCGTAAAGTCGACGACTGATCTGCGACAGTACGACAGCTGTGAAACAACAATAAAGTTTATAGCGGAGCTCTGTTTTGTTTCGCCGATTGAATCGCAGTGTTGATAGCATTCTTGTTGGCGTGGGATGAATGTGATCCGTTTATAATTGACAGTGGGAATTTGTAGACGTCCCGCGCTTCGGTCGCCTTTTTTAATATGCTTAAGTTACTCGGATAGACTGTATCCTCACATTAGTGAAATAATTTTCGGAATTGGATTAGGAGTTCCGTTGATTATCCCTGACGTTGAAACCTACAAAGTTACTACTATTTTATTTTATTTATTTTAATTCAAAAGGAACAACAACCAACTGCAATATAAAACAGACATTAGAAACATATACAAAGCATAAAGACAATATTGCAGCCCACAACGCTATTCACAGATTAACTCTAAGGTACATAGCAGTGAAATAATCGCTAGGGTTACAAATTCGAGAGATATAAAATGTTGTAAAAAAAAAGAAACAATGTAAAAAGGTGTATAGGTAAATAATTAAGAAAGTTATATATGTATAAGACGCTTAAACTTATAGGGAGAACATGCAAAAATGTCAATTTGCTCGAAAGTACTATTGTAGGAATCGACCATTCTGCGAACATGCGAACGCTGGCCAGAGTTGGACTTGCAAGTGCCCACGGAAAATAATCTGCCAGCGCGCACCTTTTGCTTGTGGACCGTCCTAAGAACCGCATAACGCATATTGGACAGTTCAAGTACAGTCAAATTTATTTCGAGCAATATTATATAATTCAAATTATATCTATGAATCTATGATGTTGTTCCACAAACAATGGGGTACATGATATTGTGTCCCGCGTGTCCTGATGCCTGCACACTACAGGAACTTATAGACACTAATGTTAGCACCAAACAAGTAGCAAAGTATTGGGGCCGACTCATTATTGGTCGCGTAACGCGAAAAAGGCAGCAGGCAAAGAGATTTATAAGAATTAGGTAGGTATAGAGCGGACATTAGGAATAATATCATACAAAAATTTTGATCCCGAAGATTTTCAATTTGACACTAGTCAGAACGATTTGTTATTATGTAACAAGTATTTGGATAACGATTTTCTTCGACTTGTCCCGTCTGTCGCTCGTAATTATTTGAATGTCTTTGGCAGCAGGTGATATTTTTAAAATTTTTGATTTTGTTGTAGAGTCGTTGTTCAGGATGTAAAAAATCCATCGCTTAACCATTATCTATACATTCTCACCAGATTTACACCTTACTAACTTTACGCGTTGCCGTGTGGTATCCGGCAGAGTAGAATAGAACCAACCCATTACACTCACGGGTGTCGTATAAGGCGACTAATGTCTGAGGCAGAACACCTTGCGCCTCCGTAGACCAGAGAATGGGCAGCAGCGTTTTCTGTTAGTCTTTCATCACTGCGATCTCCAATCCGCCTGCCAAGCGTGGAGATTACGGCAAATTCCTCCCATCATGGGAGAGAGGACGCATTGGAAATCATGTAGTCAATGATCTCAATTTTTGTCAGTAATTACAAAACAAATGAAAATATAAGTTGGTGACCTGATAATTCATGATAAAACCCTTATTTTGTTAGTTTTCAATACATGATTAAGTAACTTTTGTAACAGAGAAAAAAATATCAAACATACCTCTTTTTAAAAAGAGATTCACATTTAATGGGCAAACGGGACCAATTTAAGCCTCTTAACTTTCTCCGTAGATGAGCCTATACATACTCTTTAAAATTATAGAAGGAATTTCTGAAATTATCGTTCCCAACTGAATTAAATAACAAAAACCATTTTGTCGTTTACGTCCTTTAAGTTATAAGCTAGCAATCCTCGCCCCGCTCAGACGCCCAGTCCCCCGCTCAGTCCCGATGCGCGCGTGCCCGGATTTAGAACGATGCCTCGCCTTAAGGGCTGTTGTTGTTGTTACTTTACTTGTTTTGAGCAAAAATAGTATTGGGATTTTTTTTTTTGTGATAAAGTGCTGTTTAGTTTAAGCGTGCATACAAAACATTGTGCTTATGGAACATATACATTCAACTGCACAGGGGTCGTAGAGATATTTTATAAGCTAAGATAGTTACTTACTTTAGTTGTTTTGTAAGAAAAACGCAAAAAAGTTGAAATATCTCGGAAGTCGTAGGTCTTACCTATACTTATTATTTATTACTCATGACTTATTAGTTATTACTTACTTACCTAAAGAAAAATTTGTTTGTATGTAGAGAGCAATCTATCGAACAAAAATTCTTGTTACTAACGGGGAACTACATTATCCCCGAGTGCTACACTATATATAGGCTACATTTAAAACGTTCCCGTGTTTTAATTTCCACATACTGGATGACTTTTTTATTACTTTCCAAAAAAAATGGGTATATTATGTGTTTTTTTTTTCCTTTTTTCACAGCTTAGAAAAAAAATGATCTATCATCAAAAAACGTTACAAATTTAAAGTAATCTTTTCATAATTATTAGAACAAAGGAAGGTAAATCAGTACCTTTGTGCTCTTCTATCTTAATGTAATGTCCTGTTAAGTATTTTGTGTGTACATAAATAAATAAATAAATAAATTTTGAAAAAAAAATGAAAAAAATAATGGGAGCGAAACCGCGAGCTAGTACAAAATAAAGATCGCACTTGCAGGAAGTACATACATTTTTGTGTAGGTTTAGGCTAGCTTTAGGCTTTGTATATTTCTTTTTACTGTATCCTTTACAGGTAACTTTGTCAACCATGTGGGTGGTTACAGATGAATAATTAGGTATTTTTTCTTGTCGTCGTCGGTACTAGCTGCCACGGGCGCTTTTCTCGAATACTGCATGAGTATATTACGCCCACAAAAGGTTAGGTATACACAGTACTGCCCACTTGAAAATTTTCCTGCAAAAAATACTATCTGCCCGCTTAGCGTGAACGCCGTAGACACGAAACAGAAAAGACAAATTTTTTGTTCGTCTGTCATTAAATCGACAAAATGACAGATGAACAAAAGATTTGTCGATTCTCTTTCGTGTCTACGGCGTTCATGCTAAACGGGCTGGCGCTCAACGTTCTCAACTTAAGGCCCTTCTTACCCTAAAATTAGCAACTCTTTTTGTGGTGGTTCAAACTTCGTTTGAAATACTGTTAGAATAAAGTTCTAACCAGCTTCCACTACAAAGCGGTTGTTACGTCACTGCGGCCGAATAGTGCGAAAAAAGTTTTATTGCGATTTACAAAAAATCTATTGATTGGACTAAAAAAATAAAACACATAAGACCTGCTCTATAGTTAGTTCAGTTAGTATGCAAAGTTTCATGATCTAATTTGAAGTGCTTTTTGAATACCAGCGGTTTATTGTTCGATTTGGAGGTAACTTTGGATTTTTTTTCTATCGAGAAAAGTTTATGGAATCGTGTTTTCGTCACACATAGTACTTAGCATTACTCCTAAACTTTACCAAATATTTATTTCAAAATTAATGCTGCAGTATTTAGGCGTAACGGGGAGCATGCTAAGCCATTTGAGGGATATTTAGCCCTTAATGGAGTTAACTTTTTTTTTAAATTTCTCTTGACACTTTAATGCCATAATGCTGGTTGACACACTGTGGGACCAAAGCAGCGGTGGCCCAGTGGTGGCGGCCCCGACTTACGAACAGTATGTCGTGGGTTCGAACCCAGGCAGGCGCATTACTTTGTGTAATTAATTTTCATCACCACTGCTCTCAAAACGGTGAAGGAAAACATCGTGAGGAAACCGGCATGTCCTAGAACCAAAAAATTCGAAGACATGTGACATTTACCAATCCGCACTGGGTGCGCGTGGTGGATTATAGCCCATTCCCTCATAGAGAGGAGGTCTGTGTCCCAGCAGTGGGAACATTAACAGGCTGATGATGATGATGATGACACTGCGGGATACATTGCCATATGTCCCACAGAGGTGATTAAAGATTCTATGCAGGTGGCCGTTAAAGTTTTATATTGTTGCGATGATACTGTCTTCTCAAATCAGAGTGAACGATATACAGGGTGTAAACTCACACGACAGACAGACTCATCACGAAGCCGTCAACCAAGCATTCTGTACATCAAACTACGTAACTTTACGCGAAAAAAATTGATGGGATATGACTTTTTTTTGCGGTGAAAAATCACGTTTTTCGGTAGGACTCAACGTAACGCACTCAAAACATTGTGCTGATGGATGTATATTACAAAAATGTATTAAAAATAAAAAAAAACTTGTGGATAAGTTGGAGCTTTGACCCCTAATATCTCCGTAACTAGAAGGTTCCCAGGTATGGTCTAGATTAAAAAAAAATATTGCAAAGACGGGGAGAACAAGTGCCTTTCGGCTTCGTTAAGAATCTTTTTACACCCAATAGGTAACTATATACTTGCAGAGTTTTTTCAATGACCAGCCAAAATTTAAAATTAAGATCTGGATATCAAACCAAAAGTGCATTTTAAATATTATTGTCGAAAAATATAAAATAAAATAATAGCATTCATTTGAAAATGTCTAAAAAATTTCCTAAATCATAAACCTAGTGGGAATCAATGCACTTGTGTGCGTGCATGCACCGCCAAATTTATGTGTGTGCTAACTGCTACCTATCTAGGTTGTCGAACTGAATTGTGCTGTAGCAATATCCACACGTTCGCTTTTTAGTGGTGGACAGGAATGAAATTTTATTCATTCATTATATCGAAAATATTATCGATTCTAAACCATCTTTGAAAATTTGGTCGGTCATTGAAAATTAACCCTGTATAATAAACTGTTCGTCGCGGAAATTTCAGAAATTTCCTCATAAATAGATGATATTTCCTTGCTGAGAATTATGTGCTGAATACGTAGTACCTAAACGTTTTCGCGTTGTTGTTTTTTCTACCCCTTAAAGTCAGACATTGTGTCGACTCAAAAAATTCGCATAAAAACAAAACCTCTATGCTCGTATTGTACCACTCACCGTTATTACCGGAAAACTACCCACAATGATTACACGAGGAAGCATAGAGCAAAGGTCAATATTTGGCATAATCGCCCAAATTGTATTGATTCAAAGCCTATATTATTTTGTTTGATTCATTTCAATATTTCTTTGGTATAAGCTGGAATTTATTTATGAAATGTTTGTTTTTGTTATTTGCAGAGTTGTTTTTTTGGAGGTTGTAAAGACTGGGGTCTGAACTTAATGTGGTGTCCTAATTATATGTGACATAGTTATGAAAACACCTTGAATTTCTGCTAGCCTGGTACTTTTGGTGGGTTATCAATATACTATTAAAACTATGGTATCACCGGTTGAGCGAAATTACTTTATTAATTAAAAGCACAGTCGTATTTCGTTTTTGATGTGACTGTGCTCAGTGACAGCTACGTCGAAGCGAAACAAAAGACGATGCATCAAAATCAAGAAAAATCACAAGTTGACGTAACGGAAATTGACATAACTCAAACTCAAAGCACTTATTTCAATGAGGAATTTTCCAGTGCTTTTTATGAACAAACTAGATGGCGCTGATCAACCTTGGGAATAATAAAATGGCTCGTTTTTATGTCCACAAAGCCTTAACTGAAGTACGGAGGAACCTAAGCTCGACTCAACGCACCAGGAGTTTAGACGTAACGCAAAAACACTCAGAAGAACAATTAAAAAAAAACCATGCAAAAACTTGTTGTTCATTCAGTTCAGTGATGCAAAAGAACAGTAGGCTTTTTCGGTTAAAAATGTTTGACAGAAAAAAGGTTCCTTCCAGTTCTCACTTTATATAGGTACAATCTATACATATAATAAAACAGTTACGAAAGAAAAACTGTACATTGAGAATTTTCGAGAAAATATAAGTGGCTTTTGTTAGAAAAACGTAGCTGATGACAAAAAGTGACTTTTTAGAATTTTTGTCTGTTTGTCTGTTTGTCTGTGTGTATGGTACGGCTTCACGCCTAAACTATTGGATAGATTGAATTGAAATTCAGCAAAAATGTTCTTTGTAAACCAAGGAAGGCTTTAGGCTACATATTATCACGCCGTATGTTATGGGAGGTAAGCAATATTGATTTTAAAAGGTTTTTGTTCGTATGAGATACATACATGCAGCGATGTCGCAGCAAAAATGTTTTTTGTAAACCAAGGAAGGCTTTAGGCTACATATTATCACGCCGTATGTTATGGGAGGTAAGCAAAATTTATTTTAAAGGGTTTTTGTTCGTAAGATACATACATGCAGCGACATCTGTTGAACTAAAATGGTACCAATGACTAAAAATGTGCTCATCACATAAATTTTAAATCGACTGACCGGCTTTAAAAAAATATATTAGGTCGTTACATATGAAATTGGCGTTTTGTCGTACTGACCACTTTGATATATATATATTATATTTATATCTATATAAATAAAAACAAAAGGCCTGACTGACTGACTCATCAACGCGCAGGCAAAACCTAGGACCTAGAAAGCTGAAATTTTGCACAGAGGTTCCCTTTATAATGTAGACAAGGATTAAAAAAGGAATTTTAGAAATTCAACCCCTAATGGAGTTAAATCGGGGATGGAAGTTTGTATGAAAGTCCGTCAGTTTTAAAGTTAGGATCTTCAAATGTTGTGTTTAGGCTGACAATTAAAAATTAATTTATACGTGTTTCAGCGTTTTTCATAATACAACCCCCGAAGGGTTAAAAAGGAGAATGAAGTTGTTTATGGAAAATCGTCAGTTTTAAAGTTAGGATCTTCAAATTTTGAGTTTAGGCTGATTAATAAAAATTAATTGTTCACGTGTCTCAGCGTTTTCCATAATACCACCCCCGAAGGGTTAAAAAGGAGAATGAAGTTGTTTATGGAAAGTCCTTAATTTTCGAAGTAAAACTCACTAAATTTATTATCTAGGCTTATGGTTGGAAGCTAACGCAACGTTGTTTTTAAAAATGTCAACCCCTAAGGATGAAAAGGGGGCTTTATCTGTACAAATAAATAAAATTGAAGTGTCTGTTTGTAATATTAAAACAACCGCATTTCACATGCATACGAATGTATACGTATATAGGGTACATATACCAAAACATTTTTTTTTTCAATTTTTGTCTGTTGTCTGTTTGTTCCGGCTAATCTCTGGAACGGCGGGACTCATTTTGTCGGGACTTTCACTGGCAGATAGCTGATGAAATAAGGAGTAACTTAGGCTACTTCTATTTTACATAAATCTATTTAATAACCCTTCTTCTGGCGCAGTCGGGTATAAATATATATAATCTTTTTAACAAAAAATAAAACCGACTTCAAAAAACACAAAAAAGTTAAAAATAACTTTAGCTTCAGAAGTCGGTGACCTTTGCTTGATTGATTTACTTTTTTTGTCACCGACTTCTGAAGCTAAAGTTATTTTTCACTTTTTTGTGTTTTTTGAAGTCGGTTTTATTTTTTGTTAAAAAGATTTTTATTTTTCCATTTTTAGTTGTCCCCAAATAATAATTTGCCATGAATTTATGGTCAAATTGTTACCAACACATGTCACCAACACATGTCATGGTAATAGGCGTATCCCCAATATATGGAACTTCACATACCTTTTTTTTCGGATGGAAAATCATCAAATTACCCCTCGCGCTCGCTCTCGGCGGAGCGGAAGGTAGTGTCAGAATTTTACTGACTAAAACCCATCCATGTTCCTTCTTAGCCCTTTGCGTTCCAGGGCCGCAGTATCTCTTTAGAACAGTCCCTTTTGCTGACATCGCTTTGAGGCACGCGCGGAACACGAACGCGCTAACTTAACATACCTAACTGTCGAAATCTGGGTGTATTGTACACATCTGCGTACCCCCTCAGAGGATACAGGCGTGATGTTACGTCATTTGAGGCGCGCGCGGAACACGATCGTGCCAACTTAACATACTTAACTGTCGAAATCTGGGTGTATTGTACACATCTGTGTACCCCTTCAGAGCATAAAGGCGTGATGTTATGTCATGATGTTGTATAAACAATAAACATCCAAGCGATTTCAGCAATCACGGCAGATTTGCCGTCTATTTTTGAAGAGTTCCATTGTATATCTCCGAAGATCAGCATCAGATGTCCACAACATTTAAATGGGACCACACGGGAAGCACCAGCTTTCAAATAAAAAAAGAATCATCAAAATCGGTTCACCCAGTCGAAAGTTCTGAGGTAACAAACACAAAAAAAAAAAAAAAAAATACAGTCGAATTGAGAACCTCCTCTTTTTGGAAGTCGGTTGAAAAGAAGAAGAAACTGACTGACTGACTGTGACACAGCCCAGACCGCTGGGTCTACTGATTCCAAATTTGGCAAGTAGGTTCCTTATGTGGTCAAGGAGTGCTAAGAAAGGAATTTTCAAAATTTATTTACTCCCTAAGGGGATGAAAAGGGCTCCAAAGTTTGAATGGAGAAACAAGATTAGTTAAACTGTTTTATTCGAAACTTAACAGGAGTTCTCCTCTCGATAATTGAGTTAACATTTGTGTTTCAGGTTTTTTTAGAATTAAAACCCAAAGAGAGGGAAATGGGGTGACAAAGTATAAAAATCAAAATATAAAAATCAGCCCAAACCGCTGAGTCTACAGATTCCAAATTTGGCACATAGGTTCCTTATGAGGTTTAAGGGTGCACTAAGAAAGGATTTTTCAAAATTCACCCCCTTTGGGGCTGAAACGGGGGTCCAAAATGTACATGGGGAAATAACATTAGTTAGATTATTTTATTCGAAACTTAAGGCTGGGGTATCTGCTAAATTAGCAACTCTGTTTGCGGTGGTTCAAACTTCGTTTGAAATACTGTTAGAATAAAGTTCTAATCAGTTTGCACTACAAAGCGGTTGTTACGTCCGTCACTGCGGGCCTATTAGTGCGAAATGAGTGGTTTTTATTTAATTGTAGCCTAATAAATCATTAGATCAAAATTCCAATTGTACGCTTTGTGAAGAAAAACGTGACAAATATTTGTGTGGAAAAAAAATATTAAAACTTAATGCCGTTTAGGAGTAGTTACGAAATTTCAAAGAAAATATGCTTCACTTTGAAGATTTTTTTTTATATAGTAATAATAAAGTTAGAATTATTTTAATTGTACCAATTAAAGTTTAGAGTCTAACAAGCAACATATATTTTTTTTGGACATTTATATTCACTCATCAAAGAGGAGTTACATGGAGAAAACCTCTCATTAGCAGGTACCACCCCCTTAACAGGAGTACTCCTAACGATAAATGGGTAGAAATGGGTTTCAGGTTTTTTCAGAATTCAACCCCTAAAGGGGGAAATGGGTTTGGTATTGTTTGTATGGTGTATCGGGTCGGGTGTATTACAAAAACAGCGTTTTTAAGATTTAATGTGGTGGACCTGAAATACCATCATCCCCTGTTGGGGTGCGATGGGGTTGAAATGTCTCAAAATCAATATGGGTGTCGATTCCGAGATTATCATTGGTGCTGATTACGAATATGGCATTTATTTTTAGATCCAAAAGATGGCGGATTCGACTTCTATACAGGATTATTGTTGATTTATTGCGATGATTGTGATAACGATGATGGTAATTGTGATAATGATTGTGATAGTGATTGTGATTGGGATAGTGATGGTGATTGTTGTTGTGATAACGATGATGGTGATGGTGATTGCGATTGTGACAGTGATAATGATGGTGATAGTGATGGTGATTGTGATAGCGATGGTAATGATTATAATTGTGATGATTATGAAATTTGGCACATAGATAGTTTATAACCTGGATTAACATGAAGGATACTATTTATCCCTTTAGTATGATCCCGTGGGACAGTTACCGAACTTCACGCGGGCGAAGCCGCGGGCAACAGCTAGTAATTAATAATAAATGAATTTTACGATACAATGAGTTTGAAATGTGTCTAGAAGTGTTTTTTTGCCCTGCTAAAAGACCTATAATATATTACGTAGTAAATTCTTTTTCATTGGATTTTACTAGAACGCCGCTTAAAAAAATATTGCCCAAGCTGATCAGCGCCATCTATTGATATATACTGAATAACAGTTGTGACAAACGTCAGTGGAAAAATCCTCATTAGACCATTACCATTCCATTTTTGAATGTCAAAAATACAAAAAAAAAAAAACAAAGCTAAAGTCCCAGTCACAAGACATAATAACTTGAGAAAGTACTGTAGTTAACTACTCTATTACTGTAGTTAAAGTAAATAGCGGGAGTGTAGTCAAATAAACATTCCCAAATCGCAGTGATTATATTTTTTGTAAAGCATATGTACTCGTATGTAGAATCGAGTGTTTAATTATTTGGCATTAATTTTATGGTAAAATTATTCTGAAAAATAAACTTTACAACAAATTTGCTCAAAAACTGCATTTACGGAGCCTGTATACATTGTTCAAAAGTTAAGAATTACGCACCATACAACGGAACGTGCGGTAAAATAGGTACTCTCACCTAAGTACCTATTTTACCGCATACCCTCTTGTAAACCACCGTGCGTATTCTTTACGGTTTTTTTTAATTAGGTCAAAATAAAAATCCAAGATGGCGCTGACGAATATTTTCGGTTTTTTCTTCATGGGTGTCGTTTTCGTGGTTTTTGAGGTCGCTGATAATGAAAGTGAGGTGAAAATAAAAATGTAAGATGGCGCCGACAAAAATTTTCGGTTGTTCTTATTTGTTGTCGTTTTCGTGGTTTTTGGGGTCGCTGATAATGAAAATGAGGTCAATATGAAAATCCAAGATGGTGCCGACGAATATTTTCGGTTTTTTTCTTCATGGGTGTCGTTTTCGTGGTTTTTGGGGTCGCTGTTTGATTCATTAAATAATATTGCACTGTTTTCTCGCAAATGTGTTGAAAAACATTGTATGACACACGTGCAGAAATTGGTATTTCATAAATAACAATTATTATAATATATTATGTACATAGATAAATAATTACCTGTATACATGGTTTACTGCAACATGAAGAATGAGTAAAAAATGTTTTATTAAGGGCTATACAGGACGGCGCGTTTGTGTTCCACGCGCGCCTCAAAGAGAGTCAGCAAAAGGGAAGGGGTCCGTAGGGACCGATGCCTGCCGGGGTTGCGGGACTGTTCGAAAGAGATACCGTGGCCCCGGAACACAAAGGGTGATGAAGGAACATGGATGGGTTTTAGTCAGTAAAAGTCTGACACTTCCTCCTGCTCCGCCCAGAGCGGGAGGAGTTATTTGATGATATCCCATACGAAAAAAAAAAAAAAAAAAAAGGGCTATATATCCCTCAAACGGCTTAACATGATCCTCTGTTACGCCTAAACTACTGCAGCATTAATTTTGAAATGAATATATGGTAAAGTTGAGGATTAATGCTAAGTCCTATATGACGAAAACACGATTGCATAAACTTTTCTCGATAGAAAAAAAAATCCGCTGGTATTCAAAAAGTACTTCAAATAAGATCATGAAACTTTGCATACTATCTGAACTAACTATAAAGCAGGTCTTATGTGTTTTATTTTTTAAAGTCCAATCAATAGATTTTTTGTAAATCGCAAAAAAACACTAATTTCGCACTATTCGGCCGCAGTGACTGACGTAACAACCGCTTTGTAGTGCAAGCTGATTAGAACTTTATTCTAACCACAAATAGAGTTGCTATTTTTAGGGTTAGAAGGGCCTTAAAAACAATTTTCAGGTGACTTACACCTGCCTTTAGCTGATATCCGACGGTTCACTTGAGTGAATGTTCATTTTTGTTTCATTCCTGGTTCACACGAAACCGACCAAAATTATTGGAATTAACATTTTTGCGAGTATTTGGTAGGCCAGAGGAAGATTCCGAGGGCCAAAATCCAAAGCTGTTGCATCGGTTCATAAATTTTTCATTATTATATTAACAATACTAACTTAATACCTAAGCATCATTTTTACTAATACTAAAATACTAACAAAATTAATAACTTTAATCTGAAATAAGTTTAATTTATTTATTTTTTTTTATTTATAGAACCAAACTGGGGAAGAAACCCTCATTAACAAAACTCGGTTTAAGTAAGGCTCTTGAAGCTAAGACTTCTTTTCGAAACTTTTCCGCTTCCTTTAATGTTATGATCACCTTTAATCTAATGTTAATATCCCATGAGAGGAACTCTTTAAGTTAAACGTTGGAAAGTTAACGAATAAATATTTGTTTTGTTATCATTTCTGTTTTCAAACACGGCCAGCCTGCAGCGCTGCGTGTCGCAGGTCCGCACGGAATAGTAGATTTTGGTACAAGTGGAAAAAGTTTGTTATTGTATTCGAGGCGGAATTACGTTTTTGAGCCGAGAACTGCAATAACAAATGTCCACGTGTATCAAACGACGTTTTTCAATACACTTTCGAAGAAATAAAATAAAATAACTAAAAATATATTTTGTCACTAACTAATAAACTACGATTTTAATTTTCTTTTTTTTTTCGCGCTTTGCTTTCGCCAGGTTGAAGGAAAGGCAAAAGTATGAAGCCGTTAAACAGCCTAATATAAAAAATAGATTTATTTTATATTTTTGAATTCAGAACACAAATAGATGTTAATTTGTGTATAAAAGTAACTATTAGTTTTTAATAATCATGTTTATCTATGACTAGCGGACGTCACGCGGTTTCACCCGCGTAGTTCCCGTTCCCGTGGGACTACGGGGATAAAATATAGCCTATGTCACTCAGGGTGAATGTAGCTTTCGAATGGTGTAAGAATTTTTGAAATCGGTTCATTAATTCCGGAGATTACCCCCTACATACAAACTTACAAACAAATGTTACCTCTTTATAATATTAGTATAGATATTCTATTTATAAACACAATTTGAATATTCAAAAAATATTTATCTACACCCATGCTATAAATCCTCTTTATCTACACCCATGCTATAAATCCTCTATAAAGGTATCTGAAACAGTTAGCTTATGGCCAACATTAAAACAGCCAGTGTCATAATAACCATTATAACACCCAAACGGGTGTTATAATGTTGTACTGAATTTCATTATGCAACTCGTTTTAAAAAAAGAACATCGAATGTGGTAGTGAATCGAACGTCTAGCACGTGCGATTCACTACCACAGCGCCGTAATTTAAAAAAATAGTAGATTATACAACAAGTGAATAAAAAGGGAATTTAGTTCGAGGTACGAAGTTGGATCCCGAGAGCAGCGAAGGATTCTAGAGTAGAATCACGAGCGTAGCGAGGGATTCTAGATTAGAATCCTGAGCGGAGCGAGGGATACAAGTACCGAGATAAATTTTTTATTCACGTGTTGTGTACTCTACTTTTTACCATTGACTGTGAGAAAATAAAAAGGAGCATGGTATTTATATTTATCAGTTTTTATTATATAATCAGTATTATAACAACAAAGGATTCAATATTAAATTTAAATTAAAAATGTATAGTAAAATTAGAACAATTTTTAAAATTTAGTGTTATAGGCTGGTTTGGGTTTGAAACTGTTGTATTAGACAACACTTGGATATTTGGCAAAGTCGCCGTATTTTGTGGTTGCTGTTGCTGAGACAGCTGTAATGTAGTCGTTTCACAACCTTTCGATGTAGAAGGGCGCGCCGGAAATAGTGGCGCATAAGGCTCAACAGCAGACGGTTTTATATTTATACTTTCATCTATCCGGCTGCATCTTTTCGATTTATTTTCGATTGAATCCTCGATATAACTTTCTGCTACTGTGCTGGACCTCCACCCTCCGTGGCGTTTTAGTTCTATAACATCAGCACCTGAATTTGCTAAAAGGGTGGCAGAGCTTCTGCGGAAGCAATGTCCTGTGTACTTTTCGGGATTCGATAGATTTAAGAAACTGGCAATCTCTTTTGGCGATAAGTAATAAATTATCCGAGTGTTTTTGGATGTCGTTTATATTTATCTGTAATAATTCATTACTGCGTCAGACTCCATTCACGCCGAAAATTAGCACAACCTGTGAACAATAATTTAAAAAATATGTATTGACAGGAAAACCTTAGAAGCACAGTAGGTTTGTAAATAAATATACATATATTAAGTAGGTACTTACTTTTACGGCCAGAAAACTGTGGTCAGGCGCATCATTTAGAAAACGTTCAATGTTTTCGGAGCTAAGCACTCTACTCTCTACTCTCGAGGAGGATAGTTGAAAGTATAAATCTAAAACCGTCTGCTGTTGAGCCTTCTGCGCCACTATCTCCGGCGCGCCCTTCTACATCGAAAGGTTGTGAAACAACTACATTACAGCTGTCTCAGCAACAGCAACCACAAAATACGGCGACTTTGCCAAATACCCAAGTGTTGTCTAATACAACAGTTTCAAACCCAAACCAGCCTATAACACTAAATTTTAAAATTGTTCTAATTTTACTATACATTTTTAATTTTAATTTAATATTTAATCCTTTGTTGTTATAATACTGATTATATAATAAAAACTGATAAATATAAATACCATGCTCCTTTTTATTTTCTCACAGTCAATGGTAAAAAGTAGAGTACACAACACGTGAATTAAAAATTTTTCTCGGTACTTGTATCCCTCGCTCCGCTCAGGATTCTAATCTAGAATCCCTCGCTACGCTCGTGATTCTACTCTAGAATCCTTCGCTGCTCTCGGGATCCAACTTCGTACCTCGAACTAAATTCCCTTTTTATTCACTTGTTGTATAATCTACTATTATATGCCGTAAAGACGCGTTGTGCTTTGCAAAAATAAAAAATAAAACATGCACCTCAGACTATAGGCATTGAACCAATTTGGACTAAGTATAGGTATAGTTATCTGTAGCAATTTTCATTCCCGCACACGTGCGGGAAAGTGGAAAAAATCGCACGCGTGTAAAATACATTGCATGTTGTACCTAACCGTAGTGCGTTAAGGACCAGTTTTCGAGGAAGTGTATTGAAAAATATTTTTTCTCAAACATGCTTGGTTTGAGCATTATTTTAACAACCTTCTTCGAGATAAATCGAAATTGCTGTACTGGCCAGATATATGCGACCAGCGGCCGGCAAAAGTTGTATGAAAATCCATATCTGTCGTGTTATTTAAAAATGGAACGATATTTTACTCTAAAACATGGCAACCAAGGAGGTAACTTAACAAAGGTTTTATTTAAAATTTGAATTAGCTTGCAAATAAATAGAAAGCGGAAAAAAAGCGCGGGAAACTTTCAACTTCGCGGACGTGTCTTTTTAAACTTTTCTGTTTTATAATAATTTTTAACTGTATTATAGTATCAGTAGTCGTAGTTTAGTGTCGTAGTTTTAATTATTTTGTTATTTATTTAAGTTTGTGTATATTCTTCAGTAGGGGTAAGTGTTTTTACTAAGTTATAAGTTTATTGGACGATGAACGACCCGCCAGACCCGGGGGACCCTGTTCCCCCGGCAGGCAATTTTGTAACTATAAGCAATGAGTCAGGCATGGATACTGATGGATCGTCCTCGGCTCGTCACCGTAAAAGAAGCCGCGTACATGTGTGCAAGCACTGTAACAAACGCCGTCGCACCCGAAATAACCACGGTTCCGAGTCGTCGGGTTGTGGTTGCACGGAACATACAAGTCCTACAACAACTTTAGCGGAACATAGTAGCTCTGTAATACCAACCATTGCTGCAGCAAATATTCTTACTCCATCCGTAGCTGTTCCCGCGCAAATCGGTCGTAAAGCATACGACAAAACCGACAGTGCACCTTATATTATACACTTACAAAAGAAAACTATTTCCCCTGAAGATGGTACTACATTACACCCAATCACATTTGGCAAGTTTCTTAAACACAACGCCTTTCAAAACATAATAAATGGTAGCGTCAAAAAAATTGGGCGCAATAAAATTTCTCTCTCATTTTCCAATTTTCTGGATGCAAATTCTTTTATTTCACACTAGCTGTTGCCCGCGGCTTCGCCCGCGTAAAGTTCGGTAACTGTCCCACTGAATCATAATAAAGGGATAAATAGTGTCCTACATGTTAATCCAGGTTACAAACTATATATGTGCCTAATTTCATAATCATCACAATTTATTATTATTATCAAAATCACCATCACAATCACTATCGCAATCACTATCACAATCACTATCACAATCACTATCACAATCACTATCACAATCACTATCACAATCACTATCACTATCACAATCACTATCACAATCACTATCACAATCACTATCACAATCACTATCACAATCACTATCACAATCACAATCACTATCACAATCACTATCACAATCACTATCACAATCACTATCACAATCACTATCACAATCACTGTCACAATCACTATCACAGTCACTATCACTATCACAATCACTATCACAATCACTATCACAATCACTATCACAATCACTATCACAATCACTATCACAATCACTATCACAATCACTATCACAATCACTATCACAATCACTATCACAATCACTATCACAATCACTATCACAATCACTATCACAATCACTATCACAATCACTATCACAATCACTATCACAATCACTATCACAATCACTATCACAATCACTATCACAATCACTATCACAATCACTATCACAATCACTATCACAATCACTATCACAATCACTATCACAATCACTATCACAATCACTATCACAATCACTATCACAATCACTATCACAATCACTATCACAATCACTATCACAATCACTATCACAATCACTATCACAATCACTATCACAATCACTATCACAATCACTATCACAATCACTATCACAATCACTATCACAATCACTATCACAATCACTATCACAATCACTATCACAATCACAATCACAATCACAATCACAATCACAATCACTATCACAATCACTATCACAATCACTATCACAATCACTATCACAATCACTATCACAATCACTATCACAATCACTATCACAATCACAATCACAATCACAATCACTATCACAATCACTATCACAATCACTATCACAATCACTATCACAATCACTATCACAATCACTATCACAATCACTATCACAATCACTATCACAATCACTATCACAATCACTATCACAATCACTATCACAATCACTATCACAATCACTATCACAATCACTATCACAATCACAATCACAATCACAATCACAATCACAATCACAATCACAATCACAATCACAATCACAATCACTATCACAATCACAATCACTATCACTATCACAATCACTATCACAATCACTATCACAATCACTATCACAATCACTATCACAATCACTATCACAATCACTATCACAATCACTATCACAATCACTATCACAATCACTATCACAATCACTATCACAATCACTATCACAATCACTATCTCAATAGTTCCGAAATCAATTTAATAAGTGCATTAATTCAGTAAATTTACTCGTTTTGGCCGCGTCCGCTGCGTAGAGAGCCGACCGCGCAAGTGAGCCGCGTGGCAATATGCTTCATAGATGTGCACCCCCCTCCCCTGCGGTTTCGCCGTGCGAGTCGTGCGACACCATCATTCATTTTAATACCAATTACAATTTTAAATTCGTAATATCTTTTGAATGGATTGTCCGATTGGAATAAAATAAAAAGTAATTTATAGCTATTGAAACAATCTTGCTCAATAAATAGTTTATTTGGATAAGGATTAGTATTTGACGATAATATGATCAATAAACATAGGCTAATAATTTTAATTACTTTTATTCTATGGAAAAGTGGTTATAATGGCTAAAATATAAATGTTTGGTTTATACTATTGCGGACTTTTTTGTAGGCATTATTGAGTTCTACAACTATTCTATAGAAGTCAACCATACATCTCTAACCATTTAGGCAGCGTTCGCGAGAATCGTTAACGTACGGCAGTTTTTTCGACGCCTTACTCCACAATTTTCACTACCACGAAAAATCCTATCTATTTTCTGGGATAAAATATAGCCTATACGGATTCAGAAGAATTCCTCTAAGTAATGGTAAAAGAAATTTTGAAATCGGTCCAGTAGTTTTTGAGCCTTTTCAATACAAACATACAAAAATACAAAGGTTTCCTCTTTATAATATTAGTATAGAAGTATAGATAATAGTCTGGAAACGCATAATTACAAAGCTTTTATACCCACATTCAATGTTACGAGAATGGGTTTGGTGCGTGGTGTTCCTGCAGAATGGTCTCCAGAGGAAGTTATTGATAATATTATTACAGTTCCAATTGGTTGCGGTCCAATTCTAAAAGTCAGACGCCTTAATTTTAAATCCGTTGTTGATGGTACAACCATTTGGTAGCCATCCCAATCCATAGTTGTTACTTTTGATGGACAGGTTCTACCTAAAAGAATCTTTATGTGTTATAATGCATTGCCTGTTGATTTATATATTTTCCCTACTGTACAATGCTTCAATTGCTGTCGTTTTGGACACACTAAAGTTCAGTGCAGATCTAAACCTCGCTGTTATAAATGTGGTCAAGGCCATACTGGAGATAGCTGTGAAAGGGAAATAGAAAATGCATCTTGCTGTCTGTGCTCTGGCTTTCACTATGCCATTAATAAATCTTGTCCTGAATTCTCTCGACAAAAACAGATAAAATCATACATGACACATAGCTCAGTTTCTTATGCTGAAGCAGCAAAAGTATACCCCCCAGTAACAAAATCGTATGCTGACACACTTTTATCTTCTCCTTCAAAAAATTTTGCAGATGCTCCATCAATCTCTTCACCCAATAGAATGCAGGCTTCAAGTAGTTATAAAAAGACTGTCTTCCTGAAACCACGCTCCCCACCCAAATCTATACAAGGTTATAATAAAGAGGCCCATAATGCTATTATTAACGATTTTACAATTCCCCAGCCATCTAATGGCTGTGGTTTTTCTAATAGTCCAAATAATGATAAAAATGATGTAAACTTTTCTATTAACGATTTTCTCTCTGCATTACACAATCTTCTTAATCAGTTCAACATCTCACCGTCCAACGTTGCCTCAACTTTCAATGTACCTCATTCCATTCATAATGGACAACACATCCAAAATAGTCCAATGGAACTGCCGCAGTCTAGTAAACAAAAAGAGTGAAGTTATATACCTTTTAAACAAATATGAGCCATTTATCTTTGCTTTAGCAGAGACTTGGCTCAAATCAAATCATATTTTTAAAATTAATGGTTATTCAACCATTAGGGAGGATAGATCTGATGGGTATGGTAGTGTAGCTATACTTATCAAGAACTCTATTCCTTTCTCTATCATTTCATTACCTCCTCATAGTGAGGAAATTTCTATTGTAGCCATTAAGGTGCACCAAACTTGTTTTGTTTCTATTTACATTCCTCACCCTTCTTCTTCTATCCTTCAAGAGATGAATAATCTCTTTTCTTTTCTTCCAAGGCCTTTCTTAATATTGGGGGACTTTAATTGCCATCACCAATCATGGGGTTGTTCTGTTTCTAATTGTCATGGAGAGGAATTACTAGATATTATAGACTCACATAACTTATGCATCTTGAACTCAGGAGCTGCTACTCGCCGTTCAGATCCCAACCAAAACCAAAGTGCCATTGACCTATCTATCTGTTCTTCAAACTTAGCCTCTTCATTAACTTGGCATAACCTCCACTCATGGTAGCGACCATTTCCCAATAGTTATTTCTTACCCTACTTCCAAATAAAAGGCATCACCAAGGAGATCTAACTTAAAACATAAATTACCTAGTAGAAATAATAATGACTGGGACAAATTTAGAAGCATTGTTGACAGTAAGCTTTGCTCCTTGCCTGTAATTTCTGATGGCAATGAAAGCAGCTGTGCTGAAGCTTTAGCACTTTTGTTAATCGAAGCTGCAGATGAAGTTTTTCCTGTAAAAAATAACAATAATAGTACAATTCCCTCGCCTCCATGGTGGGACTCTGAGTGTACAGAATTAGTTAACAAACGTAAGGAGGCGGAATATAATTATAACCTTAATATGTCTGATATTAATTTTGAAACTGTTACTAACCTAATTAACGAAACTTATAAAGTTTTTAAGAAGAAAAAATTTGAGTCTTGGCGTAACTTCTGCTCATCAATTTCACCGAATACTCACCCAACGATTGTCTGGCGTAATATCCGTAGATTTAGATCCATTTATAAGAACCCTTCCCCTATACCTGATTCTTTAGCCAGCGAATTTTTAGATAATTTAGCGCCGCCTTGGGTTCCTGAGGCTATTAACCCTAACCTGTCCTTACCAATACTGTCAATAACCAACGGATCCCATAACCTGAATTAAAGGGTGTTATTAATAAAACTAAGGATTCTGCACTAGGCAGTGATGGCATCCCATATTCCTTTTTTGCTAATTTAAATGATGACGTCCTCAGTTATTATTTACATCTTATCAATTCTATTATGATCACTGGAAACATTCCTGTTGAATGGAAACTTCAAATGGTGTTGCCATTCCTTAAACCAAATAGAATCCCATCTGACACTTCTTCATACCGTCCCATAATTTTGTCTTCAGTTCTGATGAAATTAGCAGAACACTTAATTAAAAATCGTCTAGAATGGTTTGTTGAAAGTAAGGGTCTTTTGGCAGAATCACAATATTATGGCTTTAGAAAAGGTAGAAGTACCAGTGACTGTTTAAGCATTTTAACATCGGATATTCGGATTTCATTTTCTAATAATCATTCCACAGTCGCGGTTTTCCTCGACATTAATTCAGCTTATGATAATGTTGTATTATCAGTTTTACAAAATAAATTAAGAGCCTTACGGGTTCCATTGAATTTGTCGAATTTTATTATTAATATCCTGACTGAACGCTTTATTAGTATGTTAATTGGAGATCAAGAGGTATCTCACCTTGTGTGGAAAGGCCTCCCACAGGGTTCTGTGCTCAGCCCCCTTCTATACAATATTTACACTTTTGATTTAGACTCATCCATAACTGACCATGTTAGGGTTCTTCAATATGCCGACGATTTGTTGTTATATTCTTCAAGCCAATCCATCGATCAGGCTAGCCAGGCTATCAATTCCGCTTTATCTAATTTGGAGTCATGGTTACATCTTAACGGCTTGGATATATCCACGTCTAAAAGCGCGGCCGTTTTATGCACCCGAAAGAGAAATATTCCCACAATAAATCTCTTTTATAGGGAAACTCCTATCCCGGTTAAAGATAATTTCAGATATTTAGGTGTAATACTTGACTGTAAATTAAGTAGTGTCCCTCATTGTGATTATATTGTTAACAAATGTGAAAATCACCTAAAGATGCTTAGATGCCTCTCTGGTGTATGGTGGGGTGCGCACCCCTTTTCATTGAAACTTATATATAACGCAATCATCAGAAGCACTCTGGATTATGGATTGTTTCTACTGGAACCTGGTAGCGTTATGGCTTTCAAAAAGTTGGATCGCATCCAATCCAAAGCTCTACGTATTGTTTCGGGTGCCATGAAGTCCAGTCCCATTAATGCACTCCAAATTGAATGCGGGGAAGCACCTTTACATCTGAGACGACAATTCCTGTCTGACAAATATTTGTTCTGGATTCTTCAGTCATCAACTCATCCTCTCATTCCTAAACTAGACTCTTTAGTGTTACAAATAGAATCTCTGACTACTGGTCCCATAAACGAGCTCCCTGTCTAGTTATAAGCTATAAAAAAATCCTTTCACTTTCTTCTCCTATCCACCGTTCCAATAAACTTCCCATGTTTAACTGTAGTTATGAAAGTTTACTGTTCAGCCCCACCCTAAATTATACCTGTGTTAAAAAATCAGACCCTGACAGAAATTCAAGTTTAATTTTTTTTTGTCTCAACACATGGAGTATCACCATGTATTTACGGATGCTGCCAAGCTGTCTCCTACGGGTTGTGTTGGGATAGGTACGTATCACTCTCAATACAACATCGTCCAAAAAATAAAACTGCCTCCGGAAACTTCTGTTTTTACGTGAGAATGTTTCGGCATTTTAAAAGCACTAGAATATTCTCGATTTTTTAAACTCATAAAAACTATAATTTTTACAGATTCTCAAAGTGCTCTTTTAGCCATCAGCCCCTTTCGAACATAAATAGCAGTTTCCTATCATTTATTTAATAAGAGAATTTGCGTTCAGAACCATCTCCGAGGGTAATTCAATCCAGTTTGCGTGGATTCCGGCCCATGCTGGAATCCACGGCAATGAAGTGGCGGATACACTCGCCGGTGATGCGGTGCAGTGTGGAGACTTAGTTCCATATGTAAATTTTAGCACAGATCTTGTGACTCTACCAAAAAATTTTCTTCGGGACACTTGGAAGATAGCTTGGGATATCAGTAGCAAATTCGAAGGGCTGTTATTTTTCGTTAATTCAACCTGACGTTCCGGAAAAACCGTGGTTTGGTAGGGCTGGGTTTGGTAAGATGGAGACCTCCATTCTTATACGGATGAGACTAGGTCCTGTTTGCACTCCAGCCCATCTTGCCAAACTACATATCATTGACGACCCCACTTGTTCGTGTGGCACAGATGTGGGCAACTTGAACCACATTCTTTTCTCCTGTCCTCTATACGACCGTTCTTCCTTTCTCAGTGACAGCTGTTGTCTCTCCGTATTCCTTTTCCTACTTCAGTCCTTTCTTTATTTTGTACAAATAGTTTACCTGTGTATAAATGTATAGCTTCATTCATTATCAATAATAATATTAAATAGTTTTTTTTTTTTTTCTCGTCAATTTATTGCATCTCATCATTCATTATTAATCTATTTTAGATACTATATCCACTACTGATCCTAGAGTTTGGCCAACGAAAGCTGTCCACGACGTATTTTTAGAAGTTTTGATATGGCAATAATTTAGGACTGTCAAAATTGACATATTGACGTTTCATATCATACTTGAGCTAACTTGTATTTAATTTACGTTTCACATATTTTCATTGGTTTTGGTTAAAATAATGCCGAAAACGATCAAAAGTTCGACGAGGAAGGTTTTATTTACCATGATTGACAAATTTAAAGATATAAAACGTGATTTAAATCAGAAATCTGCGGAGAAAATGCTACGACTAGACTCAATCATTTCACTTTTAGGTTAGTTTATTGAATTTCTATTGAAAAAACTTGATACTTTTCGACTATTTATAACAAATCGCAATATCTTTCACGGTGTATCGATTTTTCAGGATGTATTAACAACGAGGAGACAAAACTCACAATTTTGGAAGCAGTAAAGAAGTTGAAAACTCTAGAAAAAAATGAAATGTTGAATTGTGAATCACATTATTTGGAAAAGATATCTTCATTGACAGGTATTACTTTAAAAATTATAGATTTTTAAAAGGTACTTCGAAGGATTTATACATTTATGATAATGTATGGACGGCTAATTATGGTTTTTGACTGAATAGTAACAATATACTGTTACATAATTTATTGTATTCGTTCTCTTCAGATGTAAGTGTGAAGACCCTAAGGAGAATTAAAATTGAAGGGTCTAAAAATCAAGGACAGTGGAACACTCCGGGAAAAAATCGTCCACATAATAGCAACAGTTTCCAATTTGGATAATTTTGATATTTCAGCAATAAGGAACAAAATAAATGAATTTTATGAAGTTAGAAAACAAGTCCCAACACTGAGAAGCCTGCACAATGAGCTGAAGGAAGCCCTTGAATTTACGGGATGCCGTGAAACCCTCAGAAAATTTTTACACAAGAACGGGTTTGATTTTCAAAACAATAAAAATGAACGGGCTTTACTTACAGAAAAATATGAAATTGCGGCATGGAGACACAGATTCTTGAGGACAATACATCGAAAGAGGCTAGAAGGTAAACAGATTGTTTACGTTGATGAGACATATGTACATCAGAACTATAAAGTAAAAAAATCGTGGCAAGGACCTTCAGTCAAAAAAGTATCGGGAATGGATGATGTTTATGGTTCCAAATTCAAATTTTTGTTTTTTTGTAGTTGTTAGATTGGCACAACTGTTTTCCATTTTGGCATGGAGTTTGAGTTGCATCTGTTATTTATATTAAATACAGTGCTGGTTTTAGTAATATCATATATAGTGTGTATTGCGATTTTCATAATGGACAAAAATATCGAACAAAGAGTTTGTCTTAAATTTTGCATCGCCAATGGAATTTCGTGTTCGGAGTCACTGAAAATGTTACAGAAGGCTTACGGTGAATCGACTTTATCAAAAACTCGTGCTTATGAGTGGTTCAAAGCGTTTAAAAGCGGTCGAGATGTGATGGAAGATTTGCCTCGCTCTGGTAGGCCGTCAACGTCTGCAACTGAAGTTAACATCGCAAAAGTGAAGAAAATAGTGACTGAAAATCCCCATTCAACTCTGAGAGAGATAGCCGCCGAACTTTCTGTATCTCACGAGTCGATCCGTACCATTTTAACTAATCATTTGGGTATGAAACATGTTGCTGCTCGGCTAGTCCCAAAAGATCTGAATTTTCTCGGAAAACTCAATCGCATGAAAGTCGCTGAGGACATGCTAGAACGAGTCAGTTCGGACCCAACATTCATGAAACGCATTGTTACTGGTGACGAGACGTGGGTTTACGAGTTTGACATGCAAACTAGTCAAGCTTCGGAGTGGCGCCTTCCAACTGAACCGAAACCGAAAAAACCACGCCAAAGTCGATCAAAAGTCAAAGTCATGTTGACTGTTTTCTTTGACTATTGCGGTGTTGTGCACTCTGAATTCTTACCGGAAGGTCTAACGGTAAATAAAGAATATTATTTGAGCGTTATGCGGCGTTTAAGAGAGCAAATTCGACGAAAAAGGCCAGATTTGTGGAAAGAAAATTCTTGGATTTTGCACCACGACAATGCGCCTTCGCACAAGGCTATCATTGTGAACGAGTTTTTGACCAAACACTCAACAAATACCATCCAGCAACCACCATATTCACCAGATATGGCTCCTGCTGACTTTTTTCTTTTTCCTAAACTCAAATTACCACTTCGTGGCACCCGTTTTCAATCGATAGAAGACATAAAGGAGAATTCGCGGCGAGAACTGAACTCAATTCCGGAAGCAGCGTTTAAAAAATGTTTTGATGAATGGATTATTCTTTGGCGCAAGTGTATCGTTTCTAAAGGAGCATACTTTGAAGGTGATAAAATAAATTTGGATGAATAACAGACATTTTGTGTATTATTGATCTTTTCCCGGTACTTTCTTGACAGAGTAGTATATCGTCAGGAAAAAGACATATTATTGTGCATGCAGGATCGGAGGAAGGATTTGTGCCAGTTGCATTATTGGTATTCAGTACAAAATCCAAATCAGCTGACTACCATGATGATATGAATGCTACCAACTTTATCAAATGGTTTGAGGAAATGTTGTTTGTGGACTTTTTGAAAATAATAAAGAAGGCAGAATTAAAAGTACTGTTTTATTTAATACTAGCGGACGTCCCGCGGTTTCACCCGCGTAGTTCCCGTTCCCGTGGGAGTACAGGGATAAAATATAGTTACTCAGGGTGAATGTAGGTGACAGATTTTTTTAAATCCGTTCATTACTTCCGGAGATTACCCCCTACATACAAACTTACAAACAAATGTTACCTCTTTAGTATAGATATTACTTCATAATACACTCGAAAATTACAGGTCATAAAACATATAAAAATATTTTACTTGCTGAATAATAAATAGTATCAACGCCGTTTAAGCAGTGTACAGCCAGGGTTAACAGCTCTTGATTTTTTAAAATTCCCGCCTTTTTTTTTGGACAGCTTTCGCTGGCCAAACTCTATATCCCAAATTCCGTTATAGATCACATTTATAAATTGCAGTTTCCCTACCTTTGTCTCCTAACCCTAAAAAACCTAACATGACATTGGCTAAATGCTAAACCGTGCGAAGCCATTAAAAAAAAAAAAAAAATAGAAAGCGGTTTATTGAAAAAAAAAAAAAACCGGCCAAGTGCGAGTCGGACTCGCGCACGAAGGGTTCCGTACCATTATCTATACATTAGAGAAAACGGCAAAAAAATCACGTTTGTTGTATGGGAGCCCCCCTTAAATATTAATTTTATTCTGTTTTTAGTATTTGTTGTTATAGCGGCAACAGAAATACATCATCTGTGAAAATTTCAACTGTCTAGCTGTCACGGTTCATGAGATACAGCCTGGTGACAGACAGACGGACAGACGGACAGACGGACAGACAGCGAAGTCTTAGTAATAGAGTTCCGTTTTTACCCTTTGGGTACGGAACCCTAAAAACAAATAAACTCTTCAACGCGAAAGTTTTAATTTCCTCGCATTAATTGAGAAAAGTAGGTTCTTTAAAAGCCTTGGCCACAACTTAGACATTGGTGCCGATTCCCTTGCTTACAAACTAAACCAAATTTAAGTTCAGAGCATCTTTTTCTTTCTATTTCATTATAAGAAAAGGACAGAAGATAAATTTTAGTTATGTTCTGTCAAATTAATCAGCGCCATACAAGTTTTAGACGCGATTAAAAAGTTGACTACTAAAATTACATCAAATTACGTCAGGTGCTGAGTAATTTGTTGGAAAATAATAATAATCATATTCTTTACTTTTCGGACAACAGTGATCCATTGTGTTAGGAAGCAAAACAAAATAACTTATTTCTAGTGTTAGTAGCTGATATACAATAGAAAAGACAGAGTAAATAGTATTGTGAAAAGGACATCCCTAAATTAATGCTCAGAGATTGTCCTTCTAACAAAACTTTTAATAATCGGAGAGTCAATACTCTCCGCTATAGTTTTTAGGATGCTGTTGTCACTCGCCCGCAACCTTGACAACAGCGACGCGGTTTTCTTACGAATGACGGCGTGGAAGCCGTCAGTTCGGTTTTGCGCAAACATAGCAGAAGCGCTACACCATCGCGGCAGTCCCAACATCATCCTAAAAATATTATTGTATTGTACGCGTAGGTCATCCAACGTTCTTTTAGTATAGTTGACCCAAAGATTCCCCGTGTAAAAACACTGTAATACACTGTAATGTACTATGTATGGCCCATAGGTAGTTGCTTCGGATCTGGCTGTTTATGTATGCGAGATTAAATGTTGGAATTGTCAACCATGACCAATGGCTTGAAATTTTTTCCAAGACACAGACGGTCATTCCACTTTATTATGTTACCAATATACAGGATGTAAAAGACCTCAACCAAGCATTCTGTACTGATGTACAGAATGCTTGGTTGACGGCTTCGTGATGAGGTCTTTGAGGTATTTTTGTTACTTAGTTATCAAACTAACAAAAATTACCTATTGCTGGGAACCTATTTTTATTTTGGGGTGAAAAATCATGTTTTGTGATAGAACTCAATGAAACGCACTCAAAACTTTGTGCTGATAGATGGATTGAATAGTACGGGGGTCATGGAGGTGTTTAAAGTAAAAATCTTACGTTCAAACTTGTATTTGAAAAAAAACTTCTCAAAAAGTTGGAACTTTGACCCCCAATATCTCCGTTACTAGAAGGTGCCCAGGTATGGTGTAGAACAAAAAAATTATCGCAATGACAAGGAAAACAAGTGCCTTTCGGCTTCGCTATGAGGTGTTTTACACCCTTTATATAAATATGCGAAGTGTGAATGGCCTAAAACAAAACAATTAATTTATTGTTTGCTTGAGGCCAAAAACAGGCCAGTATTTTCACAAGACCTAATAAGATCTCCTTAGTAACATTGAAATAGCCAACAGAAGTACAATGCCGCATGAAATATGATCATTTTCATGTTTTCTTACAGAAAAAGAACACAAAAGGAACCAAACTTTCTTGGCACGAGTTCAATATCAACATTGTTATGTAAAAGTTATTGCAAAGTTTCTTTCAATACAAACGGTGGTATTTCTTTGTAAGGGACATTAATGAAAGTACCTACAATATTAATTTATTTAGTAGTAACTGGGTTATGGAGGTCAGATAGGCAGTCGCTCAATGTGAAATACTGGTATTTAGCTGTATCCGGTTAGACTGGAAGCCTATAGTATTTATGCTATATTTACACTTTATATTCATCATTTATAATACTATTTATCATCTTTTTTATTTGTTTCTATGTTTACACTCAACAAATCGATCTAATTACGATTCATTAACTTAAAAAAAAACTCACGACGGTTATAAAGTAATTGAAAAAGCATAAAATTTAAAAAATCCAACTTAATAAAAAACCCACAAATATCCGTCGGAGGCTGCCATGAAATGAGCTAGTTTTGCAGTTTTATAGTAACTTGAATAATTGGATTTTTTTTTAGCGCTATACTTCTACCCTTAACGGGTAGGCCGTGCCCCTACAGTGGGGACCTTTAGAAGTTGATGATGATACTTAATTTTATTTACGGTGAAATTTAAAATAGAGATGGCAGCCCCCGACGGATACTCGCCTGTAAATATATTTCGCTTATTCAATTTTAATAAGTTTTTTAATTTAATAGATAAATTATTATTTTTATTTGTTTTTTTTTTTATTAAAAATATAATAATTTATAATATTAAAAATTAAATAAATAAAAAAAAAAAAAGAAAGAAATTAATCAAGTCTGCTTATATCCATTTATTTTGCATAGGATCAAGTAGATTTATTACAAGCCGACCCCAACATAGTTGGGAAAAGGCTAGGTAGATGATGATGATTTATTTATTTATTAAAACTTTATGCACATAACGTACTAAGGCGGAATATCGGTGAGCCCTCGTTAGTTTAGTAGCCGTAAATGCAACTGCTATGATCCTAGGTTCGATTAATATACCTATGCGATGCGCAACTCACTCAAGTCAGTAAGTACTATCGAGGACACTCCCGCCTGACCACCACTAAGCTCATTTTTGCTTGCACTCGCAACATAAAAACGATCTCTAGCCCCGCCCCGTTGACTTTGTGTAGAAGAAACGAATGAAAAGATACCGAATCGGCCGAGCGCATTGACGACGCACCCAAACGAGATTTATTGTAATTTTGCGCGCCAAAGTTGACGCTTTCCTAAAAGGCCCAAACTTTAAGGGGGCGTGGCTCGGCGCCTCCGCATGATTCAAGCGAAAAAAAATTAAAATGGTCAGGCGGAAAAGACCCTTATAGTACATGAAATTGGAGTGTGTAACGTTTGAAATAATAACAAAAGTTTTAATGTTCACAATACACGACCTAACTTCATTGAATATACTTTTCTATACTAATACTAGCTGTTGCCCGCGGCTTCGCCCCCCAGTTCGGTAACTGTCCCACTAAATCATACTAAAGGGATAAATAGTGTCCTCCATGTTAATCCAGGTTATAAACTATCTATGTGCTAAATTTAATGATCATCACAATTTATTATTATCATCATAATCACCATCACTATCACAATCACCACTACAATCACCATCACAATCTCGATCACAGCCACTATCACTATCACTATCACAATCACTATCATCATTTTCAATCATTAACATCGTAATCACAATCATCATGATCACAATCGCCATCACTATCACAACCACAATCATTATCACAATCACCTTCATCATTATCACCGTCACTGTCACAATCACCATCACCATCGCTATCACCATCACAATCACCGTCTCTATCACAATCACCATCACAATCACCATCACCGTTACAATCACTATCACAATCACTATCACAATGATTATCATCGTAATCACAATCACCTTCATCATTATCACCATCACTGTCACAATCACAATCACCATCACCATCGCTATCACCATCACAATCATCGGCACTATTACAATCACTATCACAACCACGGTCACAATCACAATAACCATCACCATCGCTATCACCATCGCAAACCCCGTCAATATCACAATCACTATCACCATCAAAAGCACTATCACAATCACCATCTTCGTTATCACAATCATCATCATCGTAATCACAATCATCTTCATAATTATCACAATCACCGTCACTGTCACAATCACGATCACCATCGCTATCACCATCACAATCACCGTCACTATGACAATCACTATCACAATCATCATCACAATCTCCATCCTCGTCATCACAATCATTATCATCGTAATCACAATCATTATCATCTTAATCACAATCATCGTGATCACAACCACAATCATTATCACAATCACCATCACTATCACAATCACCATTACTATCACTATCACAATCACTATCACCATCAAAATCACCATCACAATCACCATCACAATCACCATCACAATCACCATCACAATCATTATCACAATCACTAACCTCGTTATCACAATCATTATCATCGTAATCACAATCATCTTCATAATTATCACAATCACCATCACTGTCACAATCACGATCACCATCGCTATCACCATCACAATCACCGTCACTATGACAATCACTATCACAATCACCGTCACAATCACCATCAAAATCACTATCACAATCACCATCATCGTTATCACAACCATTATCATCGTAATCACAATCATTATCATCTTAATCATAATCAGCATCATCACAATCTTCATCCTCGTTATCACAACCATTGCTATCACCATCACAATCGCCATCACAATCACCGTCACTATTACAATCGCAATCACAATCACTATTACAATCACCATCATCGTTATCAAACTCATTATCATCGTAATCAAAATGATCATAACAATCATCATGATCATTATCACAATCATCATCATCGTAATCACAATCACTATCATCGTAATCACAATCATCATCATTATAACAATCATCATCATCGTTATCACAATCATCACAATAAACCAACAATAACCCTGTATAGAAGTCGAATCCGCCATCTTCTGGATCTCAAAATAAATGCCATTTTCGAAATCAGCACCCCTGATAATCTTGGTTTCGACACCCATATTGATTTTTAGACATTTCAACCCCATCGCACACCAACAGGGAATGATAGTATTTCAGGTCCGCCACATTAAATCTTAAAATTGTTATTTTTACACCCGACCCAATTCACCATACAAACAATACCTATGTTGAATTTCAGGCTTTCTTACCCCATTTTCCCCTTTATAGGTTGAATTCTGAAAAAACCTGAAACACAAATGTTAACTCATTTATCGATAGGAGTACTCCTGTTAAGTTTCGAATAAAGTAGTCTAAATAATCTTTATTCCCCATGTAATCTTTAGACCCCCGTTTCAACCCCTTAGGGGGTTAATTTTGAGAAATTCTTTCTTAATGCACCCTTAAACCTCAAAAAGAACCTATGTGCCAAATTTGGAATCTCTAAACTTAGTGGTTTGGGCTATGCATTGATTTTTATACTTTGCCACCCCATTTTCCCCTCTTAGGGGTTGAATTCTGAAAAACCTGAAACCCGTTTCTACTCATTTATCAATAGAAGCACTCCTGTGAAGTTTCGAATAAAATAGTCTAATTAATCTTGTTTCCCCATACAAACTTTGGAGCCCCGTTTAACCCCCTTAGGGGGTGAATTTTGAAAACTCCTTTCTTAGTGCACCCCAAGACCACATAAAGAACCTACTTGCCAAATTTGGAGTCTGTAGACCCAGCGGTTTGGGCTGTGCGTTGATAGATGAGTCAGTCAGTTTCTTCTTTTATATATATAGACTAGCTGTTGCCCGCGGCTTCGCCCGCGTAAAGTTCGGTAATTGTCCCACTGAATCATAATAAAGGGATAAATAGTATCCTACATGTTAATCCAGGTTATAAACTATGTATGTGCCAAATTTCATAATAATCACTATCACAATCACAATCGCAATCACTATCACAATCACTATCACAATCACTATCACAATGACAATCACTATCACTATCACAATCACAATCACTATCACAATCTCTATCACAATCACAATCACTATCACAATCACTATCACAATCACTATCACAATCACTATCACTATCACAATCACTATCACTATCACAATCACTATCACAATCACTATCACAATCACTATCACAATCACTATCACAATCACTATCACAATCACTATCACAATCACAATCACAATCACTATCACAATCACTATCACAATCACTATCACAATCACTATCACAATCACTATCACAATCACTATCACAATCACTATCACAATCACTATCACAATCACTATCACAATCACTATCACAATCACTATCACAATCACTATCACAATCACTATCACAATCACTATCACAATCACTATCACAATCACTATCACAATGACAATCACTATCACAATCACTATCACAATCACTATCACAATCACTATCACAATCACTATCACAATCACTATCACAATCACTATCACAATCACTATCACAATCACTATCACAATCACTATCACAATCACAATCACTATCACAATCACTATCACAATCACTATCACTATCACAATCACTATCACAATCACTATCACAATCACTATCACAATCACTATCACAATCACTATCACAATCACTATCACAATCACTATCACAATCACTATCACAATCACTATCACAATCACTATCACAATCACTATCACAATCACTATCACAACCACTATCACAATCACTATCACAATCACTATCACAATCACTATCACAATCACTATCACAATCACTATCACAATCACTATCACAATCACTATCACAATCACTATCACAATCACTATCACAATCATTATCGTCGTAATCATAATCATCACCATCATTAACACAATCATACCCACCATCACATTCACAATCGCTATCCTCATTATCACAATCATTATCATCGTAATGACAATCATCTTCATCATTATCACCGTTGCTGTCATAATCACAATCACCATCACCATCGCTATCACTATCACAATCACCGTCACTATCACAATGACCATCACAATCACCATCACCGTCACTATCACAATCACCATCATCGTTTTCACAATAATTATCGTAGTAATTACAATCATTATCATCGTAATAACAATCATTATCATCTCAATCACAATCATCATGATCACAATCGCCATCACTATCACAAAATCAAGTTAAAACAATCACAATCATTCTCGCAATCAATATCCTCGTTATCACAATCATTATCATCGTAATCACAATCATCTTCATCATTATCACCGTTGCTGTCAAAATCACAATCACCATCACCATCGCTATCACAATCACCGTCACTATCACAATGACCATCACAATCACCATCAAAATCACTATCACAATCACCATCATCGTTTTCACAATAATTATCGTCGTAATTACAATCATTATCATCGTAATAACAATCATTATCATCTCAATCACAATCATCATGATCACAATCGCCATCACTATCACAAAATCAAGTTAAAACAATCACAATCACCATCACAATCATTCTCGCAATCACTATCCTCGTTATCACAATCATTATCATCGTAATCACAATCATCTTCATCATTATCACCGTTGCTGTCACAATCACAATCACCATCACCATCGCTATCTCTATCACAATCACCGTCACTATCACAATGACCATCACTAACACAATCACAATCACCATCACCATCACAATCACTCTCACAATCACTATCGTTGTTATCACAATCATTATCATCGTAATCACAATCATCTTCATCATTATCACCGTCACTGTCATAATCACAATCACCATCACCATCGCTATCACCATCACAATCACCATCAAAATCACTATCACAATCACCATCATCGCTACTACAATCATTATCATCGTAATCACAATATTATCATCTTAATCACAATCATCATTATCACAATCTTCATCGTAATCACAATCATCATAATCATCAGCATCATTATCACAATCATCGTCATCGTTATCACAATCATCACAATAAATCAACAATAACCCTGTATAGAAGTCGAATCCGCCATCTTCTGGATCTCAAAATAAATGCCATTTTCGTAATCAGCGCCCCTGATAATCTCGGTATCGACACCCATATTGATTTTTAGACATTTCAACCACATCGCACCCCAACAGGGAATGATTGTATTTCAGGTCCGCCACACTAAATCTTAAAATCGTTGTTTTTGTATTACACCCGACCCAGTTTACCATAAAAACAATACCTATGTTGAATTTCAGGCTTTGTTACCCCATTTCCCCCTTTAGGGGTTGAATTCTGAAAAAACCTGAAACACAAATGTTAACTCATTTATAATTATTGAATCTTATTTCCCCATGTAATCTTTGGACTCCCGTTCCAACCCCTAAGGGGGTTAATTTTGATAATCCTTTTTTAATGCACCCCTAAACCTCATAGAGAACCTTTGTGCCAAATTTGGAATCTCTAGACTTAGCGGTTTGGGCTGTGCATTGATTTTTATACTTTGCCACCCCATTTCCCCCTCTTAGGGGTTGAATTCTAAAAAAACCTGAAACCCGTTTCTACTCATTTATCAATAGGAGCACTCCTGTGAAGTTTCGAATAAAATAGTCTAACTAATCTTGTTTCCCCATACAAACTTTGGAGCCCCGTTTAACCCCCATAGGGGGTGAATTTTGAAAAATCCTTTCTTAGTGCTCCCCTAGACCACATAAGGAACCTACTTGCCAAATTTGGAATCTCTGGACTCAGCGGTTTGGGCTGTGCATTGATTTTTATACTTTGCCACCCCATTTCCCCCTCTTAGGGGTTGAATTCTGAAAAAAACTGAAACCCGTTTCTACTCATTTATTAATAGGAGCACTCCTGTGAAGTTTCGAATAAAATAGTCTAACTAATCTTGTTTCCCCATACAAACTTTGGAGCCCCGTTTAACCCCCTTAGGGGGTGAATTTTGAAAAATCCTTTCTTAGTGCACCCCTAGACCACCTAAGGAACCTACTTGCCAAATTTGGAATCTGTAGACCCAGCGGTTTGGGCTGTGCGTTGATAGATGAGTCAGTCAGTCAGTCAGTCAGTCAGTCAGTCAGTCAGTCAGTCAATCAGTCAGTCAGTCAGTCAGTCAGTTTCTTCTTTTATATATTTAGATTATAAAGACCATTTGATTTTTTGTTTGTTTGTGTGTTTCTTACGATTTAACTCTGAAACTAATCGACCGATTTTAAAAATTCGTTCACCATTGGAAAGTCCCGTCTTTACTAATTGAGATAGGCTATATTTTATCCCCATAATCCCACGGGAACAGGACCTACGCGGGTGAAACCGCGTGACGTCCGCTAGTTTTTAATATAACGATTAAATGACATAGTGATTGAGGCGATTGAGGAGACCTACGTCCAGCACTGGACTGCTATAGGCTGTTGCTGATGAAACATATCTGGTGAAATGAGAGTGTAATGTTAGGTACACCTGTGCTTAACCCTTTGGGATTACAGGCGTGATGTTATGATGATATGTTTCATCAGACTTAAGTCAAATATTTGAAACATTTTTCAAAGTGCATATTTGAGACTAGCGGACGTCACGCGGTTTCACCCGCGTAGTTCCCGTTTCTGTGGGATTACGGGGATAGAATATAGCCTTTGTTACTAAGAGGGTCACTGATAATATAATACTTCGCTAAGGGTGAATGTAGCTTTCTAATGGTGAAATAATTTTTGAAATCGGTTCATTCCTTCCGGAGATTACCCTTTACATACAAACTTACAAACAAATGTTACCTCTTTATAATATTAGTATAGAAGTATAGATATAGTGTAGATGTAGAAGAACGGCAGATACTTTACAGCTACACTATTACTTAGGGCTACATACACACGATTATTTACGACAAAAATATAAACAAAAACAATAAAACGGGTTTCTAAACTATAAAAAGACCATTAACACGAATAACAGGTCTATAAAAAATAATCTGAAGGGACGCGCCTCCGTCCAATTTTATCGTTCTAAAATATTTATTTACATACATACTAGCTGAACCCGTGGCATTTACGTTTAATCTAAAAGCCTATTTACTCAGGTTTTAAGAGAAAAGTTTTCTCTTTCGTGAGAGGTTTTAGTCAAGGTGAAATTTCATCAATTATGTGTTGTAAAGGATCAGTAATGCTTGATACTTTAGTTGTTTTTAAGGACATTTTATTGAGTCCCTACTGGCTTTTGATCGCGGCTTCGGTCCTGCTATGGATGGAAATTTACCTACGCAAACGTTATGGACATTTTGCGAAATGGACATTTTTCGACCGCTGGACATTTTGCAAATTGGACATTCTGCGCCTAAACGTGTTAAGGTCGTGGCACATTACACAAGCACCGCTCCAGCACAGCACCAGCACAGCTGTTGCCCGGCGTTGCCTCGAATTTAGGCTACGGCGCGGCGTCCACCCGCGGTCCGCGCGGCGTCCACCCGCGGTCCGCGCGGCGTCCACCCGTGGCCCGCGCGCCGTCCGCGAGGCGTAAGCTCGCAGTCCGCACACAGGCCGGGATAGTCCGGGAGCTAGCGATGCAGTTTATGTAGTGTTTTTACGCTGATCGTTTGCCGTCTTGTTCGTCGATCTCGAACGACAATAAGTGAACCCAGCGTCAGCTGACGCACCCGCGGTGGCTGGAGGATTGGGAAGTTAGGGAAGTGGTGAAAAAAAAGGTGGTGGCTTTTCGTTACAGTTTAAAAGGAGACAGCTACAATATTTTTAACTTTTATTGCGTCAGCTGACGGTCTTTACACCGCTACCCACGCAGCTGATTGTTGTTTTCGTACTTTTGATAATTTAAACAATCACTTTGTTTTTCATTCGGCGTACTGTAACTTTATTTTACGTGTTTCTTTTACAAGTTTATGCAAGCGGCTGACGCATAATCCCCCCTCCACCATGCAGCTGACGATTTTTAAGCCCAGTATGATGTAAACTATTTATGAAAAAAGTTTCATGACTTTTTTGTTTGCAACGCTCTCTCCTGGACTATGAGCTTGCTTCATTTGTTTACGACATTGTTTCGCGGGCAACCGCGGGCAACTCGGAGTTGGCGCGCCGTAAGCAGGCGGTCCGCGCGCCGTAAGCACGCGGTCCGCGCGACGGCGCCGCGCTGACCACCTGCAGTCCGCGCCGACTCCGAGTCGCCCGCAAGTCGAGTCGTATGGTAGCGGTAAGCGGGGTGACCGCCCGTCGTAAGCTTTTTCCTACAGACATTGTAAAATATATTTTATGACATACGATTTAATGCTCTAATTTGAATGGCAAGTTAAATGCTGGGTCGGAGCGGTGCCGGTGCTGTGCTTGTCTAGTGTGCCATGACCTTTAAGGGGACTACAGGAGGTAAACGCGAGTTTTGTAATGCAAAAAAGAATATATGATATTCTTCAGGATTTATGCTAGTATGATAGTGTTTTGAAAACATATTATTATTACAACTAATTTTACTCGATAAAAAAAAAACAAGCAAAAACCATACTAAAATACATAGATACAGGCAAATAATTCTACAAGCAACTTAATAGCATGATAGTGTTTTATATCACAAATAGAGTTGCTAATTTAGCTCCTGTAGTCGCCTTAAACGTAGGCCTACATTTGACACTCGGGAACAATGTAGTTTCCCGTTAGTGACAGAATTTTCTGAATCGGATCAGTAGTTGCGAAGATTACCCTTACATACAAACTTACAAACTTTTACCTCTTTAAATTAACTATTTTAACCAGGGCTTTTTTTTTTGCTCGGAACCCTGATCTTTTTTCTAAAAAAAAGTTACTATTATAATAAATAATAATAATAAAAAGTATTTATTTCCAAAAAAACATAGCACTTTGCACTGTATACATTGTTTGAAAATAATATTTACATAATGACTATCCTTATAATATCAGCTATCTGCTAGTAAATATCCCGTCAAAATCAGTCTAGCCGTTTCGGAGATCAGCCGGAACAAAAAGACACAAAAAAAAATGTTATAGTAACTGTATATATTTTCATAATATACATTTAGTAAAAAGCTGTAATTTTAAAATTACAAACAGACACTTCAATTTCATTTATTTGTGTAGATAAATTCACCCAATATACAAGTTATTTCGGATTGATTGAAAGTGTTTTGAGCAGTTGGGGTGCAGTTCTAGTAGTTGTTTTCGTAGAACGATAGATAGTCACTTTGATTTACAATGAATTACTTCTAACCCTAATGAATTAGTTTTGGAATTGTGTACAGTCATTTGAGTGAGGTTTGAACAGAGTTGGATATTTATTAACTCCGCATCTAGCTTAATAGTAACAATTTATTTTAGACATTAAAATCAAAACACGGAGAGAGCAACGCACTGATTTAGAAAGATCTCTTTTAAGAACTTTTGCAGTTTTTAGAGTTCAACGGTCCGCGTATATTTCATGTTCAATGGTCTAAATCAGACGTTTCAAATCGATTAAATGTCCATTACATTAATTTCAGGATTGAATACTTCTCTTTAATTTTCAATAAGATATAACCTTAAGAATTCAAAACATGGCCTGCACCAATATGTTTTTTAAATTTATTACTAGCGGACGTCACGCGGTTTCACCCGCGTAAATCCCGTTCCCGTGGGAGTACGGGGATAAAATATAGCCTATGTTACTCAAGGTGAATGTAGCTTTCTAATGGTGAAAAGTTTTTAAAATCGGCGCAGAAGTTTTTGAGTTTATTCATTACAAACATACACACACACAAAAATACAAAAGAAAACAAATCTTTCCTCTTATATTAGTGTAGACTAAGACTCCACTGTCCGTCTGTGTATCTGTCACCAAGCTGTATCTCATGAACCGCAATAGCTAGACAGTTGAAATTTTCACAGATGAAATTGTATTTCTGTTGCCGCTACAACAACAAATCTATACTAATATTATAAAGAGGAAAACTTTGTTTGTTTGGTTGTTTGTTTGGTTGTAATGAATAGGCTCAAAAACTACTGGACCGATTTAAAAAATTCTTTCACCATTCGAAAGCTACATTATCCACGAGTAACATAGGCTATATTTTATCCCCGTACTCCCACGGGAACGGGAACTACGCGGGTGAAACCGCGGGACGTCCGCTAGTAATAAAAATAAATTTAATGTTAAAGGGGGCTCCCCTGCTCCGATGGTACGGAACCCTTTATGTGCGAGCCCGATTCGCACTTTACTGATTTTTATATAATATAGTGAAGTAAGCCCAGAAACGATTGCGCACCCAAGTAGACCAATGCCAAACCTATTCTGACTAATAGGGATGATGACTGACTAAAAAAACCGGCCAAGTGCGAGTCGGACTCGCGCACGAAGGGTTCCGTACCAATTATTATTAAAAAAATCACGTTTGTTGTATGGAAGCCCCCCCTAAAATATTCATTTTATTCTGTTTTTAGTATTTGTTGTTATAGCGGCAACAGTAATACATCATCTGTGTGTGTGTCATCAATTTCAACTGTCTAGCTGTCACGGTTCATGAGATACAGCCTGGTGACAGACAGACGGACAGACGGACAGACAGCGAAGTCTTAGTAATAGGGTTCCGTTTTTACCCTTTGGGTACGGAACCCTAAAAATATGATTCTGTTTAGTCCGTCAGTTAGATTATCGATAAATATTAGATACGTGTTTTTTGTTTTATCAAATTATCTAATTAAAATTGACGAAGATAAAACGTTTCAAAGATCATGAGTGGGAGGCTTCTGACGTCACATTTGAGTAAAAAATGTGCTCAAATGTGACGTCACACGAGTTGTCGACGCACTGTATCGTCTTCATTTTTTGTTTACGTGAAAAAATAAAAAATATGTGTCCAATATTTTTTGGAAATCTATGTGACGGACTACTTATTTTTTTTTGTCGTCTACCCTATTTTTGTATTATAATAAATTTGGGGTATAATCAGTGATCGGAGTAGGTAGATTGAATTGGGGTCATTGATCCGAAACGTATATTAATATGGCATACCTCCGGGATTGGTTGATTATTAAAAAAAAACCGGAACTTATGTAGGAATTGTATTAAAATCAGCAATTATTATATTCTTCATAATTTTTTTAACGTCTTACAGTCACGATTTGACACAACCCAACGACCAATCAGAACAAAGGATCATGGGTTAAATAATAAATTCATTTAGTTTTGATACCTTCCTTTAAATTTTGAATTGAGTAGTAATAATATCACTACCAAGATTAATAATATTTAATTGTATCTAGAAATACCGGAATTACTTTCCGGAAAAATGGCATATGTCCAAATGGCCATGTTCTTCTTTCTGTGTGCATTTATGATACAAGTACCAAAAATCAATCTACCTACTCCGATCACTGATTATAATATTCGCCTCAACGATAACTACCTTGTTGGTCGAGTAATCATAAGCGCTACTGCTGAAGGTCCTGTTTCGATTCTCGGGTCGGGAAAGTGTTTTTGGGTTTTTCATCAGAAATTTCTCAGTATCAGCCAGGGAGTCTGGATTCGTGCCCAGTTGATGGCAATAGGCTCACCCTTTATTACATGAGACTTAAGAGGGCTGTTACATTTTTTTCGCAAATTTTTGATTTTTACTTCCTGGATCAAATTTTTTCGACCGGCCTACACGACTCGATAATAATATTGATCTCCAGATGATTGTCGATTGTTATTGACGAAAATTAGAGACGAGACTGACATGAGACTGAGGTGCGAGCTGAATTGACGCAGAATTATAGTTCTCCAATTTTATTTATTGTAATTTTGTCTTATTATATTGACAAACGAAAACTAATAAAACGTATTCGTTGTAGATCGAAGTTTTATATCATATTAATTTATTTGATAAAATTGAGTTTATTTGGAATAGGTATAATGGACGCTGAAAATGCATACATTTTAGATCAATATTGATTTTGAATATCGTTTTTTTTTTGCGTCGATTCAATTTTTATTTCAATATTCTAATCAATCTACAACCTTGAAGACTATATATATGACCAGTACATATATATATTTTTTAGATTTTTTCGTGTTACCAGTTTGATACAAATGGCAGGAGAAAACCTAATGTTTAACGTTTGCTTGAAATTGGCTGTCGGAAAATTGCTATTTCTCGTAATATTAACTAATAAAACAAAATTCTAATCAATCTACGAACTAAAACAAAGCCAGATTTATGATTCTTCATTGAAATATTATGCCATTATCTTTATATAACAAATATCGAGGACTTGGAAAAGTACGTTGTAAGTTGGCAACTACAGTACTTTCTCAAGTTATTATGTTGTCTTGGGACTGTAGCTTTGTTTTCTTTTGTATCTTTGACATTCAAAAGTGCCGTAATGGTCTAATTGAACTAAATGCTTTGAGCTTGAGTTTGAGTTACGTATTTTTGGTCAAACGCCCAAAATATGTGAGCGCGCTCTTAAAAATAACTGGCAAAATTTGGGTGCATTATTAAGTACCTACACCTCTGTTTAACCCTTCGGGGATTACAGGCGTGAAGTTATATTATGTTTCTAAATAATAAATGAAAATCAAACAAATCGGCAAAATGGGAATCTTTCCTACCTTTAACTTATTATCATTACCTTTATTAATTTAATTTACCAGAACCATCCCTAAACAAGGTGTAATTTGGCATCTTAGTCAAAATTCAGGAGCTTGTCACAAAAGACATTAATCATTTTCAATTATGATACCCGGCCAAATAATTAATAAAGTTGCTATTTTAAATTGTCTAAATTTGACAGTGAGTATTTCAGAATAACACGAAAGTAACTAATAAGAACTACTAAGAAACTATTAAGAATCGCCCATCGCACGACATGTCTCTGTGTGCGTTTATCTGTGAAGGCGCCGTTATAGGGCCAGTTACAGAAGGGCTGCGTTTTAATACGGGTGGTGTACACTTACCGATTTCCGTAAAAAAGAAAGAAAAACCTACCCATTTTATTATCGATTCGGGTCGAGAATCATTTGCATATCTATCTATGATAGATAGATAGATATGCAAATGATTTAAACCTATACAAGTTTCCACACTTTGTCCATGAAGTGGACCATTGTGCGTGAGCCACGGTGGCCGATTACTCTAACCAGCCCACCTCCCTCCAGAAGCAGACTAAAGTTACCAGGAAGTTAGTTAGATCACTTGCGGATGCCCTGCCTCCTCAGGGCAGGTCTTGGTGTTCCCAGGGTCTCTTCGCGAATTTTGGTAACGCCTGTGCACTCAAGGAGCACATGCGCCACCGTTTCCTCCGCCTCCTTACATGCTATGCACAGGTGACTGTCAGTGATCCCAAAGGTGTGGAATTGTTTATTCAGTGAACAGTGTCCGGTGATGGTCCCCGCCACCAGACGCAGAAGGCGCCTGGTCAGTTTTGTATCCAGGGATGGCATAGCTTCCTTGGATAGCCTGCATCCTGGTGTCGAGGTCCACCATTTCTCCGCTTGTATTTGGGTGTGATCCTTTAACCAGATTCTTAGCTGCTTGAAAGGAATCGGCACAATTAGCTGCTTGAAAGGAATCGGCACAATGGGTTCGGGTCCGTAGGGTTTTGTGCTGGATCCTCTTCTGGCAAGTTCGTCAGCCGCGTCGTTTCCAAGTGATCCACTGTGACCTTTAATCCATTGTAGCGTTACCGTGTTGTGGTTTAGTGCCGTGATTCGTTCTAGGGCCTTGTGGCATTCTAGTGTTAGTCTCGACGTGATCTGATTACTCTTTAGGGATTGAAGAACTGAGGCACTATCGGAGAGTATTCGAATATTGGTATCTGTAACCTCCCTGGCCTCTATAGCGTGTGCCGCTTGGATAATACCTACACACTCTGCTTGGTAAACAGAGTTGAGCATTCCAAGTGGTTTGGATATCTTAATGTTTAGGTCGTCGGAGAACACCCCGACCCCTGTCCCATCGTCGGTTTTTGATCCGTCAGTGTAAATCCTTAGCTCTTTAGTACCTGAGTAGTCCCTCAACTCCTCTGAGAGCTATCATTTGCATATATACCTCTTTAAATTTGACCAGGATGCAAAGCGACACCTGATATAAACCAAGACTGTATATTTTTCAACCACTTGAATAACTAGACGAAGAGCTTTTGCAAAGAATATTTTTCCAGCGAGCTCTGCGTTTGTTGTTGAAACCTGGCTTAATTACTTTTCTTCTCTCTAGTTGCGTTTTTTTCAACTAAAGAAAGTAGTATCTTAAGTCTAATGACACCTGAAGAATTAATAATAATAATGTGTTTATTTTCTCATCACAAACGTTACAGTGAACAGGAATCATTGAATCTAATACACAGGGTAAACATTTGTGAGAGACTGGTGCCCGAAATAGGTATCCAATACCTGTGTTACGTGTCACCAGGCCCCCCAAGACTTACAGGTATAAAACTAATTTAGATTAATTACTAACAAAATGCGTGATGATTTTACTTAAATACTAGGTATATAATTCATCATCATCATCATCATGATTTCAGCCGAAAGACGTCCACTGCTGGACATAGGCCTCCCCCAAGTGTCGCCACATTGACCGGTCCCGTGCGACTCGCATCCAGCGGATTCCCGCAACCTTCACCAGGTCATCAGTCCACCTAGTGGGAGGCCTTCCAACGCAACGTCTTCCGGTTCGCGGTCGCCACTCCAGAACTTTTTGGCCCCATCGGCCATCCGTTCTGCGAGCAATGTGCCCTGCCCACTGCCACTTAAGTTTGGCAATTCTTCGGGCTACGTCGGTAACCTTGGTTCTCTTGCGGATGTCTTCATTTCTGATTCGATCGCGCAAGGAAACTCCGAGCATAGCCCTCTCCATTGCCCTTTGGGTGACTTTAAGCCTTCTGATGAGGCCCATTGTTAGCGACCACGTTTCGGTCCCGTATGCATACGCAGCAACACTGGTTGAGTGACATGTCAAAATTTAGCTCCGTAATTTTAAATTAGTTTTAATTAATATTTTAGTGTAAAAAACTTGTATTATTATAATTAAATGTCTATTAAGTGTATTAATACCCAAGATTATTGTTTTCACGGAAAAATACACTGTAACACGTAGTGATTGGTTTCCTAACTCGACCGGTAACCTATTACACGAACAGCTGATGTACCTGCGGATCTATCTGGGGAGTATAATTGTTTCCTTTTAATGTCTAATAAGTAGCTCTTATTAACCAATTAAAAGCTCTGTAGCACTAAGTTCATTATTCTGACTAATCTGGCACTCTTTTGTAGTTGAAGTTAGGTTCTATGTCAGTTAGCACTTGTTAGTTATCTAGTTGTGTAGTTTGTAATAAGTAAATGTACTTGCTATCTATATATTTAATTAACTAAATACACAACAAAAAAGTACGTTGGTTATTCTTTAATAATTTTTGGCATTATTATTCAAATAAGTCCAATAATTTTAAACCAAGAGTCCTACCCACTTCATAAAAAAGTTATAGACATGAAATCAATTTAAAGTTTAATTTAATTTAATAATCTTATTAAAGTATTTTGTGTAAGACTCATAAGCCTACCACAGTTACCAATTTATTAATCACATATTCCAGTCTATTCTCATTTTCTTCTTTCATTTCTAGCTTTCCTAATTTTGTCCATTCAATTAGTTCTCACCATTCTTTGTACTTCTACTTTCAGTTCTATTCCCTGAAACCATGCCTGTGATGACCCGTAAGGCAACTACCCAGGAGTTACAGGCTAAGTTGAGAACGGCCCTTGATGAACTTAAGGAAGCAAACAGCAAATGTCAACAGCTGTTATTGGATAGAGAGGAACATGAGGTTGAAATCGAGAAGGTCGTTCACAAAAACACAAGCCTGAAACGGGAGCTAGTGGACCTGCACCAACAATACATGGATGTTGTTCAGGAACGGGACAATCTGCGGGTGGTCACAGATGGTTTCAACGACTGCAGTAACCATTATGAAATGGCTTTATGTAAGGTTAGGGACTTAGAAGTTGAACTGCTTCATGCCAACAAACAAATTATTGAGTTTCAGAAAGAAAGAGAATGTACTCAGGTTAGGGAAACCGATCACCTATATAATCAATTATTGAATTCAAATTGCAACCCACATTTCTTAACAACAATAGATCTTACTGAAGATTCTATTCTGAAATATAATTGTAGTAGTTATAAAGTAAGCCAAAATAAAATAAAGAAATATGCAAAACTAAATAGAATTATAAAAAAATGCAAGAAATTTAAAAAACAACAAAAACACAGTTCCAAAAATATTCAACTAATAAAAGAACGTGTTTTCCTCATAAAAAAGTTGAATAATTATCAAATTAAATTAGAGGATAGTAAGAAGTTTTATGAAATAGACACTCAAAACTTACAGTCTGAAATTCAAGTTTTAGAGCGTCAACTAAAGTCATGTTATTCTATGTATGTAAATTCTCAAAAACAAATTAAGGAACATATCCTTGCTGCAAACGAATTAGTTGATAGCGGTAATAGTAATGCATACTGTGTAGACACGATGACCTTCAACAACACTCAATGTACATCACAAAGTGAATCCAGCCCGGACACTCTCCTACCCGAGGTAACGGAGAACCCGACCCGGCTGAGCAGTGTTCCGGACTGTATCTCCATTCAAAATTCACCAGATATTGTACAAGGTTCATCACAGGTAGGTCAAATAGATAGTAGTTCTCCCCCTTCTTGTAATACACACAGTTGTTGCTCCATTTTGTTCTCAGATAGTATAGGAAAAGGGTTAGGCAAGTTAATTAGTAACAATCTGAGTCATTCTTCTCTAAATTATTGTACTCCTCAGGCTTCTTACAACCAGATAATAACATCAATAACTCGGAAGGAATTTGATCCTAATACCATTATAACTGTACTTGTAGGTAACAGTTCTAACGTTAAACTTGATGATATCACGGACAATGTCACTCAACTATTAAAACTAAATTGTAAGAGAGTAATTCTGTGCTCGTTCCCGTACTTTACGAAATTGTCTAGCAAGCAAAACCATAATATCCATGCCTTAAATAATCATTTGCATTTTCTAGTTAGTCACTATAGTGACAGGTTGACATTTTTCGACACTAACAGTTTCGTTCAGAAATTGAAGTCAACCAGAAACCATGCGTACTTGCCTATTAGTTTTAGACGTCAAATAGCTCGGCTATTAGCTTTTAATATAAACTCAGACATATGTGGTATGTCGCAGTTTTTTGTAAATAGGTCTACGGAAATTAGTAATTATACTAATTGTAATTATACAAATAGTATTAGCTTAGATTTAAACTAGTCACTAAGACAATAGAAGGTACGAGTGACAATGTAGTTAATCTCGTCAACTTCGAGGTATCTTCTAGCTCTCAATCAAATAACTGTAAAAAAGGGGCTGAGCAGAATTCCTTAAATTTGTTTCACCAGAATATTCAGGGACTTTCTTCCAAAGAACTAGAAATAGAACTATTTTTAGAAAAAACTAAGTTTGATATTATCTGTTTTACTGAACATTGGATGAAAGATTATGAAGTAATGCAAATAAATTATGAGAATTACAATGTGAGCAGTTGCTTTAACCGAAAATCTAAGATGCGTGGGGGTTCATTAATCCTAGTAAAAAATTGTATTAAATCTAAGTCTCGTAATGATATAGTCGATCTATCGGTTGAACATAGCATTGAATTGTCTTGTGTTGAGCTAGATAAGCATATAATAGTGTGCGTTTACAGACCCCCTAATTACCTGAACTATTCTATCTTTGAGTCAGTAATGGAAGATGCTTTGGCAAAACTTGTAACTGGTAATAAACCAATAATTATCTGTGGTGACTTTAATGTCAATATCATAGAGAATAATGTGAATAGCAGTAGATTCTTAAGTCTCTTTAAATCATTTAACTTGTCAAATGTGTTTTCAGAACCAACTCGAATTACGACAAATACTGCTACATGTATCGATAATGTTTTTTGTTGCTGCGATTACATAAATAAATCCATCGTAAATTACCTGCCTTCAGATCATAGTGGTCAGACGGTTACTTTCGCGTACAATAGACAATTACAAAGAATTCAGATACAAACTAGACAAATAACACCCAGCAATCTAGACAAATTTAATAATAATTTAATTAGCAAGTTAGGTATACCGGGTCATATTAGAAACAATGCAAATGTATTTTATGAAGAATTCTTTTCGGTAGTGCACACCGAATTTAATAATACTTTAAAAAAGAAATCTAAAACTATTGGCCCAAAGTTTATTTTCAGTGACTGGGCAACACAGGGTATTCGGAAAAGTAGGGAACGATTGTTTGAGCTGTACGGCCTTAAGCCTTACATCAACACTGAAGCTTTTAATAAATATGTTGCTACTTACTCGAAAATTTTTAAAAACACTTGCAAGGTAGCCAAATCCTTATTCATTAGCAACAAGATTAAATCAGCCGACAACAAAATAAAAACGGTTTGGAAAATCATCAACAGTGAAACAAATAGAAATAAAAAACAAGGCAATGACTTCACACTAGAGACATCGCGTGGCCTTGTGAGCTCCAACAATGAAGTTGCTCAAGAATTTGTAAATTTCTTTACCAGTATCCCACTTAAAACTACAGAAACCTTAAATTCCTCTCCCTTGCTCTCTATTGATTTATTGAAAGCGAACGTTTCAGCCTGTCCGAATGAATTTAAATTTCAGCATATAAACCCCATAACAGTCATAAAAGGTTTTAAGCAAATCAAGATCAAATTAACGGAAGATCTATGGGGTATGTCTATCAAAGCTTGTACCTCAATTATTGAGACTGTAGCGCCGTATTTAGCCTCAATATTTAATTTGTGCGTGGATCAAGGGGTCTTCCCGGATCTAATGAAATTCAGTAAGGTAATACCGCTTTTTAAATCCGGGGACAGTAAAGACACCAATAACTATAGGCCCGTATCCGTGTTGCCGGTTTTCAGCAAGGTGTTTGAAAAGATAATGCTCAATCAAATGCTTAACCATTTTAACACTAATAAAATATTACATGAGCAACAGTATGGTTTCACCAAAGGACGTTGTACAACTGACGCCGGTGTCACTTTATTAAAACACATATTTACTGCGTGGGAAGAGGCACAAGATGCCATAGGAATCTTTTGTGACCTTTCGAAGGCATTTGATTGCGTAAATCACGAAACCCTGATCTTGAAACTTCAGCATTACGGTTTAGGTAAACTTGCGCTCAGTTTAATAAAATCGTATTTGAATGATAGACAGCAGCAGGTACAAATAAATGGAGTAAACTCAATGGGTTTAAAAGTAAAAATGGGTGTACCACAAGGTTCGATATTGGGTCCCTTCCTCTTTTTAGTATATATTAATGACCTACCCCATCTATTTAACAACCATCCGCATATGGTGTTGTTTGCTGACGATACTTCTTTAATATTTAAAATAAACAGACGTGCCACTAATCTTGATGACGTAAATAACGCCCTACTGCAGGTCCACGATTGGTTTACCGCTAATAATTTAGTACTAAATGGGAAAAAAACTAAATGCATTAGATTTGCTCTACCAAATGTCAAAAGTAGTGATTGTGACATAATATTGAATCAAGAGAAACTAGAATTTGTCGATAAAACGGTTTTCTTGGGAATCACGCTCGACTCAAGGTTACAATGGGGTCCTCATCTAACATCTCTTGCAGGACGGCTAAGCTCAGCAGCATATGCTGTTAGAAAAATCCGTCAATTTACTGATGTTGATACCGCGAGGCTGGTCTATTTTAGTTATTTTCATAGTATTATGTCATACGGTATTTTACTATGGGGACGGGCTGCAGACATCGAGTCTATATTTATTCTGCAGAAAAGAGCCATCAGAGCCATTTATGAATTACGTAGACGCGATTCTCTAAGAGAACTGTTTAAGGAAATTAATATCATGACAGTACCTTGTCAATACATCTATGAAAACATCATGTACGTTAGAAAAAATCGGCATTTATTCAGTAAGAGAGGGGACAGACACCACTATAACACTAGAAATAGGGACCAACTAGTTCAGCCAGGTTTCAGGCTTGCTAAAGTGGATTCATCTTTCATGGGGTACTGTTTGAAATATTACAATAAAATACCTCCCCACATTCTTCAACTGAATGAGACGAAATTTAAATCTTGTATAAAACGCACACTATGTAGGCAAGCATATTATAAGTTGGGGGATTACATTGATGATAAAAATGCTTGGCTAAATGCTGGTCCTGCTCCACAACCATAGGTGGGGGGGAGGGGGGCAAACTAATTGTTTGTACTGGACGGGCATTATTTGAGTCCATCGACACGTAAAGAAGAAGATGAAGAATTGATTCCCATGTTAATGTATTCTGGAAGCTGCAGAAGATTGTAAAAATATACTTGCATTGTATAGATTCCAGTTCTTAGTATTATATAATTGCATAGCACATGTGTGAGTACTTTGTACTGTTCAGCCACCATTTACATTTATTTATCTTTCATTGACTTGAATATGCCTTGGTGACTGAGAGAATGTCATGCTCACTTAAATGTCTCGCTGATGGTGGCGGGTGTGTCGGGTCATTTAGTTCCCTTCAATATGGTTGAGTTGAATGGCGCCGGTACATGCGTCATGTCTGTGAACGGGCGCTGTCAGTTGGGACTGGTCATCTCTTAGCTGCCAAGGTTCATTTTAATTACTTTATTCATACATTTTTAATCTAATCTTTCACTCTGGATGCTCTTAGTGTGCACGTCTTTCTACATCGTTCTCACATTTATGTATAATCTCAAAATTAATGATGTAACCAAGATTTTGTAACAATATTTTGATTTTAAAAGAGTGTCCATGGAGTTTCTTGCCCATTCTTCTCCATAGAGATCTACGCTAGGGAATGGGCAACTACAGTACTTTCTCAAGTTATTATGCCTTGTGACTGGGACTGTAGCTTTGATTTTCTTTTTTGTATTTTTGACTTTCAAAAGTGCCGTAATGGTCTAATTGAAATAAATGCTTTGAGTTTTGAGTTTTGAGTTTTATGTAATCACTGGCAACACACACTGGTCATAGACTTTCGTCTTGAGACACTGCGGTAAGTTGGACGAGAAGATACCGCGCAACTTCCCGAACGCTGCCCAGCCTAGTCGGATTCGACGATTGACCTCTTTCTCGAAGTTAGACCTACCTAACTGGACCGTTTGTCCTAGGTACACATAATCGTCTACAACTTCGAGTGTGGAGTCTCCGATCTTGATAGGAGTGGGTGTGACATGGGCATTCAACATGACCTTGGTTTAATTAAAAAGGTATATAATTAAAATAAGAAAAATTATGAATAGGTACTCTAAACGGGCATAAATGTGTGATGAAATGTAATTACAGAAGACAGCCGGGACCAACTGCTTAACGTGCTTTCCGAGGCACGGAGGACACTCGGTATGTAATGGGTGGTCACCCATCCACAGACCAACCTAGGCAAGCACGGCTTAACCTAAAGATCGACCCGAGTGGCTGTTATTATTTAGTCACGAGCTCCTCTCCAGGAAACTAGGCTATTGGCTGATATTATTATAATTTTATTATAAAATTCCTGTACCCGAAATCGTACTGGGCCCCGGTAGATTACAGCCCACTCATTCTCGCAGACAAGGGACCTGTGTCGCTACAGTGGTAACATTATAGGCTGAGTATACCACAGTGCCTTTCTGGGTTCAAACTTTTCCACCACTGCCGGATCCCTGATTGCCATTAAAGAAGGCAATAAAACTGGGCAACCGATTCCCTTAATCGATTTTTACGAACCTGTGTTCCAATTTTACGATTTATGGTAACGAGAATCCCCGATATTTTGTAATAAAAGCTGTATTTATTATTATTAATATCTTGCCCTGATGTGTAATAAAATGGGATTAGGGAGAGGTTTGGCGGATACATTATTAGGAAAGGTAAAAGCTACTTCAATGTAGATGACGTCATAGATTGCTTGCTGGTGTAAAGAAATTTAACAGGTCAAAGTAAGTTACCTAGCAAAACTCCATAGATGGGTATACATATCTACACATATTGTTACCGTCACTGTTAGCCTGCATTAGCCCACTGCTGGGAAAAGGCCTAATCCTATGACTGCAACAGGGAAAAGGCCTAACCTCATGACTTTTCATGTCTTCGTTTGATTTAGGGCTAATGTGAGTTACTAGCTGTTGGTTGCCCAGGGAGTCTAAAATGGCCGCTTTAGCAGAATCGTTCATACCAAGATTCTGCGTGGATTCTGCTGCTTTTCCTTATGTCTTCTACGGTGTCTTCTGTATCGCCTTCGTGCTAATACTTTGGTCTACAGCTAGGCAGACGTGACCAGACCAAACCCATTTCAGCTTAGCGGCTTTTTTGTGTGTGCGTGTTTTGGAGCGAAGTGCGGTGTTGCATATTTATTATGGTCAGTTAGCTTTACGCCTAGAATAGTTCTATTACACGTTGGCAAATTTTGAGTTTGGATTCATTAATCTTGCTCAAAGACAAAGTCTGGCATCTTTAAGTTAAAGTGGGAAGTCAGAGACAACAAAAAAAATTGATCTACTTTTTTGCAGTCCTGCAAAAATTTCTTCAAAAGCAGTTTCCGGAATCAAATAATTTCAATTGCTAATAATATTCAGTCTGCTATGAGCAAAAGAGGTCATTGCCCTTTGAAGCAGTTCTAAAACAAATAGAATGACGTTTCAACACGAAAGGCAAGATCTAATCAAACACGCTAGAACAATATCCTGTCCTAATTGTAGACAATTTCCTTTGCATAGAGTAATATAAAACCAAACATAAATTATTTTGGGTTTCCTTCAGAATAAAGGGTGTATTTGTTTATTTGTTACTTTTAGTGCCAGTTTTTACTACCATTACGCAAGATCTAAACGAGTTCTGGAATAAAAACGTGATGTTACACGCCGCTCGGGTCGATCGTTAGGTTAAGCCGTGCTTGCCTAGGTTGGTCTGTGGATGGGTGACCGCCCATTATATACCGAGTTTCCTCCGTGCCTCGGAAAGCACGTTAAGCCGTTGGTCCCGGCTGTCATTTGTAGATCTTTGACAGTCGTTAGGTAGTCAGAGGCCCGAAAAGTCTGACAACCAGTCTTACCAGGGGGTATCGTATTACCCAGTACTAATTACTGGGTTGTGGAACTCAGATAGGCAGTCGCTCCTTGTAAAATACTGGTATTCAGCTGCATCCGGTTAGACTGGAAGCCGACCCCAACATAGTTGGGAAAAGGCTAGGCAGATGATGACATAAACAATAAGTGAAACCAATTCTGCAAAGACTGGTCTATTTCACATTCTAATCCGTCTGATCCCCTTCATTCAGTTACGTACGTATGCTAAACAATGTGACAATGTAATTCAAAACAGGTAATTTCGGGTAACATAGGATAGTAAGTTGCAGTCGGTGGACATATAAAGAAATGTCCCATATGACTGACTGCAATAAAATGTTGGTTTTGTTTTCTATTTTTTGACAATATCTCGGTTAAATTGAACAGTAAATAAACTATTCAGAACTTACCTTATTCCCATTCAACACGGAAATCCATCAATTTGTAGGCAAGCACAATTATAATGGAAGCAAACCACAAAAGAATGACCATGTAAGGGCAGTCTTTAGAACTCAAATCTAATCTTCATATCTAGGAAAATATTTGGATTGAAATGCGAACAATTTCCGCTGCCTTCGAATACACAAACACGAATGATCACTAGGTTTTGTGGGTAATTCCAGAGCAAGCAAATGCTCCAAATGTATGTTTGCTAACAGTGTTACTGGAAGCCAGCCAGAAGTGGAATATGTAGGTGCTTATTAGAGAAAAACAACAAAACCTATTGCTATAAAAAACAAGTTTGAGTTTTCTACAATAAAGGTGCCGTGAAAAACTATTTTAAAGAAAAGACTGTCCGACACTTCTGTGCTTCCAGTAATGCAGAATGCATTGAGGTTTTGTCTATAGAAGTAAACACTGCGTTTCCATAGTTAGAAAGTCTTCGTGGACGATTAATTGCTATTTAGCACTACAGATTAAAATGTACTCGATTTTCTTAGTTTTTTATTGAAGCACACTGACAGAACAAAAAACTTTTTTGCTCAAAATAAAACAGACTTCAAAAAACAAAAAAGTGAAAAATAGCTTAAGAAGTCGGTGACTTGTTTGTTTGATTCAGTTTTTGTGCCACCGATTTCTGAAGCTATTTTTTACTTTTTTTGTTTTTTGAAGTCGGTTTTATTTTTTGTAAAAAAGTTTTTTTATTTTTCCATTTTTTGTCGTAATAATATATCATTATACAAATATGTGCTATACATTTATTTTACATTGTTAACAATACATATATTATCATGGTAATAGCTTATCCCCAATCAAATGGAAACTAACATAACTGTCAAAATATTGTTGTACTGTACACATCTGCGTACCCCCTCAGAGCATACAGGTGTGATGTTACGTCATGGTGTTGTATAAACAATAAACATCCAAGCGATTCCAGCAAGCACTGCAGATTTGCCGTCTATTTTTGAAGAGTTCTATTGTATAATCTCCAAAAATCAGCATCGGATCTTCACCAAAATGAAATGGGACCACACGGAAAGCACCAACTTTCAAATAAAAAAAGAATCATCAATATCGGTTCACCCAGTCGAAAGTTCTGAAGTAACAAACAAAAAAAACAGTCGAATTGAGAACCTCCTCTTTTTGGAAGTCGGTTGAAAAAGAAATGTCACATGAAGACAAAGATAAACAGTCTCCTTGATCAAATCATAAATAATTGAAAAAAAAAACGGCCAAGAGCGTGTCGGGCCACGCTCAGTTTAGGGTTCCGTAGTTTCCCGTCCGTCACAATAAGTGTTCCCACTTATGAGTTTAAAGGTGGGTATCCATTATGTAAAAATACTTGCATATACGAATATACTACAAACTTAGTCCAGAAATTATTTTGTACAAGTTTTTGTCTTTTTTGTACAAAAACTGTTGTTTCCATCAAGTTCAAAATGATTTTCTTAGAAAGTCCTTATAAAGTTCTACTTTTCAGATTTTTTTCATATTTTCTAAACTTATGGTTCAAAAGTTAGAGGGGGGGTACACATTGTTTTTTACTTTTGGAGCGATTATTTCCGAAATTATTGACATTATCAAAAAATGATTTTAGGAAACCCCTATTCATTTTTAAATACCTTTCCAACAATATATCACACGTTAGGGTTGAAATTAAAAAAAAAATCACTTCCCACTTTACATTATAGGGAGGCTACCCTAATAAAACATTTTTTTCCAATTTTTATTTTACCACTTTGTCGGCGTGATTGATATACATTATTGGTACCAAATTTCAGCTTTTTAGTGCTAACGGTCACAGAGATTAAGCGAGGACGGACAGACGGACGGACGGACAGACATGGCGAAACTATAAGGGTTCCTAGTTGACTACGGAACCATAAAAAGCTGTTAAGCTGAAATGGAACTGGTCTGGTCACGCCTGCCTTGCTGTGGGCCAAAGTATTAGCACGAAGGCGATACAGAAGACACCGTAGAAGACAGCAGGAAAAGCTGCGGGCCTGAAATGGCCGCTTTAGCAGAATCCACGCAGAATCTTATTACGAACGATTCTGCTAAAGCGGTCATTTTAGACCCCCTTTGCAAAACCAACAGCTAGTAACTTACATTAGCCCTAAATCAAACGAAGATATGAAAAGTCATGAGGTTAGGCCTTTTTCCTGTTGCAGTCATAGGATTAGGCCTTTTCCCAGCGGTGGGATAATGCAGGGTAACAGTTACGGTAACAATATGTGTAGATATATCGATATCAATATAAAACTATAAAACTCCATAGATTTCATGGGTATCGACCCATTACATCTATGGAGTTTTGCTAGGTAGCAGCTTTCTAGTGCTAACGGTCACAGAGATTAAGCGAGGATGGACAGACGGACGGACGGACAGACATGGCGAAACTATAAGGGTTCCTAGTTGACTACGGAACCCTAAAAAGAGTAATAAAAGTACACATTTAATCAATAAAACTTAGTATTATGAGAGCGAGTCAACAATAGAGCTTTTAAATCATTTCACAATTTAAAAGAATATATTCCATCTTTTTATAACTTCACGATAGCCTAGAAAATCCATAAACAACACTAGCAACAAAACAACACAGTAACACCATAAATAAACCTAATACCAGACATATTACCCGTAACTAAACTACAGTCTAACACGAAAGGCCTGATCCTATCTAGACCAATATTCAGCCGCAATTGTAGACCATTTCCCTTTCGCACAAACCTCACTTATTTTTAGACCTACGAGAAATGTGAGCCATAAATAATCTAGAGGAATCTATAGTACAGTCAGCAATATGCTAGAGGTACTACGTTTTCTTCGGTTTCATACTCATTAGCAGAACAGAAGAATAATAATTGTTGAGTACCAATAGAAACCTGGCTCTAAACTGTTTTAATAAAGGGGGAAAATATAATGACCACCTAAAATAACTCTGTGACCACTAAAATCCTAAAATATCAATTGATCACCAAATTTAGTAAATTGAACACAAAATTTTAATGAGGTGGTTGATGATAAACTAGTTTTGCCTAGGCCGACTTGGGGCACCCCGACGTGGTGTGGTTATTGTGGTGGTTATTTTTTTATAAACCATTCAGGAGTAGGAGCTCCGCGAAGCGGGGCTCCATCGACCACGTCTCCCTCAACTCGGATGCAAGATCATAACAGTTCAATTTCTGGCGGTCATAAATACATTTTTGGTTCTAATTTTACGATAAAATGGGGATTAATTTTAAAATTAGTAAATGATCACATTTACTAATTTTGGAAATCAAAAGTGATTTTTTTGCCGTTGCATTTTGCTAAATCTGGTGGTTCGTTAATTGTATGCCTTTAATAAAAGCGTTTTTTTTTTCAATGTACATTTCTTGCTCGTGATGGCTAAATAATAATAGCCGCTTAGGTCAATCTTTAGGTTAAGCCACGCTTGCACGCTAGGTTGGTGCGTGGATCGGTGGTCCCATTTTATACCGAGTTTCGTCCGTGCCTCGGAAAGTTCGTTCAGCTGTTGGCCCCAACTGTCAAGTATATTTTTGTCAGTTTTTACAGGTAGTTAGTTTCGGGCAAAAGGGTCCCAATCTTGCCCATTACTAACTGGGTTGTTGAGGTTAGATAGACAGTCGTTCCATGTAAAATACTGGTATTTAGCTGCATCTAGTAAGACTGGAAGACGACCCCAATATAGTTGGGAAAAGACTCTTTCACACGTTGAACCGCTGACACGACATCATTCACACTAAGGAGGTCAAAGGTGCAAGTTGCAGCGGGCGACACGAAGCCGCCGCAGACAACGTGTCGTCGCTTCATGTCGCCGCGACAACTGGTTTCTATATATTTCTATGAAATTTTCTCCGAAGCAAGCGACATGAAGCTAGCGACGCGTCGTCAAGCGGCAGACGCAAGTGTCGCCCGACCGCAGATCAGTAGTGTTGCTGACGCCGAAATGCCGGGTTCAAAATCATGTCTGCAGCGACATGAGGCAGCGACGTGTCGCGGCGACATGAAGCGACGACACGTCGTCTGCGGCGGCTTCGTGTTGCCCGCTGCCAACTTGCACCTTAAATTTCAATTACCTACCATACATACTTATTTACGTTACCAAAGCTCTCCTGACGTTTTCATCCACCGAAGCTAGTGAGAATTAATTATACAATTTGCATACGCACATGAATCCGAAAAATGATGAAAAGAGATGCATGTCTGGAGTCCAAACTCGAGACCTATGACTTGTCCGACGAGGGTCACACTTATGCTATTACTGTTATTTCTTTTTTTTTTTTTTTGTTTGCCTGAAATGTCCCACTCCTGGGCAAAGGCCTTCCCTTATTCCTTCCATTTTTCTCGGTGTTGCGCCTCTTCTCGCCAATTAACGAGAAAGCCATCCAAGGCATCCCGCCATCTTCTCCTTGGTCTGCTGCGACCCCGTGTAGCTGTCTCAGGGCTCCAGTTTTGTGATATGCAGGTTCACAGCTTCGCCGGCATCCGGCAGACATGGCTTGCCTAGTCCCATTTTAGTTTAGCGGCTGTTTGAGCTACGTCAGCAATTTGAGTTCTGGAGCGCAGTGTGATGTTGCTTATTCGTGATATTTCTCACTTCTGTTATTTCGTCTTTCTTTCTAAATTCATGCGTTTTTCCCAAGTGGGCATTTTATTAATCTATCTGAAATTATAAACACCTATTTGCTAACTACTTTAAATAAAGACGGGTAGACAGTCAAACATTGTAGACAACTAAGCCTTTGCCACTTGTTTAACTACCCGTTTGGCTGTCACGCATCGACGCATATTAAAATATTTAGTAGCCAAATAAAATGGAGGTAAACACTAGTCCTACTCGGATTTCGGCTCATCATGAGGATTTTAAAATGGTATATAAATAATAATAATAAATATTGCTGGACATTACACACAGCGCCATCTAGTGCCACACTAAGCAACGAGGCTTGTGTCGTGGACACCAGATAGTTGATATACTACATATATACTTTTTGTTTGTAAATACATACTTAATATACATATAAACATCCATGACTCGGAAACAAATGTCCATGCTCATAACTAAAAAGTGTAAAATAAAAAAAAATAATCAAAAAATTAAAAAACCTGACTGCGTAAAAAATAACTAAGAATTTTAAATAAAAACTGAAAAAAATAAAACAAGCTCAGGAGACAGAACATATTGACTGCAAGCGCCGGGACACATTAAAAAAATAATCTAAACTAAAATCATTACATCCAATATGGGTCCCGACTGTTGCATTCAATATGTCCTGTCTCCTGAACTTGTTTTATTTTTTCCAGTTTTTATTTAAAATTATTAGTTATTTTTTACGCAGGTTTTTTAATTAATTTTTTTAATCACATATTCTGTAATTATGTTTTTTTTTTGCTAAGCCTACGTCGTATCCCACTGCTGTACAAAGGCTTCCCTTTCTCCTTGCAAACCTTTCTATACTGCGAGATCTTTGGTCATGTTTGTTTAGGTGTTATACAAGAATAACATTTTATCTTACTTTTCTTGCTGACCATACCTTAAGGGTCTATCGAAGGTCCTCGCAAGATAGATCTTTGTCTAAAAGATATCGGATCGGACATTGTTTGATTTGGTGTCGCGTCGAATTTAATGCGGGTCGATGTACGTAATGGCGGCTTGTGTCCTTACTTCATAATATAATGTTACACACACTCACACATTTTTAGGTTCGATTGACCAATCAATACGGAACAACATAGAGGAATAAGAAAAATACGAACTATAGAAGATAACTCATAAATTTCGCAAGTAAGGTTAATAAAATTGAACCATTATCACAAAGAAATTGGTGAACATGCAAGAAAAAATAATTGCTCGTGAATACATTGGACTCAACATTGGTAAAGCAACTTTTATTAAATAGAAGGAATTTTAATAAGCTCAACTCATAATTCTACAACGTAACTGTCTCATCTAAATCCGACATATTTTTATACAATCTTTCAACGACGCGTCAATCAGGATCTTATACGATTATGTACGGTCCGAAGTAAAAAATGTTCTGAAGATTTTATCCATGCGTAGGCTGAAATCCTCCCTCGCCAACGCCCACACTCCTCAAAAAGGACGTTAAGTGAAGCTTATGTTACTTAGATACTAAATATTGAGTAGATATATGGCGAAAAGTAAAATGATAAATTTTGAGAACGATTTAAAGGTCAAGGTCGAATGCCGCCTCTGCAATACACATACTCAAAGGTCTACTTTTACCAAAACTGTCGCTGAATGATCACTTGCGAGATAGCCGTTAAACAAAAAACTAAAGTGACGGGTGAGTGCGAGAGTTTACAGCCAAGCGACCGAGGCTATACGAGAGCTCATAAGACACTCTCATAAATGATAAATGATAAATGATAAATGATGTTTATTTTGCAAGTAGGTTTTTACAAACACTTTTACACGTCATTTTTTAAAACTAGATGGGGCCGGTGTTTCGTACCTGACTACTCTGAGAAGAAACAGCCGAAACAAACTCAGAGGTCATAGTCTCTTTTAAAGTCCAGACAATCTTGCTCAATTCACATGAGGACTATGCAGATTAGTGTCTGAGATGGTCTTTTGAAGAAAGAACCATACAGATTTGAGTGGACCTGTCCAGTCAGTGCAAGCATTTGTCAGTTAACGTGTAGCTCGACTTATAACTCAAGGAGCTCAACGAAACGACGAACAATACCAAAGAAAGGACATTTGAGAAGGTCGCTTATAGTACTCAAACTGCCAGACAGTTGTGGGAAAAAAACAAACAAAAAATAAAAATGTGACCCACATGGTCCCCACATTCACAATAATCAAATAAAATTAATAACAAATTCTTTTCAAATGAATGTAAGTAAAAAAAAAACACAAAAATCATTAAATGTCGCAATGATAAAAAAGTAAAATACTTAAAAAAATAAGTATTCATGTCAAATCAGTAAATGTCACATAAAACAATAAAAAATAAAAAAATAAAAGTAAAATAATAAAATACATGTCAAAAAAAAAATTCAATGTCAGAGTGTATAAAAGAAAGGAATCAATAATAAACAAGCGAAGTCCGAAATTTCGACATTCACAGAGCAAATTTCATTGGAGCAGCTTAATCCCAAGCTTTTTTATCTTCAAGATAGTGATTAACATGATAGTAGGCTTTCAGGCACAGCTTCCGTTTTATAAACGATTTGAATTTATTTAGGCTTAGTGCTTGAATTTGGCTCGGAAGTTTATTGTAAAAGCGTATACATTGGCATCTGAACGTACCTCCTATTTTTTTGAGCCTCGTTGCAGGAACAACAAATTTGTGTTTGTTCCTCGTGTTTATGTTGTGGATATCACTGTATTTTTTAAATAAATTAATATTTTTGTGGGCGTACAAAAGGTTTTCATAAATAAACTGAGAGGGCACAGTAAGAATATTAGTCTCTTTAAATTTTTCTCTGAGGGAGTATCTGGGACTTAATTTATAAATTGAACGAATTGCCCTTTTTTGCAAAACAAATATTGTCTGAATATCGGCGGCATTGCCCCACAAGAGAATACCGTACGACATCACGCTATGGAAATAACTAAAGTAAACTAAACGGGCTGTCTCTAAGTCAGTTAAATCACGAATTCTTCTAACGGCGAATGCTGCAGAGCTAAGTTTCTTCGACAGTTTGTCTATATGCGGGCCCCACTGAAGCTTGGCATCCAAAGTTATGCCTAAGAAGACTGTGCTATCTTCCGCTTTTAGCTCTTCATCCTTAATTAGTACAGTAGTTTCCACTTGTCTTACATGGGGTATCGTAAACTTAATACACTTAGTTTTTTTCTCATTTAGGAGTAGATTATTAACATTAAACCAATTAACGACTTTCGCCAGGGCGCTATTAACATCATCCGCAACTAACTGCTGACGTTTGAGTTTAAATAAAAGAGAAGTGTCGTCTGCAAACAATACTATGTCATGATTATCCTTTATGAGGTAAGGCAAGTCATTTATATAAATAAGAAACAAAAATGGACCAAGAATTGAGCCCTGGGGTACCCCCATTCTTACTACGGATCCGGGAGATCTTTTCCCTTTAACATCAACTCTCTGAATCCTGTCACTCAAATATGAAATAAGAAGAGCCAGGGAGGCGTTACGGATTCCGTAGTGGTGTAGTTTCCTGATTAATGTTTCATGAAGAACACAATCGAAAGCTTTAGATAAATCGCAAAAAATGCCCAAAGCATCGCATTTGTCCTCCCAGGCATTATAAATGTGTCCTAAAAGTTCAACACCGGCATCAGTAGTTGAACGACCCCTTGTAAAACCAAACTGTTTTTTATGTAATAACTTATATTTATTGAAAAAACTTTGCATTTGTGCCAAAATTAATTTTTCAAAAATTTTACTAAACGTGGGTAGTACTGAAATGGGTCTATAATTAGTGGGGTCTGATGTACTACCCGATTTAAACAATGGTATTATTTTACTATATTTCATTAGATCAGGAAACTCACCACGGTCAATACAATCGTTAAATATTACAGCTAATGAAGGAGCTACAATGTTTATAATGGATTTAGCAACTTCCACAGAATGACCCCATAGATCGGCGGTCTTTTTAACATTTAAGGTGTGAAAAGTTTTAATTATTTCTTTACAGGTGACATATTCGAAATTAAATTCGGAATCACAGACTGAAACGTTTTCCCTTAGTAAAGACTCGGCAGCAGCAGGTGACGAGTTTAGCGATTTAGTAGTCGATACGGGAATATCCGCAAAGAAATTTTCAAAGGCTGTGGCAACTTGAGTGTCTGAATTTAAAATTTTATCGCCAATAGCAAGGCTGTAGTCACTGTTTCGGTTGCAAGACTTTCCCGTTTCGCTATTAATAATATTCCATGTCATTCTAATTACATTACTACTATTTTTAATTTTTGAACTCAAGTAACGTGACTTTGCTATAAAACAAACTTTTTTAAATATTTTAGAATAATTTTTAACATACAACTTAAATTCTCCAGTGTTTATATAGGTCCGCTCTGCATACAGCTCATAAAGTCGTTTTCGACTCTTATGAATACCAATAGTGGCCCAGTCGTTGAAGGAAGCGTTACTATTAACCGAGATTGTCTTAGGAATAAATGTGGTATTAAATTGTGTGCAATACATACTGAAAAAATCGTTATAATGTTGATTGGGATAGTTGACAGTAGTTGTTGGTTGTTGGGTTAGTTGACAGTAGTGGTAATTTAGACAAAAGTTTAGTTTTAAAGGTTTCCAGGCGAGTTTTAGTTTTTGGATTAACAATGATATCCTTTTTAGTGACTTTCTTGCTTACATTAGGAATTGTGATCAATTGCCCACAATGATCAGAATCTAATAAGTTAATAATTTCTTTGTGGGTAGGTATAACATCTGTGTAAATATTATCTAGGCAAGTGGCACTAGTTGGTGTTATTCTAGTGGGCTCCAGAAATTTGTTTTCAAGATTGTATGAATGAAACAGGCTTAAAATTTTAGTACTTAACCCAGAACTTTCTAACAAATTAATATTAAAATCACCGCTAATAATTATAGACTTCTTAGAATTACAGATTTTATGCAACACTTCATCCATTACCTTTTCAAAACAATCATACAATCCTGAAGGAGGTCTATACACACTTAATATGATAAACTGCTCCAACTCTATACAGGCTATTTCAACTGTTCGCTCAACAGATAGGCTTACAATATCCTTGCGGTCTTTAAACTTAAGCTGATTATTTACTAGGATTAATGCGCCGCCATGTATAGCATTTACCCTGCTGAATGAACTACCAACCTGGTGATTACTAAAATTGAAAATTAATTGGTGACATTTGAGCCAATGTTCCGTTATACAAAGAATATCTATGCAATTACAATTCATGAAAAGTTCTACTTCTAATTCTTTGTTCAAAAATCCTTGAATATTTTGATGAACCAGGTTGATACTATTAAAATTCTCAAAACATTCGCCTGATTTACTATCTGGCTTCCTTATATTGCAAGAGGTTGCCTCTGTTGTCGAAATTGCTAATTTAAATGATTCTCTGATTCATTCATTGTTGACAAACTATTGGTAGAGTAATTTAGGCTAATATTGCATTGATCAACAGAGGCAACTTGATTAGCCAAGTTCTTGGCTGTAATAGAAAAATAATAAGATAGCGACACAGCTACTCGTCTTTTACAATAGTTTGTCAGATAGCACCTGTCTACAAGATATCTATGTTTTGTCAAATAAAAATTGTTGCCAATATAATTGTGTTGCATACTCGCCCAGCTTGTATAGTACTACTACTACTACTATTTCAGCCGAAAGACGTCCCCTGCTCGACATGGGCCTCCCCCGAAGGGGGGTTTTTGCCATAATCACCACGCTTGGCAGGTGGGTTGGCGATTGCAGTTCGGTTGTTACAAAAGCACAGAGAACGCTGCTGTCCATTATCTGATAAGTCCCTTAGTCGCCTCTTACGACACCCACGGGAAGATATGAGATGGTGCTATTCTTTACGTCCGACACCATACAGAACACACATACAGTGGTGCTTGTATAGTGCCATCATGTAAACTTACTACTCGAGATGATACCGATGTAGGTACAGTTGTTTGCACGGCGACCTTGAGCTGGCCTAGCGTCCTACGGAGTCTCAGCAAATTAGGAGGTCACCTTATACTGATTTTTTTACCACTGAAATACGGCCTACTATACAATAACTAAGTAACGAAACGGTCTTTACATTGAAGTGAAGTATAATTTACCTCTTCTCATTAAACTTTCACATTATTTACCCATCACCCAGCCTTTAAACCCTTAATAGGCCCATAACTCACATGAATGAAGTCAACAACTCCTTATTCCTACCAAACATTGCATGCATAATTTAAATAAAGCCCTATAAACCATAGCTGTGGCAATGGCAACTCAAGAGTCTTTCATTATGTTTCTGGCCAAATTGTTCCTTGAAGATTGTGCAATTTGGTGAAATGAAAAATTCTAGTGAATATTTCATTTCGTAGCATGGAGTTAGTACCTAGTTCGTGTGCAAATCGTTGCTATTTTTTGAAGTTTTAAAACATGCGAATTGAATAATTTGCCCTTTTTGTCATTGATTATTTTGAGAGCAATAAAAGTATACGTATATAAAGGAAAAAAATGCCTTGAATTGGCTAAATGAAAATGAACTTGAGTAGTTTTTTTTAAGTTGTTAAAATCTTATCTTTATAATAAGGATATGAAGATGTCAAACCATTGGCAATTAACTACGGTTATCTTTTATTTTATTTGTGGGAAATTAACTTAAAAAAGTTAAGGGACATAAAAGTACCATTTATAAGGCTATGCGTAAACATCAGAAGTGTCCGAAGACTTGCGCAAAACTGGGTCTGAAGTATCTTAACACCGATTCAGGTGATCAGAGGTTCAGGATGAGACAGAACGACGTCCAATCAGCGATATGAGGAAGAGGATGTAAAAATCCAAAATAATGATGAATGATTGACATGTGCTACCGAAAAAGTTATTTTAATCAAGTTGAAAGTTCTTATAGAAATTCAAAACGAAATTGAATTTCTATAAGAACTTTCAAATTGATGTGTGTTTGTATCGCGTTTTACGCACGTTTGAATCTTTATAACGCAAAAATAGGCATCTACGGCGGTTTGAAATACGCCGTGTACTAGGGCTCTTAGGTCTAGTGTGCGCTCTATCTTATCCAATACAGATATTAACAGACAGACGGACAATTTAATAAGTGCCATAAATCAATAAATGTTAAGTACCATGACTGCCGCAATTAAAACATGTTTACAACATCCGTGATTCGTACTGGCTTACTAATTAACAATTAACGTAATTTGGTTATTTATGTTAAGTAATTGAATTGATGGTACTAACTGGTAACTGGTGTAGTGAATACTCGCAGTACTTATTTGGTTAAGAGGTGTCTGATGAGATGACTAGTCATAGATATGTAGGTACAGAAGAAGAAGACATGATGCGTTGACCCCAAATAAAGTGCGATAACGCCGGGAGAATGATGATGGGCCAGTATGTAGTATGTAAAAACCTTACTCAGCAAATCACTTCATATCTGCGTCAGTCACCCGCGCAATCGTAACGTTTGGCCGAATGAGCATTTTTCTTGTAAGCAAATAATTTTACTTCTGAGAACATTCAATAAATCGCCATCAAACCGTCAACATGTCTTTGACTTATTAAGACTATCGTCTTCAACCTACCTCATAAGGAAGACCACTCCTTGCATGGCGAACCTGCCACACCGGCCAACTTAAAAGATCTAAAGAAGAAATAAGCTATGGAATTTTTTTGGAAGAAATAAATAAATATGGACAAGTCATACTCAAAGGAAGAGGTGGTCGTCGCACAAAATGCCAACGTCGAAGCTTCTGCAAATACTGTAACAAATCTACTTGCTCCTATTGAATAAAAGGAAAAGCAGACTTGTTCAATTTAAAATTTAATTAGGGGAAATATATAAAATACAGCTAGTTATAAAAAAAACACCTACCTAGCACGCACTCTCTATAGTTTTATAGTTCAAGCACTTAGTTGGATAAGAAAGAGTTCACCACTGTAGGAACGGGAACAGGCGTCAGGGTAGCAGGTCTATACCAGAGAGACGTCGAGGATCACCTTCAGGAAACCTCAGCTGGAAGGGCGTCGTGCAGATCTCAGAGTCCAACAAGTCAGCTCTGTAGTAGGGCAGCGTAGATTTCAGGGCCAGAATAGCTCAGCGTCAGGATAACTTTGCGAGACAAGTGGAAAGTCAGGCACGTAGTTAGCTTCCGAAGATCGGGAGAAATAGTCCCAGGTGGATTTTTAGCTTGATCCCCTGGGTAGTTTAAGTATCTGCTAGTGAAAACCAAGCGGTTATCTGATGCTCATCTAATCAGATCCAAGAGTTTCACCTTTTTAGCCGTCCGTCAGTCAGCTCGTTTCTCCAAAGTAGTCTTCCTTTTTCAAAATATCCTTTTTCTTAGTGTGGCCATTATCTCATCTGACAAGTGTAGTCGGCCAGGACAAATCCATGAATGCGTAAAAATTTTATAAAATAATTTAATATTAAGTTATATAATAAACAATCGTAATAATCTACAAAATATAATGGCTAAACACATATTTATAAAAATAATTTAAATTTTACAAACCAAAAAGTAACTATCATAGACTAAGCAGAAACTGAGAGTTTGACAATTTGACGCTTGACGTAAGTGTCACAACATGAAAATTTTGATAATATTTTATTTCAGCTATTTCCAAGTTAAATAATCGTATTTAAATCGCTTTGCTGAGTGTAGATATATAAACAAATAAAAAGGATGATAAATAGTATTATGAATGGTGAATATGAGGCGTAAGTATAGTATACATAATACCACGTTGGAGCATCATCAAACAAACCACATCATTCAAACCAATGAGATATTATATATAACATCATTGATTCAAACCTTATAGATCGTCGCCGTCGTTCTGATCGTCTCCTACCTACCTCATAAGGAAGACCACTCCCTGCATGTCCATCATAGAGTTTCTTGCCGTTTTTCTCCATAGAGATCTACAAATATACTTTGGAATAGCCAACTAAAGCCATTTCAATGTAATTATGTGTCTGATTTTGCCCCGGCCCCCCTCTTTCAAAATCACAGTGATCTACATATATATTTGCATGCCGATATTATTGCTGCTGTCAGAGATGGAGTGAGCTGTAAGGTGATTCAATGGTGGTGTTGCACAGAGCGGTGAAACGGATTTCACGTCGCATTGGATTGTATGAGATCTGTTGATAACACACATTAACACACATACCCCGTCCAACCGCGCAGTGGCTACGCAAAAAAACCTTCACCGCCGTTGGGTGTTCACTACTTGCAACCGCGCGTGAGTGTTTTATACACTCACAGAGAATAATATGATCATAGATGTAATAAACGTGGACAAAGAAAAACCGGCCAAGTGCGAGTCGGACTCGCGCACGAAGGGTTCCGTACCATTATTTAAAAACATTAGACAAAACTGCAAAAAAATCACGTTTGTTGTATGGGAGCCCCCCTTAAATATTGATTTAATTCTGTTTTTAGTATTTGTGGTTATAGCGGCAACAGAAATACATCATCTGTGAAAATTTCAACTGTCTAGCTGTCACGGTTCATGAGATACAGCCTGGTGACAGACAGACGGACAGACGGACAGACGGACAGATGGACAGACAGCGAAGTCTTAGTAATAGGGTTCCGTTTTTACCCTTTGGGTACGGAACCCTAAAAAGGAATATAGTAATGATCGTAGCAGATAGGGTTCTATAGGTCTGCCTTCCCTCTTGGCAAAAAGGCAAGGTTTATGAGGAATATTTATTATTCCTTGCGAAACATCCCTTTTCCCAAAAAAATACCAATTGGTAATTCCCATAATATTCTGAACTGAAACCTAACAGAAAACGCGAACGCAATATGGCAGGAAAAATATAAATTACGAAGGTGTCCAACTTTATAACAACCTACCGGCAGATGTTAGGAGCACATCTTCTTTCAACTTATTTAAAGCTAAGCTCAAGCAGTACGTCACAAACAACACAAAACTATTAAAGTAACGATATAAACACGTCTGTCACACAATAATAAATGTCGACCTACCTACATTAAGAGAACAAAACTGTTAACTACTGGACTACACTTTACTATATATATATATATACTATATATATATTTACTATATACTTAATTTAGGCTATTGCTATATTTTACTACAAGGCAGTGCGAGAAAAGGACGGCTATAGCTATGAACTGAGTTAGAGATGTCAAACTTGTTCATGCCTTGCGCTTCACCGTGTCTTTAGTCGACATGTTTTTACGTGCACCCTTCAGTTGTATGGAAATACTAGCTCCAATTAAATTTGACAGCTCTAAATTACGTCCGTCTCTTTCTCGTTTTATTATAGAGAAAAAGATAGCAATAGCTTAAATTAAGTTTAGTTTGTGCACAACAGAATCGACACCAATGTATTCTTTTAGAATAAATAAAGAATCTTTAAACCTAAACACAATATTCCAGGACGTTGTAAAAAACATTCAACTCTATGTTGATATTCTCGTCGAGAACAGCGAACATAAGCCGCGTTGATGCCATGAACGCTTTGCCAAGTTGGGTATTACTACAATTGTGTGCCAAATTGTGTGCTTGAAACATTCTACATTAAAGAGAAAGCGCCCGCCGGGTAGCCCGCGAATTTTCGCTTACGTTTTATTTCAATTTTCAGGTTAGAATCAGATTTTCTTGATTAATAAGCCAGCTACCGTTACAATCACCATGGCCCCGGAACACAAAGGGCGATGAAGGAACTTGGATGGGTTTTAGTCAGTAAAAGTCTGACACTCCCTCCTGCTCCACCCAGAGCGGGAGGAGTCATTTGATGATTTCCATCCGAAAAAAAAAAGCTACCGTTACAATGTTATGAGATTACAGCATCATCTGCGTAGCATTTTCCCAACTATGTTGGGGTCGGCTTCCAGTCTAACCGGATGCAGCTGAATACCAGTATTTTACATGAAGCGAATGCCTATCTGACCTCCACAACCCAGTTAGTACTGAGTAATACGATACCCCTTGGTAAGACTGGTTGTCAGAATTTTTGGGCCACTGACTACCTGTAACGAATGTCAAAGATCTACAAATGACAGCCGGGACCAATGGCTTAACGTGCTTTCCGAGGCACGGAGGAAACTCGGTATCACCCACCCATCCACACCCAATCACGGCTTAACTTAAAGATCGACCCGAGCGGCTGTTATTATTTAGCCACGAGCTTTTATGGGGTCATCATTTCATAGGACAGCCGTGGTGGTATGCTGAAATAGGAGTTCAGATAGGCAGTTATTCCATGTAAAATAATGCTTAATCTGCATCCGGTTAGACTGGAAGCCAACCCCAACATGTTGAAAAAAGGTTAAGTAGCTGGTGATGTCATGGTGGTAAATTAGTTCTCACGAACTAAACACAAGAGTTTCCTGAAATAACAAAATAGTGTCTTTGAGACTTTTCATACTTTCACCTACTTTTTTCTTTTATGAAAGGTTTTTCAAACAACTTTGATAACAATCATCATCATCACGCCTTATTCATAGTAATATTCTCGCAGACATTGCCTTGTAAGAGATCCGTACCTATAAACGAAAAACGGAACACTTCGTTGTCCGTCTGTCTACCTATCCGTCTAGAATCTTCCGTTTACCTCATCGTTGAATAGGTCTTTTAAAATTACTTAGGGGTTATGCTACTACTATTTTTCGATTTAATGCTCTATAAGCCGTGTGGTATCCGGCAGAGCTGAATAGAAGCAACCCATTGCACTCACGGGTGTCGTATAGGGCGACTAATGTCTGAGGCAGAACACCTTGCGCCTCCGTAGACCAGAGAATGGGTAGCAGCGTTTTCTGTTAGTCTTTCATCACTGCGATCTCCAATCCACCTACCAAGCGTGGAGATTATGGCAAATTCCTCCCATCATGGGAGAGGCTTATGTCCAGCAGTGGACGTTAGGGGCTGTTGTAGTGTAGTAAACTTTAAAGTGCAAATATTTGTTCCAGTAAAGTGCTAGCGTCCCCAAGTGTTAGCTTGAAAAATTCATGATAATAGTGCATTTCATGAACTTTAAAGTAAACTTGTTAGTTTAGCAGTAATAGTCGTTGAACTTGGGTGTTGGGTCATTATATTCAGAATAAAGAACAACAGAATCGTTCTACATTGTGATAACGGGCTACTACAGAACCCTACACTGCGCGTGACCTAACACGCACTTGACCGGTTTTTAAAAAATACGGTTGTTTCTTATAAAAGTGCAATCAATACTTATACGCCAAAATATTATGAAACAGCTGTTTTTTTGTGTTTAATACGATCATTATTGTAACTTTATTTTTAAAATCCAGTAGTTTTTAAATAATAAAACATGAGGGTAAAATTAAATAATAAAATAACTATTGCAAACCCATCGGGATTTCAGGCGTGTTGTATTAGTTAATTAATACATTTAAAAAGAATAACTGAACTGTACTCACGACCTTAGTACCATCAGTCAATGCCCTGTGAACTCCAATGAATTGTAGCTTGTTGACACTATCAATGAGTACTTACGACTCCAGCAAACCTAAACGAATTAAATTAAGTTGGGAATCTTTACTTATCTCAGTAGGTACCAATCTAAATATCTTGGAACGACACACAATTCAATGAGACAACGACTTAGTCTGTATTTCTCTGATAGGCACTGTATATTTGATAGTTAAAAGCTATTGAAACTGATGCGCCAAAATTTTTTTTACGATTATTTTGAGATCAGGCGAAATAAAACAATTGAATCAAGGCGACATTACCCTTTTCTTTCAACTACGTAATAGTGTATTATCATTAATAACTACAAAACCACAAAGGACGTATTTTTTTGCTTAGAACCAAAACAGTGCAGAAATGTTATATAAAGTCTCATTACTGCACAGTTTTTTCATTAATGTATTGTTTTTTTATTTAGATATTAATTTACCCAAGAGGTTTACTGTCTCTCATTAAGTTTAATATAAAATGTACGCAATAGATCAAAAAGATACTGGCTGAAAATAAAAATCGGCTGAATAAAATCGACTTGGTGAAAAATAAAATATTCACAAATAAAGGAAACAAATAAAGAACAAATGTTAAAAACTGCACATTTAATAATTGAAAGTTTAAAATTTTTGAGTAGAATATGAATTTATTAAACTTTGCTTTCATTAACTTGAGTTTTTATTTTGTGTAGGTATACTTATTTTATCACGGTAGGTAGGTTGGTAGTTGAAAGTAAAGTAGATTACGTACCTTGCTAAAGTGAGTAATTGCACTCGTGTTATCTCGTGTGCTCGGGCACCAACATAACACTCGTGACTCACTTTGTGCTCGATGCAACAATCTACTATTAATTTTAGAGTTTCTTTCTTCAGCCCCTTCCTTCCTTCTTCCTTCAGTCTTCCTACTGTATTTTTGGATCGGCTTCCAATCTAACTGAATGCAGCTGAATATCAGTATTTTACATGGAAGTACTCCATTTTTTTTAAATGAGGATCTACGAAGTACAGCCAGGACCAACTGCATAATGTACTTATGCTCTACGTTACAATTACTCTATCAATCATAAGTTACACCATTATTTGTAGTATGTAGATCAATTTCGATATCCTACGTGCTTACTCTTAGTTAATTTCTTGCGAGCTAGAACTATTACATACTTCCCCTCCTACATATGTACAGACAGTAACGAAAATCGGTTAAGGTGGAAGCGTAAGGGTAGTGCGCAAAATTCAAATTTTCTTACGTTTATTTGCAATTTCCAGGTCATTTCAGAATTATAATCATTAAAATCATCAAGACAACACCCCCTAAAACAATTTCACGAAAAAGTCATTCAATAGGGAGTCATTCCGCCTGCAAATTATTCATTCATTCCATTCCACCATTATATTGACATCGGTTAAGGAGCTGGTAAGTAAACCTACCCTTTCACCTATCTGTGTACCAAATTTCATCGAAATCCATTCAGTAGTTTTTGCGCAAAAGAATAACAAACATCCATACATACATAGCTTTCGCATTTGTAATAGTAGTAAGATAAGATTATTTATGAAGTATAAAGGGTGTAAAACACCTCTTAACGAAGCCGAAAGACACTTGTTCTCCCCATCATTGCGATCATTTTTTTGTTCTACACCATACCTGGGAACCTTCTAGTTACGAAGATATTGGGGGTCAAAGTTCCAACTTTTTGGCAAGTTTTTTTTTTTTAATACAAGATTGTAAGATTTTTACTTTAAACACCACGACCCCCGTACTATTTAATCCATCCATCAGCACAATGTGTTGAGTGCGTTACATTGAGTTCTACCAGTTTTACCACAGAACATGATTTTTCACCTAAAAAAAAAGTCGTTTCCCAGCAATAATTTTTGCGTAATGTTACTTAGTTTGATGTACAGAATGCTTGGTTGAAGGCTTTTACAGAGAGGCTTTTGATGAGGTCTTTTACAGCCCTGTATATTTTTTTTCTTTTCAATGTACCTACTTTTGTTGCTATCCACACATGCACGTATAACACAAGGTAACTAACTCATATCTCCAACATTGATTTACTTCGAAGCCAGCACGCACGTTTGAATGGGGCACCGCGGTATAAAGGTAGATAGTTTACAAACTATTTCTATTAGGCGTGTCCCGGTATGATGTTGATAACAAGATAATATTAATAAGTTTAGTTTAACAAATTGCTTGAAGTTAGTTGTGAGGTTCCGGTGCGAATACTATAGATAATAATAATAATACAATAATATAATACATACTATAATATACTCTTGATGTTTTATAGGTTTCATAAAAGGTAGGTACAGACGATAGTACATTAAGCTAGTTTATACTGTCTTTCATTAATAGATTTTCAACATTAAGGATTCTACACGAGCAGTTTGTGGGTCAGCTATACGCGAAGGGCTCTAGATGCTCTGCGTGTGCAATATAATAATGGCTTCACGGTGCTGTTGAGGTTGCCCAAGTTCTGCAGCGCGTCAAGCATGTTTGCTGCAGCACGAACTGACGACGTTTATGCCGTTATGAGGAAAAAAAATCCTTAATAGGCAGAATTAGGGTTAGCCGCAACAGTATTTTGAAAACCTTAGCTGAACAGCACGATGCACCGATAGTGAGACAATTTGTCCGGGTGCTCGTGTCGTAGGGATGAAAAATAATAGCAATAATATCCAGTAGACCAATTTTTTCAAATTAAATAAATATATTATTATTATGGCTCAAGCATTAGGTTCTAGTTTGATTGAGAAAATTTTACAGTTTCTGTCTATTCAGTTTATGTCTGTTTTCTGTCTATACCTAATGATAAAGGTTACAAGGTGGGTGGTTAATAGCTAAATGCTGATTATATAGACAGGGTATCGAACCATCACATAGCTGTCATTGAAGCTTTCTGAACATCAAACTAAGTAACTTCGTGCAAAAATAAGTGTTGGAAATGAACATTGATTTTTAGAAAAAAACAGCTGGCACTAAATTAGGGTTCCGAAGCAGCAAACAATATATTATAATAACTTTATTTATAATGGTCAATTTACACTCAACACACAAACTGATATTGTTTTTCATGCTGCAGTTTTACGAAAAAGTCGCATAGGTATATCTCAGAAAAAAATCAAAAAACAAATCAAATCCTATCTAAACTATATTTCGGTTAACTGTGTGGTGCGAACAGTCTCGCAGTAAAACTTCTGTGGCATACGGACGGACAGACAGACAGAACAAGACGAACCTATAAAGGTCCTGCACCCCTAGCCAAGTTGACAATCTACAACCGTTAACGCTAGTAGAAAACTATTCGAATGAATTGGAATGACATCAACTCAACGTTAAATCACGTGATCAACACAAACGAATAGAAAATTCGTAGACAAGTTTACATCGTTCAAAATGATAGAATAGAATGTTATCGTTTCTACAATGTTGATCGCTAAACTCTTTGGTAGGTACGCTCACCATAGACTTAAGTGTAGGTTTTTTCTACAGACATTAGAGAACGAGCGATTGACTCAGTCGTGTCAACTTGGCTACCAATTTAGCGCTTTCTACAATCGCTTACGCCGAGGCGTTTAACGATTGTAGAAAAAGAATCGATACGAAACGTTTATAACTTGGCTAGGGGTGCTGTTTTTGCCATTTGGCAACGAAATCCTAAGAAAGGAAAACGTCGAAACTTCGACTATCAATGCTTAATATAGTAAACGTAACGTAACGAGAAGGTTCAAAAAACCTCTCACGATGATGAATAGAAGAGTCAATAGCCCAACCATTCAGGAACTGGGAATTCAACCGTATAAAATGTTCAACGGTTGGAATGCCCTAGTGTCAAAATGTACATTATTATCATGGTCACAATGTTTCAGGCTCATCCTAAAGGCCCTCTTCGATGTTGCGTATATTCATATTACTTACACCAAAAAAAAGTAACCATTTTATTATAGTAATAAACGAAAGATTACATAGAAACGAAACCGGAATCTTAAAATCATAATAAATAAGTTGTGTTATGATATTTTTTTGCGAGCCAAATCATTCCTGTTGTGGTCAATGTCATTTGACAGAAAATACGTAAATAGGAGCGTTTTTTTCCGTTTACAAAAAAAAATATGGTATCCATTGGTAATAATATCTGCTTTAATTAAAATAGAATATAATATAAAAAGAAATAATATTAAACTGTGAGCTTTGTATTGCTATTTTAGAGATTTCCGCTAAAATATTTTAGATGGTCGGTACCTATAGAAAATCATCATGGCAGGGAAACGTTGTAAATCCGTCTTTTTGGTGGTTGACAAACAACTTCATTTGACAATTTACTCTTTCCGTTTATTTTGATTGTTGTGAAAGTGTTTCTACTACTTTATGAAAATGGCATCTGCTGGTCGTTGTGTCAATTGTGCAGTAAGATTTGAACGCAATGTGCGAATACAATAACTTTCAGAGACTGGTACAGACGTGTTATTATTATTGTTTATTGTTAGATTCACGTTTTCATTTTCGAATTTCTCATCATTCCGGTTAGACATGGCTTAACTAATATTACCACTGTAATCTAGAGATTATAAGGAAGAAATCTATATACGTTTCAATAATATCTGCTACAATTTATGTGGGTGGCCTATTCTCCAAACAAAAAAAAATGTCTGTTTTGTTATTATTGTTTTAGTCCAAACTCTGCAGCAAGGTGTCAAAATAAAACAAAAGACAGTAGGTATGACAGCTAAAAAGCAATTCATTACTCCACAAATAATGGAGACTGCCAACAATAAATTAGAATTGAAAAGCCCGACTTCAATAAATCTCATAGCTTAGTAATAATTAACTTCAACTTAAATTAATTATGTTTCTGAATAGAAAAGTTTTGTTTGGTTACTATTCATAATTATTATATTTGTTTACTTTAAAAGTTCAGTCTAATAAGAAACAGCTTAAAGTGTTGTGAAGTTAAATATAGTGGAAAAGTATTTAGACGAGGGCTTCTAAAGCAAATTTCCCAATAGAAAAATCCAAAAACATTTTGCTTAAACCTTTGGTTCGAACTTAGGAAACTTCACGTTGTACTACGTCCTCATGTCTTTTTCTTTTCATGTTGACTGACTCCTAAGTAGAGTCTACTTAGACAGACGACTTACAAAAAAAACATAAAAAACATATAACGACTAAAAAAAGGCCCTTGACTTACAACTAAGAAAGATCTATTGGCTCATGAGTAGAAAATCCCAAGTTACATTGGAAAATAATCTCCTTCTATACAAGTGTATACTCAACCAGTGTATACTCACTGCATCTAAATCAAATATTGAAATTTTACAACGCTTCCAGTCAAAAACCATACTTATGACAACTGGAGCACCATGGTATATTATTATTACAAATAATCACCTACACCGTGATTTAAAAATCGAGACAGTCGAAGATGAAATAAAGGACTCTTTACTGCAAGAGAATTGTAAACCATCCAAACCAACTGGCAAGAAGTTTAATGGAACAACAACCAAATCGCACATTTAAAAGGCAAAAGAGACGTGCACCTTAAGATCTCTAACACAAATATAAAGAAGCCATACTAGATGGACATATCATTAGATACTGTACATATTTGTACATACATAAATCAAGCTTAATGTCGACAAGACAGATGGCTGGAAGAAAAGGAGACAAAAAAAAAAATGTTGGCTGACCACTACACAAATCTTTTTCGACCAGTAAGCTGCGAGCTGCGACCCGGACAGTTATCATTGACAACCGGACTAAGCTAGCATGAATTTGTCCAACAAAAAAACTACTGCTATTAAGAAACAATCCCTTCGAAGATAAATTCCATTATTTTGTCTTTTTTATTTGAATTCAGTTTGTACTTTATTTACAAACTACAAAAAGATCTAAAATAATAATAAAAATGATGTTCAAGTGTCAAAATGTGAAAAGAATTACAGGGCGTCAAAAATTCGTCTACATCACGGTCAGTAAGAAAAGCACCCAGAAGGCTGGCACTGGCGGCATTGCCACGTTGGATGACATTACTGATTCTTTTGCCAAAAAGGCCAGCCCTCTGAGCAATTTTTACTCTTCCTTCCTTATTTTTAACCGACTTCCAAAAAGAGGAAGTTATCAATTCGCCTGTTTTTTTTTTGAGTATGTTCAGCGATATCTTCGCCAATATTGTGAACCGATTTTGATGGTTATTTTTTTCTTTGGAAGAATATTATTTTCGGTGGTCCCGTTTAAGTTTATTGAAGATCTGATGTTGATCTTCGGAGACAAGGGAACTCTTCAATAATAGACAGTAAATCTGTCGTGATTGCTGCAATCGCTTAGATGTTTATTGTTTACACAACATCACTACATAACATCACGCCATCCCTAAAAATGGAAAAAATAAAAACCTTTTTTGCAAAAAATAAAACCGACTTCAAAAACAAAAAAAGTACCAACTAAAACTTTAGCTTCAGAAGTAGGTAGCAAAAAAAAACTGAATCAAACAAATAAAAGTCACCGACTTCTGAAGCTAAAGTTATTTTTCACTTTTTTGTGGTTTTGAAGTCGGTTTTATTTTAGCAAAAAAGTTTTTTTATCCTTGCTTCTCATGTTATCAAGACCTCATTCTCATCTAAACCAGCTAAAATAATAATTTACAATGCAACGTACTACATAAAATATAGTTGTTTTATCTAGTAAGGAGACAGTGTTGAAAGTAAGGCTATAACTCAACGTCGTGTGGGTGACGATTAATGTTCCCAAGTGTGTTCTTTGATATATGGCGTCCCAGCCTTAAGAAGCGAATAAACGCGAGAATGGATTGGGTGGCTAAAGATATTGACAGCGGAACAGAGGATGATTTTGTTCCCCATTAATAAACTTGGTCAAGTGCTGAGTCAATAGTCTTTGAAACAAAAACTAATAGTGCGTGCGTGGTAATAGAGATGACGCATTTGTCTGCCCCTCGCGTCATTTCTACTTCCTCCTGGAACAAAGTGGCTAGGAGAACAAAGAAGCGATGTCCTACAGCATTCTAGGCACCATAAAAACGGCATAAGTTATGTACGCCCTTTAAAGTATCTGGTGCACACCTCTTGCCGATAGCGCGTTTGGCGTGCTACTATAGGGAAAGGTAAGGTGACGCATTAATGATTTGGCTCGTGAACCAAAGACGAGAGGAGGACAAGTTTTATGTTTTTTTATGGATTCATGGGACTCAGATATTTTCATGGTCATCTGCTGAGTCACCAATGACCAATCCGCACTGGGACCGCGTGGTGGATTAAGCCCCTTCCCTCTCATTGAGAGGAGGCCTGTTCCCAGCAGTGGGAACATTAATAGGCTGATGATGATGATGATGCTGAGTCAGCAGTCTTCAATACAAAAATTAATTAATTAACTAACTAGTTTACAAGATTCTTCAGGTTTTATTGTGTATCCTTGTCTAAAAAGCGGGCCAATACTACATTAACTTCACATTTATAAATCAAGTAGTCTAGAAACTATGGAGCTGGTTCAATTAACTTTACTAAAGATAGTTAATAATTCTACCCAACGCAAGAGGTCGTATACTCATTAGGTATTTAGATTACTAAAATGTTTCACCAGAATATTTGCATGAGGGTATAAAATAATATAGATCTCTCAGGAGAGGTTTTAGCTAGCCGTTTTATATGTTACATTTATTTCCACGACTCCCAGTGGCTAGATTAACAATGCTGTACGCAGTTATTATAACTTTTAATATTGAGGGTAGGTTTTAAAAAGTGTCGTTTAATATTCTAGTGAGTCGAAAATTCCAGTTCTAGTTTTGGGTTTGCAACCTACAGTGCTTTTATGAAGGGCAATGAGAATCTGACTCAAATAATTGAATGCGATTTCGTACCCCATGTGCCAAAGCGATTGGCGTTTTAATAAAACTTGTGAAAAAGTTGAAACTTTGTCTCCCAATATCTCCGTAACTAAAAAGTTCCTTCTTCTGCATCAATGTTTGCATGCCAAAATGGTAGAATGTACTATCGAGGACACTCCCGCCTGACCACCACTAAGCTAATTTTTGCTTGCACTCGCAACATAGAAACGCTCTCTAGCCCCGCCCCGTTGACTTTTTATAGAAATAATGAATGAAAAGATACCGAATCGGCCGAGCGCACTGACGACGCACGCCCAACGAGAGATATTGTTATTTTGCGCGCCAAAGTTGACGCTTTCCTAATAGGCCCAAACTCTAAGGGAGCGTGGCTCGGCGCCTCCTCATGATTTAATCGAAAAAAAATTAAACTGGTCAGGCGGAAAAGACCCCGATAGTACAAGGATTCTCTGACATTATTGTAACCATCTTATTGTAATTACCTACATTCTGAGCAAATAAATAACTATTCTATTCCAGGCATGGTCTGGTACAAAAACATGATCGCAATGTGTTGGATATTTTAATTCTTAATTTGCAACACCAACATTAAATGTAAACCATTATGTAAATAGTGGCAACACTATTCCCTTCCATCTGCGACACGGTACAATATAGACGTTTTATTTATTACTTGTCTGAATTATTTATTTCATCATCTTCCTCGGCACCAACATACCAGCACCTCATCAGCTACCATCTAACTACAAGCTACACATTGGTCCTTCGCGGAGAAACAGCCGTGCTGCGGAAGAAGCAAACAAGAGGTTTGGCAAGTTTTATTCTCTGCCGTGTCGCTGCCATTTTGGTTGGCAACGCGGGCTCTGCATGGTTCTTGGCCTGGTCGTCGCAAGAAAATCGCAAATATATCGATTCGACTCCAGCAACATTCTCCAAGAAAAAGCCCAGAATAAATCTATATCATCTGCAATTTCATCGATCACATTTGCCGCCGTCGCCGGAGTCACCTCTGCAGGTGTGAGTGAAGAGTACAGCTGCAAGCACAACAAAAGGTATTCCGCAAGAACAAGCGAGACGGCACGTATCGCAATATCATACACCATTTGTACATTTGAACGAGTTAACGCGCCTGGAACGCGATCTGCGCACGCCGCCGAGCGGAACAGAAGCCGAATTACGTACGAGCGCAAAAGGGACAGCAAGAGTGACGCACAAGAAATCGCACCACGCCACCATTTTGTGGCATTCGATCGACTCTTCAAAATCCGTAGTCCACGCGCATGAAAACGAAACAATAAAGTGTTGTGTTTAGCATATAAGTTGTGATACCTAATAAGAAGTGCTTATTATTTAGAAATGGAGGAAGAACTCAAACGTAAAATCGCCTCAAGAGGGTATGTTAAAGGTACGTTAACAAGGTTACATAATTTCGTTGAGATTTCAGATCTAAGTAAAATAGATTGTGATGCTGAGCTGGTCACCAAACGTGACCGACTCGTAAGTGCTTTCCGTGATTACGAATCTCTTTGCAAAGATATTCTATATCTTGATAATGCTGACAAGGAAAACGTCGAGCAAATTGAAAATAATTATTTTAGAATCTTGGCGTCATTGAACGGGAAAATTAAGACTCATGAAAATGCAAGCCCCTCCGGCTCCTCAACGTATTCTGATGCAACCACACATAAAACAAAATTACCACCAATTTGTATAAAAACATTTGATGGTACATTCACAGAATACGTACCATTTATTAATTTGTTCGATTCATTGATTCACAATGACAGTAGTCTTGACCATATTCAAAAGTTTTATTATTTGAGATCGTTTTTGAAAGGTGAACCATACAATTTGATAAAAGATTTAAGTTTAACCCCAGAAAGCTATAATGAAGCTCGCAAACTATTGAGAGATCGCTACAATAATAAATATAAGATTCTAAATGATCACCTATGCAACATTTTAGATTTAAGTAGTATTGTTAAGTCAACAGCTAGTGGTTTGAGGGACTTTGTGTCATGTATTAGGCAACAATTAGCAGCAATTAAAAACCTTGACTCTAATGTCATATACTGGGATGCAATTTTGTTATGTGTTCTTTCCCGTAAATTAGATGGAATTACTGCACGAGCTTATCAGCTAGACCGAGATCCCAGTATACAACCTAACCTAGAAGATTTCCTGCAATATATTGAGAAACGAGCTCTGGCATTGGAAAATGCTGGACAGGGTCTTCACTGGCAGCAGCAGTCAACCAAGGTAACAGCGGTCGCCACGGCAGGAGCAACATGCATCTTCTGTAAGTTAAATGACCATAAATTATATAAATGTAAAAAATTTCAGCTATTGCCAGCAAACGATAGACTGACGTTTGCCAAAGAACAAAAACTGTGTGTGATTTGTTTAGGTATGCATGGTGGCAAATGTAAGTTTCACTTTCGGTGCTCAGAGTGCAAGAAGTCTCATAACACTCTGCTCCACTGCAATTCAGGTGAAACCCCACCAGCTGTCACCTTATCAAGTAATGTTAATAATAATGTGCTTCTACCTACAGCCCGAATTAAAGTTGTAGCAAGGAACGGCACAGAATACATTATCAAGGCGTTACTGGACAGCGGATCTCAGGTTTCTTTTATAACTGCAAAAGTTGTTCAGCTGTTAGGTTTAACGCCCTTGCAAAATAATACCTGTATTGTTGGAATTACTAATGAAAAAAGTAATGTAAAGTATAGCATTCCCATTGAAATCCATTCAATAAATTCACCATTCAAGACAATGGTAACTTGTCATGTGGTAAAAGAGGTAACATGCAAATTACCTCAGAATAAATTTGATCTCTCTAGTTTTATAATACCGCCCAACATTAGATTGGCAGATGACCAATTTAATGTGCCTAGTGAAATACATATGTTATTAGGCGCTGATGTGTTTTTCCAGACCCTGTTACCGGACGAGCAGTGCACAAGCATCAGCCTGTCAAGACACAGCAAGCAGTTATCAGCTCGGTCCTGGAATTCTACTCGTCCACTGCAGCAGCCTAGTAACACACAACTACACATCTTTAACACATACTTCGGTCACATTGTAGGAGGAAATCTGCCACCCAAGGTATCTCAACAGACATGTAATAGAGTAGTATTAAAATGTGAATTAGGTCTCAATGAGACACTTGCCCAGTTTTGGACCAATGAAAAAGTTCCAGAAATATTTACTGAGCAAACATCTGAGCAAGAGCTTTGCGAACATATTTTTCAAAGTTCCGTTAAATTAATTGATAATCAATTTGTGGTTCCTATGCCTTTAAAATTACCCTTATCAGATGTAAACGATACTCTTGGTGAATCATTTCACTTAGCATTAAAAAGGTTTTTAAATTTGGAAAAGAGATTGCATACTGATCCTGATTTATTCATGCAATACAAAAATTTCATTCATGAATATCTATCTCTTGGTCATGGTCATTATATTGATATAGAATTGGTTGACTTAAATAAGCATGCAGTGTATTTTCTACCACACCATGCAGTTATTAATAACAATAGTAAAACCACAAAGCTTCGAACAGTCTTTGATGGTTCAATGAGAACCAACAAGAAGGTTTCATTAAATGATTTACAACTCAATGGACCTGTGGTTCAAAAAGATTTATTTGATATAATTTTATTATTCCGCTTAGGTAGATATACATTTACAGCGGACATCAAGCGTATGTTCAGAAACATTAAAGTAGATCCTCAATACACTACCCTTCAAAATATTTTGTGGAGGGACAATCCTGACCAGCCAGTCAAGTGTATAAGGTTAGATACGGTTACATATGGCTTGAAAAGTTCTAGTTATTTAGCAACTCGCTGCGTAGATGAGCTAGCAAATAGATATGAAAAATCATATCCACTAGCATCATCTATTATCAAAAATAATCTATATGTTGATGATATTATCTACTGTAATAATAACTTAGAAACTACTATAGCTGCCAGAGAACAGCTTCGTGATTTGCTTAAATTGGGTAGTTTCCATACTCATAAATGGTCATCAAATGATGAGAATGTGTTGAACAATATACCATTAAACGATAGGCACTTTGATAGTTTAGAGTTACAAAAGGGTGATTATAACATGAAAGCCTTAGGACTTCAAATAAATGTAAAGGATGATCACTTTATAATCTCTACTCCAGAACCATTCAATAGGAATAAGGTTACAAAAAGGAGCATACTTAGTTATATAGGTAGGTTCTATGACCCAATGGGATTTGTGAGCCCAATTGTAGTCACAGCAAAGGCGATAATGCAAAGATTATGGCTACTGAACACAGGTTGGAATGACAGTCCACCTGCAAATGTTCAGCAAGAATGGTTTCAATTTACCAATAATTTAGCTGCAATGCAGCCAATCCTTTTAGATAGGAACATTAGAATTTCAGAAGCAGACTCAGCAGATTTAATCGGCTTTGCAGATGCTTCAAGTAAGACAGCCTACGGATGCTGTGTGTACCTACGACTCACAAACCAATCAGGTATGACAAAATTGCATCTACTCTGTTCCAAATCGCGAATCAACCCTATTCAAAAGAAAGGCATGACCGTGCCAAGGCTTGAACTGAATGCTGCCCTATTGCTATCGAAATTAATTTTGCGGACTCATAATACACTTAAAGTTAAAATTAACATAAGGCATGTCTGTTTATTCAGCGACTCACAAATTGTCCTTGCATGGCTAAATACAGAGCTAACAAAGCTTCAGGCATACATATCGAACAGAGTAAGTGTAATTCGTCAAAACACAGCTGGATGTAGTTGGCATTATGTCAACACAAATGACAATCCTGCTGATCTTATTAGCAGAGGTGTCAACCCAAATGAGCTGAGTAGCTGCGATATTTGGTGGAATGGCCCAAAGTTTCTGCAAAACAGTGAGTACAACTTTCCTGCTTCCAGCACTCTCGCTGATTCGCTCTCAGTGGAACCCTGCTTAGCTCTTTCCAGTAACTTGGTATGCCAAAATCCAAATCCGCTTGATTATGTGTTCAAGCGCTTTTATAATTACTCTAATTTAAATAAAATAGTAAGGCTATTAGCATACATATTGCGATTTTTAAACAATATTAATAAAAATAAAGTTAAAATAAATACAAACTTTTTGCAAGCTTCTGAATTGGATCGTGCATTAATGTTAATAATTAAACATGAACAAAATATATATTTTAAATCTGAAATCAAAGCAATAAGCAATAATAACAATTTGAAAGGTAATCTATCCGAATTGCATCCCTTTATCGACAGCCAAGGTCTATTGCGTGTTGGGGGCAGACTGCATTATGCTGATATAGCTTATTCACAAAAGCATCCTATCATACTGCCCAAATGCTCTTCAATTACTAGCTTGCTTATAAGGTGTGAACATGAGAGGCTACTGCACGCAGGGCCTAAGCTTTTGCTCTCGCATCTAAACCAAAGGTTTTGGATTGTAAATGGATTATTAGAAGTTAAGAAAATTACTCACAAATGTATTGTGTGTTTCAGACAAAAGGCCTCAGTAGCCAAGCAACTAATGGGCTCCTTGCCGGCTGCACGTGTAACAGCTACCAGCCGCCCATTTGAGAAGGTCGGCGTGGATTTCGCTGGGCCAATTGATGTAAAACTCTCTCGCGTAAGACGATCATTAATAGGTAAAGGGTATATCTGTGTATACGTATGTTTCGCGACAAAAGCCGTGCACTTAGAACTTGCGTCAGACTTGACCACGGAAACCTTTCTTGCGTGCTTGAGAAGATTTATCTCTAGACGAGGGTTGCCCACCGAAATTCACTGCGACAATGCAAGCACATTTAAATGTGCAAGGAGTCAATTAGTCGAACTCTACAAACTGCAAACTTCTCAGAACCACCAAATGCAAGTTCAAAGATTTACCGCAGAGCGTGGCATACAATTTCGCTTTATACCATGTTACTCGCCTACATTTGGGGGGCTCTGGGAAGCGGCAGTAAAGAGTACAAAGTTTCACTTAAAAAGGAATATTGCAAAAAACTGTTTTAACCTATGAACAACTTAATACAGTATTAATTGAAATAGAAGCAGTGCTTAATTCTCGACCGCTCTTACCTTCAAACACTGATGATTATTGCTATCTAACACCCGGTCACTTTATTATAGGTACTGCAATGTCAATGTATCCTGAAAATAATGTCTGTAACATTCCACAAAATAGGCTTAAGTTTTGGCAACTGTGTAATTCTCTGAAACAGTCATTTTGGAAAGTGTGGCATCAATATTATTTAAATTTGTTACAAAATAGACCTAAGTGGCGTGATAATATATGTAATGTCAAACTAGGCGATTTAGTCATTTTAAAAGAGGACAATACTCCTCCCATGTCGTGGCCTATGGCTCGAATTGTTAATTTGTTTCCAGGACATGATGACAAAATTAGGGCAGTGGAGGTTAGGACCCCAAATGGGAAAACTCATTCCCGGGCCATCAATAAAATCTGTCTATTACCTATAGAATACGATGATAGTTCTTAGATATTTCTCTAACTGATAATGTTAAATAATAAGTCATAATATTATATTAAAACTACAATGTATGGATAGATTGTACTGTACTGTATTGTGTATGTTAATTTAAGCTCTAGTTTTTATATAGTCTAAAAAAAAAAACCCAAATGTTAACTTGTAAGTTCAATTTAATTCTAAGTAACTTTTTGTAAGTTCATTGCTAACTGTGTGAGGCCGCAGCATGTTGGATATTTTAATTCTTAATTTGCAACACCAACATTAAATGTAAACCATTATGTAAATAGTGGCAACACTATTCCCTTCCATCTGCGACACGGTACAATATAGACGTTTCATTTATTACTTGTCTGAATTATTTATTTCATCATCTTCCTCGGCACCAACATACCAGCACCTCATCAGCTACCATCTAACTACAAGCTACACACAATGACAGGGAAAACAAGTGCCTTTCTGATTCGTTAAGAGTACTTTTACACCCATTATTTAGGGATCTACTTTACCTACTATCTATCTTTAGATGTAGATGCTAGCGCCTTCAGAACCAATCCCAGCGGGTCATCCATTACCATAGCCCGTCTGGAGAAGCCGACCATGAAGCTAGATGGGTAGCTGCAGGTGTAACTTAGTCCGGTGGGGTATTCCGATAAAAACAAAGTGTGACTACGGGGCCTCATCACTATGATTGGCCCTTCTGCGGTTGCAGGGAGCCAGCTGCGCTTTTATGCTGTCGGCGTGAGCAGTGGCTTTGGATGAGACCCTTGTCATGTGGCATAGTTCTTATCGAAGTTCATGTAACCTTAATCTATATCTATACTAATATTATAAAGAGGTAACATTTGTTTCTAAGTTTGTATGTAGGGGGTAATCTCCGGAAGTAATGAACCAATTTTAAAAATTGTTTCCTTGGTAGAAAGCTACATTATTCGTGAGTGCTATAGGCTATATTTTATTCCCGTACTCCCACGGGAACGGGAACTACGCGGGTGAAACCGCGGGACGTCAGTTAGTCTATACTAATATTATAAAGAGGTAACATTTATTTGTTTGTAAGTTTGTATGTAGGGGGTAATCTCCGGAACGAATGAACCAATTTTAAAAATTGTTTCACTGGTAGAAAGCTACATTATTCGTGAGTGCTATAGGCTATATTTTATTCCCGTATTCCCACGGGAACGGGAACTACGCGGGTGAACCCGCGGGACGTCAGCTATAATATGTAATATAATATTATAAAGAGGTAACATTTGTTTGTAAGTTTGTATGTAGGGGGTAATCTCCAGAAGTAATGAACCGATTTCAAAAATTCTTTCACCATTAGAAACCTACATTCACCCTGAGTAACATAGGCTATATTTTATCCCCGTACTCCCACGGGAACGGGAACTACGCGGGTGAAACCGCGGGACGTCAGCTAGTATATTATAAGCATGATCGACATGACGAAAGATTTATTCCTTGGCTTCTGCGACAAGAATAGATAAACTGACGATAGTTTAAGCTAGATCGAGTCCTCAGAAACGTGCTCACCAAGAATACCTGCAGCTAAAATAATCTGCCCTCAGGCATCGAAGTTTAATTAATGCGATGGAGTAGGTATCTTGTTTCTGTCATAGACTAAGAATAGCGACCCTTCTCATCAGACCTCTTCTAAATGTCTTTAGTACGAGGGCGTAAAATACTTTCAACATTTGTCAAGGTCAACCTAAATAAATTCCAACTCACAACTGATAACATAACGTGGCTAAATAATAACAGCCGCTCAGGTCGATCTTTAGGTTAAGCCGTGCTTGCCTAGGTTGGTCTGTGGATGGGTGACCACCCATTACATACCGAGTTTCCTTCGTGCCTCGGAAAGCACGTTAAGCTGTTGGTCCCGGCTGTCATTTGTGATCTTTGACAAGTCGTTACAGGTAGTCAGTTGCCCAAAAAGACTGACAACCAGTCTTACCAAGGGGTATCGTATTACCCAGTACTAACTGGGTTGTGGAGGTCAGATAGACAGTCGCTCCATGTAAAATACTGGTATTCAGCTGCATCCGGTTAGACTGGAAGCCGACCCCAATAAAACTTGGGAAAAGGCTAGGCAGATGATGAACTGATAACATAACATCAGGCCTGGTATCCTCGACGGATAAGCAGAAGTGTACGTAGTACACCCACATTTCGCCAGTTACATGCAAGTTACATGTTATAAGGGGCCAGTATATTGCCATCAATCTGGCACAAATTCAGACTCCGTGGCTGCTATTGAAAAGTTCCTGATGGAAAAACACAATAACACTTTACCCGACTTGAACATAACGATGTGTTGCTATGATAATAATATATTATGATACAAGTGAGCTAAGTTGCTCATTATACACGAGGCTGTTGGTTGCAGCCCGAGCCGCAGGCGAGGGCGTAATCAGCCGAGTGTCTAGTGAGCAAGTTGGTCACGAATTTCATACGCACTTTTTCAACACACTTGCGAAGAAAAAACAAATGTGCAGCAAAAAATGTGATTCAAACAAAATATGAAAATTATGAGAAATGGCGCGCAAGTTTTTTTTTTTTTGTTCGCGCCAAATGTAAGGTGATTGATTACTTATAGCCATACAGCCTACTTCAATTATAATTTTAGTGATAAAATACAAATAAATTTTACCTATAACAAATTATTGTGATTTATAAATAATTTGATAATAATAAATGTTTTTTCATTAATTATTTATTCCAAAAATGTAAATTGATTTTCAGAGGCATAAAACCTCTTTGTTGTTACAAAAAAAAAACTGTGTTACCCGGTCAAATTGAAAATAGGTAGGTACTAACTTAACTTTGTAGGGATAATTGCACTAGTTTGTAATATCATTATGCACGTGTGTGTTATAGTTCGGTTTATGGCCCTAAGAACGTTGTAATAAGGCTCACTTTACGAGCCAGTGTGTTGAAAAATAAAGTAATACATTTCATATTGTTTGATCTCTAAGAGCGTCTTCATGCTGTCAAAGGAATATTACAAAATTCTTCATTTGTTTTTCTTTTCTAGTTAAATAATTGGCCGTGTTTCGTAAACTTCCAAATAAGCCTATTCAAATATTACCTCACATATCAAAGTACCCATCTAATATTTGTTCAACATTGAAATATAATGTCAAATGTATATAAAAAAAAAAATTACACAAACACACAACAGAACAGAACAGAATTTTGGTCCTAACTAAAGGTCCTTATTATCTATACTATATATATATATATTATATATTATCTAAATATATAAAAGAAGAAACTGACTGACTGACTGATTGACTGACTGACTGACTGACTGACTGACTGACTCATCTATCAACGCACAGCCCAAACCGCTGGGTCTACAGATTCCAAATTTGGCAAGTAGGTTCCTTATGTGGTCTAGGGGTGCACTAAGAAAGGATTTTTCAAAATTCATCCCCTAAAGGGGTTAAACGGGGCTCCAAAGTTTGTATGGGGAAACCAGATTAGTTAGACTATTTTATTAGAAACTTCACAGGAGTGCTCCTATTGATAAATGAGTAGAAACGGGTTTCAGGTTTTTTCAGAATTCAACCCCTAAGAGGGGGAAATGGGGTGGCAAAGTATAAAAATCAATGCACAGCCCAAACGGCTGAGTCTAGAGATTCCAAATTTGGCAAGTAGGTTCCTTATGTGGTCTAGGGGTGCACTAAGAAAGGATTTTTCAAAATTCAACCCCTAAGGGGGTTAAAAGGGAATCCAAAGTTTGTATGGGTAAAACAAGATTAGTTATACTATTTTATTCGAAACTTCACAGGAGTGCTCCTATTGATAAATGTGTAGAAACGGGTTTCAGGTTTTTTCAGAATTCAACCCCTAAGAGGGGGAAATGGGGTGGCAAAGTATAAAAATCAATGCACAGCCCAAACGGCTGAGTCCAGAGATTCCAAATTTGGCAAGTAGGTTCCTTATGTGGTCTAGGGGTGCACTAAGAAAGTATTTTTCAAAATTCAACCCCTAAGGGGGTTAAAAGGGAATCCAAAGTTTGTATGGGTAAAACAAGATTAGTTATACTATTTTATTCGAAACTTCACAGGAGTGCTCCTATTGATAAATGTGTAGAAACGGGTTTCAGGTTTTTTCAGAATTCAACCCCTAAGAGGGGGAAATGGGGTGGCAAAGTATAAAAATCAATGCACAGCTCAAACCGCTGAGTCTAGCGATTCCAAATTTGGCACAAAGGTTTTTTATGAGGTTTAGGGTTGCATTAAGAAAGGATTTTTCAAAATTCACCCCCTTAGGGGTTGGAACGGGAGTCCAAAGATTACGTGGGGAAATAAGATTAGTTAGACTACTTTATTCGAAACTTAACAGGAGTACTCCTATCGATAAATGAGTTAACATTTGTGTTTCAGTTTTTTTTCAGAATTCAACCCCTAAAGGGGGAAATGGGGTAACAAAGCCTGAACTTCAACATAGGTATTGTTTTTATGGTGAATTGGGTCGGGTGTATTACAAAAACCACTATTTTAAGATTTAATGTGGCAGACCTGAAATACTACCATTCCCTGTTGGGGTGCGATGGGGTTGAAATGTCTAAAAATCAATATGGGTGTCGATACCGAGATTATCAGGGGTGCTGATTACGAAAATGGCATTTATTTTGAGATCCAGATGATAATGATTCTGATTACGATGATGATGATTGTGATAACGATGATAATGATTGTGATTACAATGATAATAAGTGTGATAACGATGATGGTGATTGTGATAGTGATTGTGATTGTAATGGTGATTGTGACAGTGACGGTGATTGTGATAGTGTCGGTGATTGTGATGGTGATAGCGATGGTGATGGTTCACTATCATCGTAACACTTGTCACAATCACCAGATTGTGATTGTGATTGTGACAGTGATGGTGATTGTAATAATGATGTAGATTATTGTGATTACTATGATAATGATTGTGATAACGAGGGTAGTGATTGTGATAGTAATTGTGATGGTGATTGTGATAATGATTGTGGTTGAGATAGTGATGGCGATTGTAATCATGATGATTGTGATTAAGATGATTGTGATTACGATGATAATGATTGTGATTACGATTATAATGATTGTGATGACGAGGATGGTCATTGTGATACTGATTTTGATGGTGATTGTGATGGTGATGATGATTATGACAGTTATTCTGAGAGTGGTGGTGATTGTGATGGTGATAGCGATGGTGATTGTGATGGTGATTGTGATGGTGATTGTGATGGTAATTGTGATGGTGATTGTGATGGCGATTGTGATGGTCATTGTGATGGTGATTGTGATGGTGATTGTGACGTTGATTGTGATGGTGATTGTGATGGTGATTATGATGGTGATTGTGATGGTGATTATGATGGTGATTGTGATGGAGATTGTGATGGTGATTGTGATGGTGATTGTGATTATGATGGTGATTGTGATTGTGATTGTAATGGTGATTGTGATGGTGATTGTGATGGTGATTGTGATGGTGATTATGATGGTGATTGTGATGGTGATTGTGATGGTGATTGTGATGGTGATTGTGATGATGATGGTATTGTGATGGTGACTGTGATTGTGATGGTGATTGTGATTGTGATGGTGATTGTGATGGTGATTGTGATGGTGATTGAGATAGTGATGGTGAGTGTGATAATGACTGTGATTACGATGATAATTATTGTGATAACGATGATGGCGATTGTGATAGTTATTTTGATGGTGATCGTGATGGTGATGGTGATTATGATAGTGATTGTGATAGCGATAGTGATGGGGATTGTGATGGCGATTGTGATTGTGATAGTGATGGTGATTGTGATTCTTATGGTGATTGTGATGGTGATTGAGATAGTGATGGTGATGGTGAGTGTGATCATGACTGTGATTACGATGATAATTATTGTGATAACGATGATGGTGATTGTGATGGTGATGGTGATTGTGATAGTGATAGCGATAGTGATGGGGATTGTGATGGTGATTGTGATAGTGATGGTGATTGTGATTGTTATGGTGATTGTGATGGTGATTGTGATAATGATTGTGGTAGTTATGGTGGTTGTGTTAATGATGATAATTGGTGATAATGATGGTGACTGTGATAGTGATGGTGTTGGGGATTGTGATGGTCATTGTGATTGTGATAGTGTTAGTGATGGTGATTGTGATAATGATGGCGGTTGTGATAGTGATGGTGATTGTGATAATAATAATTGCGATGATTATGAAATGTGGCACATAGATACTTTATGACCTGGATTAACATGTAGGACACTATTATCCCTTTAGTATGATCCAGTGGGACAGTTACCGAACTTCACGCGGGCGAAGCCGCGGGCAACAGCTAGTATTATTATAAAGCTGAAGAGTTTGTTTGTTTGTTTGTTTGAACGCGCTAATCTCAGGAACTACTGGTTGGAATTGAAAAATTATTTTTGTGTTGGATAGCCCATTTATTGAGGAAGGTTATAAGCTATATAAAATCACGCTACGACTAAAAGGAGCGGAGCATAAATGAAAGATGTTGCAAAAACGGGGAAAATGTATTCCTTTTGTTAGCTTTTTCTCTCTTATGTGACGCAGACGAAGTTGCGTGGGTCAGCTATAGGTAATAAAGACTAAAAACCAATTCACACGCAGTTGGCAACTTTATAACCAATAAGACCATAAACTTATCTAACGTTGATTGCTAAAATTATGAACAGAGCCATGGGGATCGAATTATTAGTCGTTCATTCAAATCATATTAGGTATTTCAATTTGATTAATAGAATAATGAGGTCATCATCTGCCTAATAGCCTTTTCCCAACTACATTAGGGTCGGCTTTATAAAAATACTGGCTTTTTCCCGCGGCTCCGCTAACGTTAATTTAGGATTAGACAATCTAGTTATATTGATATAGAATTATGGATGGATTATTTTAGTTATAAGGTTATAACTCAGTCAGTTGTTTGTTGTCCGGAGCTGCGTCCCCTCACGACATTTTCCTCATCCCTCCGCATCACATGCCCGTACCACGATAATCGACTACTACATAACTTTTCATTCACCGGCGCCACTTTCAAACTTCCACTCCACTCATTTCTAATTTTATCCATTCACGTAACACCACACATCCTATCATTAACGAACTCTTAGAAAAAAAATAGGGCATACTGAGAATAGGCCTTTTTAAGAACAAGTCTTTCTGCGAATGAGTCCAAAGTAGAATAGGTTATTTCACGAATAGGGCATTTTCAGAATGAGGCATATTGCGAATAAGTCCAAAAACGACTGCAGGTCATTTTGCGAATAATGCCCGGTTCCTATAAACAACGGTTCGTTATTGTGCAAAAGGAACCATTCGTTTTTGAGTTACGAATAACGGAAGGATTGTGGCGTTCCTATATATTTTTGCGTCAGCTACCTGCACCGAATGGATGTTGGTTACCCACTTACCAAAGCCCTCCGTCAACACGTGTTCGACATCCCATGTTTCGTTATTACAACAGGGTTGATGACAAAAAAATACAAAAACAAAAAACACGTGTCCATTTTTTTTCGATAATCTAACTCACGGACTAAACAGAATCATATGATTCCTACCTATATTCAGAAAACTTATCTTTTATGTTTATTTTATAATTTTGGTGTTGAAAAAATCTCTATTAAAAAATAAAAATAAAAAATATTTTGGCTACTGAAGTGAACAAAACCCGATTGAGAGCGACAGACTTTCTTGACACATTACATTTTAACGGAACTGTAAATTAAATTGTAATTTGTAAGGCACAGAGGATCATAAAAATCACAGAGTACTTTTATATACCTATGTGCGTAATGTATTATGGTTGTTTCAAATAAATATTTTAAGGTTTGTTTGAGAAATACATACCTGGCTCCCTTATAAATTTCGACGAGTAAACTTTGTACAGACGACATATCTTGCCGAAATCTAATTTGTGATTTATTATCCAAGATACTAAAAAGATCGACCCTCGTTTTGTAATTCCGTTGACTAGAACCACTTTCTTCATCTGATTCGGAGTTACTCTAGTCCAATAACCTTTCAAAATCACTAGTTCACTATTTGAACGCGACATTTTACAATTATTTATAGCAAATAGCAAGGAATAAGTAAAATTATTGTAGACAACCGACCGAAATCGGGCGGTAAACATATTGTAAACGACTCGTTACTTTGACAGCTCGTTGACCTACCTTTTTTGTTATAGGAACACCATCGCCCGACATCTGCATACATTTGGCTTACGGTTCGTTATTCGAAACCCTCCCATCCGTAGAACTGATCTATCGGTAACTTATGTAACGAAACGTTTTTTATAGGAATGGTTTTGGCTTACGTCTCGTTGAAAATACTACTATCCGTAAGCAAAACGACTCGTTTCTTGTTTATAGGAACCGGGCATAAGTCCAATGTCTACTAAGCCTGCTAATAATGTCTGCTAATAGACCATACCAGTTTTACTGAACCTAGTAATGGGTTAAGCATATTAATAGAGCTTACATTTGAATTGGGGATTTTTACTATCTTAAAATATGATTAAGATTTTGCATCAGCTTAAACCAATTTTAAATATTTAAGTTAGACGAAACGTGAATAATTTGTAGTTTACATAAAACCCACATTTTAAGTACAGTCACGGACTATAATTGATAAGCCACTTTCAAGATTTCCAATTTTGCAGTTGTATACATTCACGAGATTACACGACTAAACACGAACTCAAACCGAATGCTCGGAAATAAAATGACACATTACTAATAATCGGAAATAGTCTTATCCATAGAGGTTGAAAAATGACTTATAAGTTGTCAATGATAAAACCATACAATGGTGCTGACGTGTATCCCAATCTATTTGATACTGACCTCCTTTGAAGAAATAGTCCTTATTAAATACTCTTTATTTCTGAAAACCTATCCGAAGCCAGAGTGACAGTTGAAATGTCGATGTTAGAAAAGATAAAATTTCTCCACGCCATCGCCACCGTTACTATGGCTACGCTAAAACAATATTGTCGTTAGGTTACGGTTGCTACACCTGCAATTCGTCGACTTTAGGTAGTCACTCTGTACTAAGTACGAATATAAACGACTAAACCCGATTTGCATTACACGGCTAAAATACGAATGGTGGCAAGTGGCTCATCATTTATAGTCCGTGACTGTACATTCATAAGTTATACCTCCAAATTGAAGGACTTCATTTAAAATGTACACACATCCTTGCTAAAATACCCACAATATGGTTTAGGCATAATATTATATTTTGGGAAATATGGCTTTTAAGTGTCGTCTTAGATGATGATTTTAATTAGGAAGATGTTAATTATTCCAAGAAATTAAATTTTCTTGGAAACGTATTGATCACAAACTGCTTAATAGACACAGTTCGAGAAGTTTCCTTGAACAAGGTTGTATGGAAATAGAGAGATAATGAATAAACTCAGTCATTTCTCAGAAATCCATAGAGATTAGGGTTCAAAGTTCTCTGTTAAGTTCACTCACAATATTTTAGGGTACCAAATAGCCTGAAATAAGTATAATTACCAATAAAAGAGTGTTATTCGTTTTTTTACTCAGGATTTTTTCTGTCAGCCAGACTGCCTTGTTGGTCCAGTGGTCGAAGCGCGACCGATATTGGTTTTTGCAATCAGGAATTTCTCAATAGCATAAACGGTGAATCAAATCAAATCAAAAATGTTTAATTGTATTAAACATTTTAACTAAAAGTATTTGTATTCTGCCTGCAAGCAAGCGTGCAAATTATTTACTTACATCTATTTATTTATGTTCATGCAATTAATATTATTACTTACACTCATTATTAAAATTATTATAAAAAATATTAATTTTCATTAATTATTAACATTAATTTTAGGATTCCATAAATTCTCTAATGGTATAAAAACAACTATTTTGTAGCCACTCAAGCAGTATTTTTTTTTTAAATTACCCGGCAACAATTTCAAATCATTTGGAATGTTGTTATAAATATATATAGTATAGATACACATTTAAACACAATTTTTTTATAAATATCTTTATGACTGTGGTTGATACAATAGTATAGTCAAAATTCAGGAGCTTTTCACAAAAGACATAAATAATCAATTTAAATTACGATACCTGGTCAATAATTAATAAAGCTGCTATTTTAATTTGTTTAACTTTGACAGTATTTCAGAATAACACGAAAGTAATAAACAGAATCACCCATCGCGCGACATGTCGCTGTGTGCTTTTATTTGTCTGTGTTAGGGCGCCGTTATAGGGCTAGTACCAGACGGGCTGCGTTTTCAGGTGGTTTACACTTTTTATCATTGATACGAGTCGAGAATCATTAACATTGATACCTTTTTAATTTGACTAAGATGCAAAGCGATACCTTGTGTAAATATAACATCAAGACGTTAAGATATAAATATCAATTTCAATTCAATAAAGATTCATAACAATTTGTGCCGGACGGGCGTTATCCGCTGATGGCGTGGATACGTGTACCTGGTGCTCTGCTTATACCCTATTACTACCGGGCGCACGCTTGTACTATACTTCGCCGCCAGACGGCGCTGACGTCCTACACCTAATTAACTGTAGCTGTAGCTGATCATTCTTCGCTATCTCAGGGCGTTGACCTAACGAGGGGGGATAGGGGTTACTGGGAAAATAAGACACTTATTTAACTTTCATGACTGTACAGGAAGCGATTTCAGGATTAATTCGCGCACTACTTTTTCACTGTTTACTTATACATATTTAATTGCCGTACTGATGACTACGATTCTAAGAAAAGTCGAGTTTACTAAGGTACTCCAGAACTTTACTGTAACGAGGACCCTGATTTCGCTTTCTGATTTCGGAAAACTTTAATGAAAATTTGATTATGGAAATGTACAATCTTTCTGCAAATTACAATTTTGAGCTTATGTTTAAACACATTATATACATCGCCACAATTCCACATAACGTTATTTATGTACAGACATAAAAACAACGAAAATCTTTATTAAAATGTGGAAATTATTTCCATAAAACCGGACAGCTTTTCCAAAAGTGCCTGGATGAAGGGTCTTACAGGCTGAATTACACGAAAGCTGTTGCTGTGACTGTAAGTATATAATTGCCATATACTAGACGAGTATATAGCCCATCTAAAGCTGTTACTTATTTTTTCGTGTCTGTATCTTTCAGCCTGTAGCGATCCTTCAACTGAAAATCTGTAAGACAATTTTTTCTTGTTTTTGTCGAATATGGCCGCGCTAGACCGTCATACTCTCGTCTAAGTGGTTCAACTATAAGCTAAGTTATAAAAAAATACTATATCCAGGCCTAGGTCGCAACCTAGGCTACCTGGACCTCGCCAAAGCGTTAAATTACACTAAAAAACTTCACTTGCGAGCCTATATGTGTCTAGCGCGACTGAAAATTACTATGTAAACTATTCTAAATTCACTGATGGCACTTGTTATATCACTGTATTGCCCATACACTGACTCTACACTATATTTTAACTATAAGCAACACTCTATGTGCTGGATTGGTGACGTTCGTCGCGAACATTTCTCCCGCCGTGTAGTGCAGTGACGACTCGCTGTCATGTCGGCGCGGCGCTACATCATGCCGGCGAGCGATGACCGTAGTCGTGACTCCCGCCGTCACGATGCTCACCGCCTGGTGCCCCGATGTCTGGATCACTTCGGTAGTGGAACGAGTTTCTTCACCGGACGCTTCAAGGTACCGCCGGATGTGCGTACCTCAGCAGTCCGGACTTCTCCGTCGCCCCCGGGGAAGACAGCTACTATGCGGCCTCGCGGCTACGTGTTTCGTGGCAGCTGGCCGTCGGCTATGAGGACGGGGTCATTGACCTGTAGACCCGGCCCGCGGCTGTGCGGCTCCCGCCGGTACTGTAGCTCTGGCAGGTACACTCGTACCCAGCGACGCCAGAACATGTCGGCGAGAATTTGTGAGCGCCGCCACAACTTTTTTCTGTCGATGTCTTGTTCGGTGAAGGTGCCAGGGGTTGGCAACCTTGCTGACCCGCCGAGAAGATGGTCATTGGGCGTGATACGCCACATGATGCCACGGCGACTGGCCTCCCAACGGAAGGCGTCTCAGAGCTCCCTGTTGGCACCGTGCATGTTGGTGCCGTTGTCGGAGTGGATCTCGGCAGGGCAGCCTCGACGCGCAGTAAACCGGCGCAATGCCAGTCTATCGGAGTCTGCGCTGAGGCTGGCGGCGATCTCGAGGTGGACGGCTCTGGTGGTCAGACGTGTAGATAGTGCTACGTACCTATTTTGATGCTGACGACCAACTGTAACTGTCAATGGCCCGAAATAGTCAAGCCCTGTGTAGGTGAACGGCCTCTGATAATGTGCTAGGCGCGTTCTCGGATGGTCGCCGGTCGCAGGCACGGATGGTTGTGCCTTGCGAATACGACACTGTAGACATTGTGTCAGTATTTTCTTTGTCGTGGGTCGCATTCTGATGACCCAAAAATGTTGTCGCACCTCGTTGATGGTGAGCTCTGTGCTGCTGTGCTGTAGGCTCCTGTGAGTCCAGTCTATATATAACTGGGTGATGCGGTGATCACCGTCCAATATGGGTGGTCGCTTCGCATCATCGGCTATTTCTGTGACGGCGGCGATACGACTTTTCAGTCGTATAACTTTATCTGTAAGTTCTATGCGGAGTGGCTTCAGTCGACTGTCTTTTTCCACGGACTTCCCTTGCTGTAGATTCGCTATTTCCTTGGCGAACGACTGTTGTTGTGAGACCTGTATGAGTAATGTCTCTGCTCTTCGGAGAAGTTCCGCTTCTAGGGGATATCCCTCGACTTGAGTGCCGGTTGTTCTCGCCGTCTTTTTGGGAAGGGTGGTCGCCTTCTTCTGTTTCCTCCAATCCGGATCCTTTTCGGCGTTCTTCTGTGTTCGTTTGTAGAACGTTTTCTCTTTCCTTTTTTGGCAGAGATCTATAAAGCGTAGAACGCAAGCTGTAGCACGAAGTAGTCTCTCCCACTTCGAGAATCGTATTGGATCCGGAACCACTTCTGTTAGCGATGGGGTATTGTTGCCCTTGCTTTCGGTGACTGTGTGTGTTTTTCTGTTTTCCCGATATTGACTTCTTCAGTCCTGTTCTGTGTCGGGTCTGTATTTTCTAACACTTCTGTTCTGTTTGACACCCATTCCTTGAGTTCAAACTTTTTCTGTTGGTGTATGTTCTTCACCGCTGTCACTGTAGGTGTCGATTCTTCGACGGTTCTGTAGCTGTCGAAGTAGTCATCTGTGTGACTCTGTTTAACTGTTTCCACTGCTTCTGGCTGATCTGTACTGTTTTCTGTTTTCCAGAGCAGGGCTGTTTCTGTATGACCGTCTTCTGTCTGTCTGTTGTGACGGTCCGATATGGCTTCCGTTTTCTGTTCCGGGTCGGAGTCTGGTCTGCGGGGGTTAATGACCAGCGATTCTTGCATCTGTTTGTCATCTTCTGCTGTGAGTCTGTAGACGTAGTTGACCTGTTGATTCTGTGTTCTATTTTGCGCGCCGTGTAGAGTCCAGCCCAGCGCCGTAAGTGAGGCGACTGGCTGGTTCTTGGGCCCTCTGCGGACCTCGGTGGCCAGCAAAAGGTGCCAATTATCTTGGCCTATCAGTATCTTTGGTGCGCCGCTGTTGTACGTCAACTGTTGCCTGAGGTCATCCAGATGTTTGCAGTGAGCGATGTCTTCCTCACTGACCGTCTGCGTTGCGAGGTTGAGCTTCGGTATGGTGCGCGCTCTGAAGGGCATCTTGTCCTTCACCTGGCTGGAGAGTGTAACTGTTACCCTTCTCGACATGGGTGTGTCGATCACGGTGTCTCCGATGGCGCCTATCTTCAGGGGTTCGATGCGGCCCCTCGCTCCAACTCGCTCCGCTATTTCCTCATCGATGAGCGAAACTGTTGATCCATCGTCGAGGAAAGCGAACGTGGATGCTTCTCCCGCCGGTCCGACGACTCGTACTGGTACCATCTTGAGGTACGCTTGACTGGCTGTTGTTCGCGAACTGGCGACTTTCTCGTGTGAAGCTTCCTGCTTCGGCTCCTCTTCCGCTGTCTTCCTGACGAAGTGCAGCAGTCTATGATGCGTGGCTTTGCACCCCTGTATATCGCATTTCTTCGGCTTGCACTTGTGGTCGCTGCGACGACGTTGCAGACAGCGGAAGCAGAGGCCGTGCTTCTTCGCTAATTCCCATTTGCTGTTGTTGGATGCCTCTCTGAACTTCTTGCAATCAGACTCTGATGACCTTCTTTTTCACAGATTCGACATTTTGAAGTCGGTTTGTCTGTGGTCGTATGTGCTCTTTGCACAACCCGCTTTCCCGGATTTTCTGTCGAGTGTATGTTCTCAGGTGGAGCGAAGGCACTGCAGTAGCGAGCTTGTTCTGTAATGAACTCGCTAAAAAGTGACAGATCTGGCACTGACTGGTACTTATCTGTGAATGTTCTGTACCAACGTACACGCAGGGGGTTCGGCAGCTTTTCTGTTAGGATTCTCATTAGCTCAGCGTTGACGAGGTAGTAATCCTTTTTTAGTGCTCGCAGAGTCACTATGCCGCTTCTCACCCGGCTGGCAAACGTGCAGATGTCTTTAGGTGCTTCGCTGCAGCGCGGCAATCCTTTCAGCCTTTCTGTTTCGGCCTGTGCTATCGAATCTGGACGGCCGAACTGCAGCTCGAGTTCCCTCATAATGTCATCTGGCCTTGCGTGTCCTATGAGCTCTGAACTCACTGTATCCAATGCTCTTCCATGTAAGCACCTCCTGAGTCTTGCTGTATTCTCGACATCGTTGAAATACGCCCGAGTCGTATCATATATGGCGCGGAATGAAAGCCATTCTGTATGTGACCCACTGAAATTCGGTAGGGTCATGATGATCTTCGACGCCGAGGGTTGATTTGATGTCCCTGTATCTGTTTTTTTGTCGGCTAGCGACGCTATGGCGGACGTAAGTTCCGTAATAAATGGACGTAAATCTCCCCCCCTGTTGTCTTTGATCTTCAAAGTTGGTTCTATATTGCTTTGCACGTTTCTATCTGTAGGAACTGTAGGATGTAACGATGGTGCCTGTCTCTGGTTATCTATATCTGTACTGTTGATGACCGCAGGGGGGGGGTTCTGTATATCTGTAGGGTTCCCCTCGGCGACGTCATCTTGCGGAATCCGCGCTGCGTCGGGCGCTTCTTCCAACCAGGAACGCACGTACTCATCGTTAGAGTTTCTGTCATCCATGTATTCAGCTTCGGAGTCCTCTTCTTCGGCCCTCTGAAGTGCTATTTGTGCAAGCTCCAACTTAATCTTTAATAAAGCCTCGCGGGCTCGTAAATTTTTTCTGTTTGGTCGCGTCGTCCTGTTTGACGGCGACCGAATCTGTTCGTTACGGGCGTCACCCCGGGTAGTCATCGGTACGGCTCGTGATGATTCCTCATCCTGTATTTTTCGTGCGCTATCTGAAGGCTTCACTGTTATTTCCGAATTTTCCTTGGACCTGGTTCTCCTGGTAGCAGCTGATGAACCAGGTACACTTTGAGCCCCCTGTAGGTAGTAGGGCGAATTGCCAGCTGTTCTATAGATGACGGTGATCGTGGCGGCAACTGATGATGAATAGCTGATGCCGACGGTGTCTCTTGGCGTGACTCAGCGTACGATTTGCCTTGCGATCTTGTTACCGGCATCTTGGTTTCGGAATTAAATCTTGATGTTAACTATTCGCTTCAGTATATAAGTATAATATGTATATAAGCCTCTCTGTAAAACTCTCTGTAAACTCTATTGTATAACCTTCCTGTGTAAATAAACAATCTTTACTCTATATCTTCACTGTATAACTATCAACGTAATTTAAGCTGCTCTGTAAATTTCTCTGTATAATCCTTCTGTGTAAATAAACAATCTTAACTCTGTTATAGCTTCTTATAAACTTAACTTATGTACTTGTGTTATATACTTTCTTATGTACTTAAGTTATGTACCTGCTTATATACTTTGCTTATATACCTGGCTTATATACTTGGTGATATACTCGCCTTATATACTTGGTTATATACTCGCCTTATATACTTGGTTATATACTCGCCTTATATACTTGGCTTATATACTTGGTTATATACTTGGCTTATATACTTGGCTTATATACTTGGTTATATACTTGCTGTTATGTACTTGCTGTTATACATATACTTGCTGTTATATATGTACTTACTGTTATGTACTTGCTGTTATACACTGGCTGTCAAATGCATCTGCTTACCTCACTATTTTCTGTCCCTCGTATTATCGTCGTTATATACTTCCACTATTCACTGTCACATAAACTGTTCACTGTTCTTATATGCTGTTATAAACTTTACTGTTGACTGTCACATATGCACTGTTTACTATCACATACGTACTGTTCACTGTATACTGTCACATATGTACTGTTGTTAAATACTTCACTATTTACTATCACTTGTGTACTGTCGTTATATACTTCACTGTTTACTAAAACTTATGTGGTTATATCGTTATACACGTGACTATTAACTGTAACCTATGTACTTGACTGTGTTCCTTTTTGAGTATAACGTTGAGGCACTGTTCACATAAGCTTGGTATATAACGTTGACGCACTGTTGACACAAGCTTTGAGTATTTAACTTTGATACACTGTTCTCGTAGGTTTATAACTTCGTTGCACTGTTATTACTTAATTTTTGGAATGTATATAACTTCGATTCACTTTCACATAGGTATCGACACTTCGACGCACTGAGATTCGCGAGAATAATCCGGCTCGATAGGACCATACAATGTGCCGGACGGGCGTTAGCCGCTGATGGCGTGGATACGTGTACCTGGTGCTCTGCTTATACCCTATTACTACCGGGCGCACGCTTGTACTATACTTCGCCGCCAGACGGCGCTGACGTCCTACACCTAATTAACTGTAGCTGTAGCTGATCATTCTTCGCTATCTCAGGGCGTTGACCTAACGAGGGGGGATAGGGGTTACTGGGAAAATAAGACACTTATTTAACTTTCATGACTGTACAGGAAGCGATTTCAGGATTAATTCGCGCACTACTTTTTCACTGTTTACTTATACATATTTAATTGCCGTACTGATGACTACGATTCTAAGAAAAGTCGAGTTTACTAAGGTACTCCAGAACTTTACTGTAACGACGACCCTGATTTCGCTTTCTGATTTCGGAAAACTTTAATGAAAATTTGATTATGGAAATGTACAATCTTTCTGCAAATTACAATTTTGAGCTTATGTTTAAACACATTATATACATCGCCACAATTCCACATAACGTTATTTATGTACAGACATAAAAACAACGAAAATCTTTATTAAAATGTGGAAATTATTTCCATAAAACCGGACAGCTTTTCCAAAAGTGCCTGGATGAAGGGTCTTACAGGCTGAATTACACGAAAGCTGTTGCTGTGACTGTAAGTATATAATTGCCATATACTAGACGAGTATATAGCCCATCTAAAGCTGTTACTTATTTTTTCGTGTCTGTATCTTTCAGCCTGTAGCGATCCTTCAACTGAAAATCTGTAAGACAATTTTTTCTTGTTTTTGTCGAATATGGCCGCGCTAGACCGTCATACTCTCGTCTAAGTGGTTCAACTATAAGCTAAGTTATAAAAAAATACTATATCCAGGCCTAGGTCGCAACCTAGGCTACCTGGACCTCGCCAAAGCGTTAAATTACACTAAAAAACTCCACTTGCGAGCCTATATGTGTCTAGCGCGACTGAAAATTACTATGTAAACTATTCTAAATTCACTGATGGCACTTGTTATATCACTGTATTGCCCATACACTGACTCTACACTATATTTTAACTATAAGCAACACTCTATGTGCTGGATTGGTGACGTTCGTCGCGAACACAATTACTGACGAAAAGAACAAAAAAATAATGGTAAGCGAAAAAGAACTTTATGGATCCTATTATAAAACACACGTAGACAGGTACGTGAAAATCCATTCACGACGATAGATGATCAAAATAAATGACGACACGTCCTCTTAACCGATTACGCAGCATCAAAAGGAAAGGTTATGAATTCTCTCCTTTGTGCGTCGAGAATGGCAATCAGCTGAATCGTTTATGACAAATATGATATCGTTTGATCTCAACGGGAAATCGTAATAAGCTTTCATGATTAAACTGATGATAAATCCAAGCATAGAAATGATTGAAACAGATTCCTTGTAATAAGGAAACTTTTGCCCGCTTAGCATGGCAAAGCACTCACACTTTTACACTATTTTCCTTGATTTTTGCTATGCTTTTATTTTTACTCTTTTTAAATAATTAATAATAATAATACGAGGAGCTCGTGGCTAAATAATAACAGCCGCTCGGGTCGATCGTTAGGTTAAGCCGTACTTGCCTAGGTTGGTCTGGGGATGGGTGACCACCCATTACATAACGAGTTTCCTCCGTGCCTCGGAAAGCACGTTAAGCCGTTGGTCCCGGCTGTCATTTGTAGATCTTTGACAGTCGTTAGGTAGTCAGAGGCCCAAAAAGTCTGACAACCAGTCTTACCAAGGAGTATCGTATTACCCGGTACTAACTGGGTTGTGGAGGTCAGATAGGCAGTCGCTCCATACCTATGTAAAATACTGGTATTCAGCTGCATCTGGTAAAACTGGAAGCCGACCCCAACATAGTTGGGAAAAGGCTGGGCAGATGATGATGAAATAATTAATAATAACAGAAATAATAATAATAATAACTTTATTTCTCAAATACACAGATAGTTGTACTTACAGTTTACAATTTTGAATTAGTGGTAGAGAACACTTATATTAAACATTTGGATGCTTCAAAAATCTGTACACAATAGATTAAACTCTGTCTCTTAAACTAGGGTATCCTATATCTTAAGAGACAGTGTTTCACAATGAGGTTCCAATTGATTGATGCATGAGTGGACTGTGTCGATTTACCATCAGAAGGGTGAGAAGTTATTGGTTACTCTAGTTTTTTTTAAATAACATAGGTATGGGTATGTGAGAGGGTGAGGGTGAATAAAGGTAAATGTGATTGTGGGTGTGTAAGTGTTTGTGTGTGAGTGTGGATAAGTGGTTTGTGTGGTGTTGGTGTGTGAGTTGGGGAGTTGTATGTGCGAGTGTGTATGTATGCAAGGATAAAAGTATTCGCGCAAGGATGGAGATGGATGTGTGCTTGTTAGGTGATGTAGGTAAGTAAAGTCTCTGTTGTGGCATAGTCTTGTTGAAGTAGCCATAAGTAGTTAAGTACAGGTTTAATTACCCACATATTTGTTACTGTTGTAATTTATTTTGCTATGGAAGAGCGGAGTCCCCAAACACAACCACCCATTGTTGTAACAAATTTCTTGAATCAAATATTTTTGTATTGTATTTTGTATTAGCATGGACGCCGTAGACACGAAAGAGACTCGACAAATCTTTTGTTCATGTGTCATTTTGTCGATTCAATGACAGATGAACAAAAGATTTGTCGTTCTCTTTCGTGTCTACGGCGTTCATGCTAAGCGGGCTGCTGAACTATTTTGAAGAGAAATTCTTATTCTCTATTTCTTAATTCTATTTTGTTTTAAGTATTCTTATCTGCTGGATATACGCCTCTTTAATCGCATGCCGCTTAACTCAATTCTCGGAAAGTGTCATGACTTTTTTTAAATTAATTTTTGTTTTTAACTATATTGGGCGATGATTTTTGTCCAGGGGGCCATATGGCCGCGTTCAAAATCGTAATAGCGTAATAGAATTTAAAATTATTAATTAAATTCATTTTATGATTCTGTTAAAGCGGCCATTTTAGGCCCACAGTCTTTGGAATTTTATTATTTTATCTAAAAGATACGGTATCGGTAGAAATTGCCAAAAACATTTTCACAAACCTAGCACTTCTCGTTTTCTAGCTCTTAGGACTCTCATGGGTTATTTCTCTTCATTTTTTGTTATTTCTCTTAAATTCGATCCTTATTACCGACACTATCAAATGGAGTGTTTTTTTTTCAAAATCAACGGGTTCGATTTTTGGCTAGGAATATTGATTTTTCAAAAATCCAACGGTTCACTTTTAATTTTCCATCAAAATTGGGCTCGAGACACTTTTGTAATAAAACCACTGTAGCTCCAATCAACTCTTGAGTATATTGAAATCCAAGTATTTTATTCCACATAGGCCTGGATTTACAAACGTCGACAAGGGTACACGGTTCAGGTTGGTCGCTTCCATGGAGAAGAATCGGCAAGAAACTCCATGGTTACTCTTTTCAAATTATTTGGTATTACACAATTCTAAAAAACTTCACATTTTATACAAAATGTAATAATTACAACACTTATCAGTTAACGGATATAGATTCGACTATTAATCATAACACCACAATTTTCAAATTTTCAAACAGCGCTCTCTCGGCCGAGTGCCATGCTTTATAAACTACCCCTTTCCGCTACAGCATTGACGGTTAGGCAGTGTTGTCATTTCTCAAATATAAAACGAATTATTAAAATCTTTAAAACCCTATATAATATTAGTTTAGATAGATCATGATACTTTTGAGTATTTTTCACTGTTCCCCATAGTTTCGGATTTGGCTATAGACGCGAATAATTCACCCTGCATAATAAGACACCGAAATTAATGCCTAAATAATAAATTGTACTGTTTGAATTGAAACCACCCGTATCAATAGTCAAGTTGAATAGTAATTACTTAAGTTTAAGTAATTGCTTATGCAAACAATTTTATGCAATAGACTGGAATCTAAACGAAGTAAGAGTTTCTAACTTTTGAGAGTTCTAACTTCAAGCAATTACTAACCTACAGGATTAACAATCGTACCTTAAATAATTACTTTTACTCAAGTAATCACTTCAACTTGTTTAAAGATACGGGTGCTCCTGTCAGAGGAAACTAGTCTCTAGTTCTACTACTTTAACATTATAAACTTTGTAAACTACCAATGAAATGAAGTGTCACGGATCGAGTACAAAACGAAGTATAGTGATTCATTTTGAACGAGTAGAAAGCTCGGGATCGCGATACAAAACGGAACTCCATTGATCACTTTGTGAAGTTCAGGACAAGTGCTGTTAAGGCAACTACAAGAGCTAAACGCGTGTTTTATAATGCAAAAAGCACATGATTTACTGCAATGAACAAAACCAGAAAAATATATGATATTCTTCAGGATATATGCTAGTATAATAGTGTTTTGAAAACATAATACAACTGATTTTACTCGATAAAAAAAATCACAAACTTATCTCTAAAAATTTCTTATAACGAGTAAAACCATACTAAAATACATGCAGTCATTTGGAAAATAATTCTACAAGCAACATATGTATTAGCATCATAGTGTTTTACTTTTTTAGTCCATTCAACAGATTTTTTGTAAATCGCAAAAAACCACTAATTTCGCACTATTTGGCTCGCAGTGACTGACGTAACAACCACTTTGTAGTGCAAGCGGATTAGAACTTTATTCTAATAGTATTTCAAACGAAGTTTGAACCACCATAAATAGAGTTGCTAATTTAGCTTCTGTAATCGTCTTAAGGCAAAATGATGTTTGCTATAAAATTAATTGAAGATCCACGATATCGCTATAAGGTTTTTTGGCATTTTGAAGTCAAGAAACAGCTAAAGAAATGGGGAGACACAGGCAAAGATAATCTAAGATGGCGCCACCCTAGTTGGTCTCAATCTGACCAATGAGGTTAAGCTATTTTAAAATATAAAATGACATTACCACATTTTCAACCATTGACGATGTTGGGAACCAGCTATGTATAGTGACCTTGCGCTATTAGTTCCACAGTGTGTCTCCCCATTGAAACATCACCGGCGTGCTAGTACGCTAACTCTATAGCTTCCACCTCACTATTTTTTTACTGCAGTTGTAAAACGTGCCTTTAGATGCAATAAATGTGCAAAACATAAATATAACATCACGCCTGTAATCCCTGAAAGGTTAGGCAAAAGTATACCTGACAGTACACCCACATTTCGCCAGCTAAGCCTCATCTAATAGAGGCGAGCTTAACCCCTCGTATAGACATAATTATTGACACAAATTAAAAGTCATTGTGTATACAAAGCATTATAAATCTAAAAACATTTTTCCATAAATACAGAAGAAGTTTTATTCAACATAATTTCTGGTCCTTCGAGCCGGATATAAACCATCGACTATGAGTAGCAAGCTCGGTATCATGATCCGAAACGGAACGCCATTGATCAGTTTCTCAAGAGTAGCTCAAGTGTTCTTCGAGTAAAATGATGTTTGCTATCAAATTCATCGAAGGATAGAACGGATACGTATTTTCGTTGAAGTAATCTTGGGTTTTTGATTGTAAATTGTGTTTCCATATACTACTGATAAGTAGGTATAAGACAAATACAAGTGATGTGTTGAAGTTGTAAACAAAGAAAAAAAACCTGATGGAACCAGACCGCAATTTTTGTTAAAAGATAGAAAAAAAAAAAAATTACACTCATAGTCAAAATCAAAAGAATTTCTCAGCTCGGAGTTTGAATTTATGCCTAGTTGATGACAATAGGCTCGCCCCCCAAAGATGGCAACACTAGGTACCACCTGAAGCTAATTTTCAGCTGCAGTCAACGAGTACCTGAGTGAAGGAATGAGGTGTGAGTATATAATTCTGGAGTAGAATACCTAAACAGTCAAAAAATATTAATATTCTATAAATAAATCTTGAATGTTGTCTGTACGGGCTACATACTTTTATTACTTAGATAAGCCTGCAATGGTGTTGCCGTCTCATAAAATAAAATGGCTGATTGCCTAACGATAAGGAAAACAATAAGAAATTGTCCTATATCTCGGAAAAAATATAAGCTTATAGCTGAATATTTCATTTGTCTTTCCTGATTTCGGATTAGAAGAACCTGCACCTTGATTTATCATGAAATTATCTGACGTCTGATAAATAAATACGAAAAACCGGCCAAGTGCGAGTCGGACTCGCGCACGAAGGGTTCCGTACCATTATTATCAAAAAAAGGGCAAAAAAATCACGTTTGTTGTATGGGAGCCCCCCTTAAATATTAATTTTATTCTGTTTTTAGTATTTGTTGTTATAGCGGCAACAGAGATACATCATCTGTGAAAATTTCAACTGTCTAGCTGTCACGGTTCATGAGATACAGCCTGGTGACAGACAGACGGACAGACGGACAGATGGACAGACGGACAGATGGACAGACGGACAGACAGTGAAGTCTTAGTAATAGGGTTCCGTTTTTACCCTTTGGGTACGGAACCCTAAAAACGTCCCAAGACGAATGTTTTAAAATAGTGTAATATCACAGACAAGATAGTGATCATAAGCCTTTTTAAGGCTTATAACTTCCTTTTGGTGGTGAATATAAATCTTTCATTATTTGAAAACTAGTATTTATGTAAGTAACATGATAGAAAGTTTGACCCTTACAAAAACAAAAAAATATAGTTGATATTAATTCAAATTCCGCATCCCTTCTTTAAACACATACTGATAGTGTTAGCCAGTATGCGCCATCCTACTACTGGGCAAGGCTTATTCGTTAACTGGCGACTGTGAAACCCGCGCGCACCGCGCGAGTTGGCACCTTCCGATTTTTTTTGTCGTCAACTCGCTCGAACGTTATAAAGTACTAACAGTCAAATGAAAATTATTTTATTATATTTATTTTAAAGTCAAGTCGTTTAAAATATCTTATACATTTAAAGTGGGTACTTAGTTTATACATTTTATAAGAAGTTTATGTAGCTGACTGTACATCTGACGTATTTAACGTCAGATTTTCAAGGTTTAGCGAGTTGACGACCTAAAAAAAAAATAGAATGTGCCAACTCGTGCGCACTTGTGAGTTTTACAGTTGCCAGTTGACGAACAAGCCGCTGCGCAAACGCCTCTCCCCATGACTCCTAGTTGTTTTTTCTATCCAGTGTTACGTTCTTTTTTTTGTACCTAATATTTACCTGTGAGCATACGTTGTAAATTGTGGGGTTTCCAATATTGATCTCCATGGTTTCCAAGTGAAATGTTCATTGTAGTTTGTGCAAATGACTTTAGCTTGCGATTTGAAGAAGGAGTCATCCCTTCATCCATACTTCGTCACTGGACTCTTTAGTAACACTTCCTGACGATAAATCACTTTTCAAAACTATAATAAATAGGTTTTAACAATAATTTAGATCCATCATAGCGTAATTAAGCTGCGATTGTGTTTACATTCCAAACATTCAGTTAAACGTCAGTTTCTGACAGTTAGAGGCGACATCTAGCGGCTGCGATATGCAGTTGTAGTTTTAATCGATAAATTCTAACATTTTCATTGGAAACCATCGAACTAATATCGTATAGGCCAATCCTTAATCATTTTCAGCTTTTGGTTAAAATACTTAATTGTCTTTGAACAGTAAACGGAAGTGAAATATTTTTTTATTTTAGACTTTATTCTAGAAACATCCTGGTGCGCACAATCCATATTTAATCTGTGGTTTGTCTATAACTTAGTGTGACCAGGTTAAACATTCTCAATTCGCCGAAGCCCCTCAAGACAAACTTTAGTGTTAGAACTAAGAAATAATTAGTTTGTCAGCTTGGATCCTGAAAATTGTTATTGTTTCAGAGTATAAACGTCATGTTGGACAGTTGTTAGGGATTTTCAAGAATTAAATATCTTGGTGTAGTGATTCTGTCATCAGTGCTTTTATAAGTTTTACCTGAAACAGGGGAGATTTTCAGAAGGTGCTCCGCCTAATTCCGGTTTGGAGGCATGACAGGACAATGGAAGGTCACGGGCGTCAATTTGCAATTGATCACACTTGTGACAAGCTACAACCTTTATCCCATGTTTTAAAAGGTAAGGATTTTGGTGAATTAGTGTTTGGAAGTGATCTCTGAGTCTTTCCCAGGTCGTTAAAAGGATATTGACGTGATCCCTGGATATTTATTACAGGACTCCATGTGTTGAAAGGATTCGCAAATGAAAAAGGCGGACCCGTTCTCCAGCCGGTCGAATCTTGCAGTCAAGTGTTTTCATCATTACACATCCGTGAGTATTACCATTGTTGTCCCGCCACGCAGGGTTAGGCAAACAGAAGTCGTAGCTTATTCAATTGTGTTAGCCAGAGGTCACGTTGACCGGCTAATGTTTTAGCCTTTAGATTTCCTAGCTCCTGTAACAAATCTACTTGCTCCTATTTAAAATAAAAGGATAAGCAGACTTGTTCAAATACAATTTTAATTTAGGAAAGATAAAAAATACAGCTAGTTATAAAAAACTACCTAGCACGCACTCAGTTTTAAAGTTTATGCACTTAGAAGGACAATAATGAGTTTACCACACTGTAAGAACGGGAACAGGCGTCAGGGTAGCAGGTCGATACCGGAGTAACCTTGAAGTTGTGCTCTGAAGCAATAGAAACGGCGGCAGCGCAGATCTCAGAGTTCACTAGGACAGCTCAGCAGCAAGACAGTGCAGAACTCAGGGCCAGACGTAGGACAGCCCTGCGAGACCAGTAGACGGACAGGCACGTAGTTAGCCTCCGAACATCGGGAGTAGAAGTCCCAGGAGAAACTTTCGTTGGATCCCCTGGACAGTTTAAGAATCTCACCGCCAAAACCAAGCTGTTCTCTGATACTCCTCAAATCAGATTCCAGAGTAGACTTTTCAGCCGTCCGTCAGCTCGTTTCTCCCAAAGTAGTCTTCCTTTTTCAAATCTTAGTTTTCTTAGTGTCGCCATCATCTCAACTGACAAGTGTAGTCGGCCAGGACATATCCATGAGTGCGTAAATAATTTTATAATATAATTTAATATTAAGTTATTTAGTAAACAATCGTAATAATCTACAAAATATAATAGCTAAACACATATTGATAAAAATAATTTAAATTATACAAACCAAAAGAGAAATCATAGAGCTAGACCATAGACTGAGCAGAAAGAGAATTAAAAAACTAACTGACAGTTTGACAATTTGACGCTTGACGTAAATATCACAACATGAAAATTATAATAATATTTTATTTCAGCTATTTCCAAGTTAAAGAATCGTATTTAAATCGATTTGCTGAGTGTAGAAATATAAACAAATAAAAAGGATGATGAATAGTATTATGAATGGTGAATATGAAGCGTAAGTATAACATAATACTATACTCCTCACCTCTATTCATTCTCAAGGAAAGTACCATAGTCTCCCCTTATATAATAGGGTCCCGTATTGTCAATTCCAGGTGAGGCAACTCGAGTGATTCGTCTCGCCGCCAGGATCTAGACGAGCCTCTGGGACCTGGACGCGAGAACCGTTCCTCGAGTCCACTCGAAGTCTCCTGTGGAGACGCCTAGCGACTTAACGCAGGCGGGACGGTTTTTTTTCATATATAAACTTACACCTTATTCTCTACCGGTTCATATACAAACCCGTGTATCACGTGCCCGGTTTTCCAAATTAGAAGCCAGCCTTCAACTTAATTAATTTAAAGGACCCCGGGTTCGACACCTACGCTTAACTGGAAGAATATTGGACATCTTCGTCGGCTCCGGGATCCGGGACTCTTCAAGTCCCTGGCGCCCATTTAATATCTATTCACATTCACAAAACTGGAAGGTTGTACCTTAATATTTTTGTAAGAACCAATTTAATTTAAACTATTGAAAAAGGAACAGTACTGGGTTTATCTCCAATCCCCCACAACCGTAGTTCAAAACCGACTGAATTTAACGCTGGCTGGCATTATCTTTTTTTTATATTTAAGCTTATATAGTTTATATAAATAAACTTTTGTTGTTTGAGATAGTATGTTGTTTCTTTGCCTTTTATTACCAACCCAACTTGCATCTGGGGTTTTGTTCCATTACCACTAGAGGGACAAAATCTCAAACACCAGGGCTAATGTGGACCACTGGACGTTGGTTTTGTCTAGTTCGTCCCGCCAGCTTCTACGAGGTCTGCTGTGCCGTTAATATTTTATTATTTTGGTCCTTCAGTCTAAAAAGCGACCTTATTCTATCCAGTCTCATTTCGTCACTAATCCGAAGAATGTATCCAACGATAATTATACATAGTTCATTTTAGTGACTGCTGAAGCAGTAGATCACGTGTCCGTAAGGTCAAGCACAACCAATGACAAATATTTGTGAAAGCTAAATAAAGACAGATACCAGCATTTACCCCTCATTTCTAAGTAAGACCTAAGGGCCAGACATGTTATGTTAAAACTATTTAATTGTGAAGGTTTTTAATTAAAGGAGAATTCTCGTAAAAGTAAAACTGTACTCAGCACAAACGGGCAGCTTTATGTATAAAATGTTCTGGTAAGTCTTGTTCTTTGGGAGTCTAGAAAGATTAAAAAAGGTTTGTAATGTGAATCCTTACCAATAAAACTCAAACGCATAGCATTAATTTCAATTAGACCATTACATAATTATAGTACCACAGTATTCACACAAGTGCTATACAATTATTGTACTAATTGAATCTATACAATGCAAGTGTTACAATCTTCAGCAGTACCACAAATAAATCACATGCTAAACAGTTAGCCGTGCCATCGTTGAGCCAAGCATTTTTATCATCAATGTAATCCTCCAACTTATATTCTGCTTGTCCATAGTGTGCGTTTCACACAACATTTAAACGTCTTACTTATTTGTAAAATGTAAAGATAAAAAAAAGATACACAACATTGACAGAACGTTGCTACACCTTTTAGTAGAAGAAATGCTTTGAAAAATAAAACAATTTTATGCTGAAAATATTCAAAATAAAACGAAATCAGGCGCTTAAGCTTGTAAAGTTACACATCGTTAGTCTCTGCATACATACTCGCTCATGAAATATAAAATCGCTCGTCATGTGATTTAATTCTGGAAGACGAATTTCGGAACGAATGCATTTTCATTAAGTTTTAAAACGTTTCGTTTTAAAACGAAGTTACTGTAAAAAAAATATTAAGAAGAAAAACAACTTGTAAAACATTTTCATGGCATGGATTTCCGCAAAGTTACGACTAGGAGATTATGTAAGTAAGAGACTAGACTCCATAACTAAACCAGTTAGCCTATTGACAAAATCACACGTCGTTCTTTAACAAATCTTTTAAGTTTCTTGCCCAGGCTGGGGTCCTTACACATTTTAAGACACATATCCCAGCTAAGCAGCCGAAAACCTCTTATGTTTTTAGATGGGAGAAATTCAAAATAAAAAGATCATTTGTCTTTTCATAAAATTAAAAGACTAGACGAATTACAACTTAGATGTACAATAAAGTATATTCTATTCTCTTCGTTTAGGATATCAGCAAAAGAGGATATAAGTACACAAACATTACATTTTAAAACTTTGATAAATTAATTTTATACACAAAACTAACCTGTGATTAGTACCGCAATTTTTCAGTTCCGATTGAACTGAAAACACACACACACACTGAAAAGCTAAACACGTCCAAACGACTGTTATTCAGATTTTTCATAAAATCTAGCGTTGTTATAAAGACGTAGTTACACGTGCCTAGTTGTAAAGTTAAGTGTTGAGACGAGCATCAAAGAGATTTGCGAGATAAACTGTTGCTGTGAGAAACTCAGAGCAAGACGAGTTTGTTACTGTTAGAGTTCCGTACACGTTTTGTTTAACTGCTAGTATGTTGTGTAGATAAGCACGATAAGCTTATCTACACAACATAATAACAGTTAAACATCTTATGCTTATCGTGATCACATATCAAAATTAATTTTATCTGAATTTATAATTTTGTCATATGAAATTCAATAATGTTAAGTATTTTTTTAATCAAAATATTAATGAATATTTTTAATTTAATGTAGGTAATTTGTTTGTTGATTTTATAATTAAGGTTATTTTTTTAACTATTAGCTGATTATTATTATTAATACTTATTGTTATTATTTGATTATTGTTCGATTGTGTGGAATTAATAAAACTTTTTAATTTATTTTATTATATTGTGTAGATACAACCATAGCGTATTTCATAAATCATTATTAAATAGAGAATCTGTTGTTTCCTACTCGCACGGTCAAAAAAAGGGAAAGTGGTGACATTTTTTTTCCTTAGCCTGTATTCTCCCTTCGTTGGGCAAAGGCCTCCCCCATCGCCTTCCACTCTTCTCTCATCTCTTCTTTTTTAAAATTACAAAAAAAAAAATATCGATGGGTTAAATGTTTCTGGTTTCAAAGTCAAAGTCATTTATTTCAAAACAATATACATTGTGTAGAAATTTTGTAAAATAAAACTACAAACTAAGATAACAATCGAAGCCAAAAAAAAAAACAAATTCAAAACGATAAAAATCTATGTTCAATTTAAAATAATTAATAATACAATAAAACAAATGGTCAAATATTGGAAAAATGGAAATCAAATAAAATTAGTATTAAAGATCAAGATCTATGATTTGTGACAACTAATTACCTAAGAATAATACAATAAAATAAAAAAATTGTAGTGTTTACAAAAGATTATTAACATGTCATCTAATTTAATGTGAATAATCAATAATAATAATAGAAAGTTCAGAACGTGTACTGGGTAAGTGGTAAGCGATTGTGCGTCGTTATCCATTTCAAGTTCTACCCTATATGCTCTGTTACCCGTTCAAAGCCGAGGTGGGTTGCTTGAACTTAATACAACTGCTCCAACTCGGATTGAGATTGTGTAGGCACAAAAGGAGTATCTGCCTACCTATTATTTAATAGAACTATTAGAGCTCAAACAATACGAAGAGGATAAGTAAAAGCTGTGTGTTTAGACTATTAAATTGTTTTTTTTTCTACCAGAAATTGTGAAGGAATCTGTAGACACAATTCTTTTACATAATAATATATTTATTATTTTTATAATTATTTTATATATTTTATTATAATAATGTAGATAATGTAGGTATGTAATGTAATAATGTAGGTAATTTATTAGAAGAAATGTGATGTCTGGCTCATGAAAATGCTCTGCTCTCCAGACCTGGAAAAAATCCAGCACCTTCGATGTAATTTATATTCACAATTTACTACCTACTCTAAGTAGATTTTATATTACAATAAGAGGCCGCCCGCCAGTACCAATCACTATATTTGGACAAATTATTTTGATGTATCTAAACGGGAGATCAAAGACCCTGACAAAATTGACTTGGGATGGGTTTTAGTCAGTAAAAGTCTGACACTCCCTCCTGCTCTGCGGGAGGAGTCATTTGATGATTTCCGATACGAAAAAAAGGCCTTGACAAAGAAACGTTCTATCATCTGATTGTTGAACGATAAGTCAAAAACGTATTGGATTGACAAAACCGTTGCCGAAAAACGAAGTCTCACAACAATCTTATTGATAGCCGTTTTAGGAATAAAATTTTCTTTGAAAGCGATCGCCATTCGTTTAGGGCCTGGAGTCTCTTATAAGCTTGATATTATTGTTCTCTTTTTTATTTTTTCTTACATACTACGTACTACGTATATACACTTTTTTAAAATTATGTAAATCACATTAAAAATATTAATAAGATTGTACCTGACTGGTATCGGGAACAGGGTCCATGCTACCGGTGCGCGGCGGTCAGGTTCTTCAGGGAGAAAAGAACATCCTAATAATTTCAGCCGTTACCAGCATAGCTATTCACAACCCTTAGATTCGATTTTCGATTCGGAAAGTCGTATGTCTATCTCGCTCGATTTCGTAATGTCAAAAAAAGATAGACATACCAATTTCCAAATCGAATCGAAGCGTTGTGAATAGCTGTGCAGGTGTATCGCTTACCCTTACTGAATCAAGCCCTTGATCCAGCTGCCTAACGAGAGCCTCCTCATATTATTGTCTTTGTTATGTGCATTGATATTTTATCATCTCTACTGAACCCTAAAACTAAATAACAAATCTGGTAGCTACGCACTACGATTATAAAAAATAAAAATAACACTTGAACGTGGAAAGTTTACAACTATCTTGTTTATTTACATTGAAAGAACTTTGATCGAGATTGTTTCGATCAAGGCATGTGATGGCCGTTAAATTTTCATTGTTTTGTTCTTATTGCATACGCGTGTGGACTATAGGTCACTGAGTCAGCTTTGGCGTTAAATTATAGGTCAAACAATAATAGTGTACAATATTTTATTAACATGAATTTGAATTATTAACAGTTAATTACTTTTTATTTACATTTAGTTACAGGAGATCCAGCAGCTACAATATTAGAACTGGCCACTTGGAAACGATATAATAAAAACATAAGTTCAAATTTTGAAAATGAAACTCTTTGCCAATATTGTTGTGTATGTATTTTATTCATTTGTCATTTGTTTTGTTTACGATTTGGCGGCAAATTGGGAATCAAACGAGCTTACCTGTTAAGCGAAGTCTTGATTCTAATTTTATGAGTGGCAATCTGAAAAATAATTATTATAACTTGGTAGTATTTCTAATATCTACACGTTACTTACCGCGGTTTTAGAGAATTAAAAAATAATATTTTTTAAGAATTGCAACATTCGTATGCTGTCTCTGTGACAGTACCTACGACAACGTCATCCACTTATTTTAGAGATCATATCATTGGAACAATCTCTGTTTTATGTACAGAGTAGTTCCAAATACCTACATTCACTATGTTTTCCTGAAAGGTTAAAATTGAATTAGGTAGACTAATTATTGCAGCTTTGGGGCTGTTAGTGTTAGCTATATTATAGTGGCGGGTGGGTAATTATTTTTCAGATTGCCACTCATAAAATTAGAATCAAGACTTCGCTTAACAGGTAAGCTCGTTTGATTCCCAATTTTACTTCGTGGCAATCTTTCAAATAATTATTATAACTTGGTAGATGTTCAGAGTTGGCTGCAATAATTAATTTATTAACTGATTAAAATGCAAGTAATTCTGAGTGTTGATTTGTGATAATTACATTGGACCTTCTTCTGTAAGAATATTAAAGCTTCAAGGATACTTTACAATAAATATATTACATTTAATAAAATAACTTTGATAATCATGTAATCAACATTATGTCTGACTTCGTTGATGCCAGCTCTAATTTGAGCTGTTGTTTTGGTTGTATAGTGAGAGTTTAATTCTGGAGTTTAGATACCCCTTTCAATTGAAATCTGACAAACTTACGAATATTAGGGTTTGATGTATTTTAATAACTGTTTTATTGTTCCAATGGGTTAAAGTTAGAGCTAGGAGAACAATCAATGTCTTTGTTTTCTAAATTTTGCTCATATTATCAAACTATGACGAAATTAATGATGCTTTTGATAGATTCTATGATTGAGGCAATGATAGCCTCAGATCTCTCAGTAAGTAATTTTATAATTTGAAATCCAGTTGTAGTGTTAGTATTTAATAGATGTGTCTGCAAATAAAAAAGGCTCATCAATTCCATTATTTAGTGTTGAATTGTCTGGAAGTACTATCAAGGAATGCCACTGGCATTATTTTTATTCACTTAGGGCCTTTTGTTAAAATACTTGCAACAGAATAGTGCAACCAAGGCAATGTTTATTCACTTAGGGCCTTTTGTCAAAATACTTGCAACAGAAGAGTGTAACCAAGGCAAGTATAGAGCTCCGTAGATATATCGTCTCAAAAGGTGATTTTATAACTATAAAAAAATTAATGTAATGATTTTATGATCACATACAATGTCTAACTATTGTTCAATAGTAGAAGAGCCCGAGTCCATTCAAAACACTGTTTTTAATTAATATTACAACCAATTAATCAGAATCCAGAAATCTCTTCACTTTATTGTCGTGAGAATTAAACTGAAGTATTTCCTATCAATAAGGCTCAGTCATTTTTTAAGGGTCTAGGTAGATCCTAGATCAAATATTATGGATATTAAAGTATTCACTCTATCATCACCAATTAATATAATTACATACAATTAATCAGAAAAGAAAGAGAAACCTCTTTATTACAGTGTGGATTAAACTGTTTTTATTATTAATTAGTACCTAATAGTACATAGTATAAATAAAGCTCAAAATTTTGCTAATGGTCTTATGACTAAATATTATGAATGTTAAGGTATTCACTCCTTACGGGTAAAACAGAATTTGAGATGTAGTCAATTGGCTCGAAAAGGACGATTGAGGTATTTTCTCAAAACTGTTTGTATTTAAGTCTTAGAAACTGATTTCTGCTTAATACTTTTAGTCTGGTACATTTTGTACATTATGATTTCGTTTATGATTCATTTTTTAACCTATTGTTCCTATAATGATATAAATAAAAACATTGTTATTATTATGTTTTCCCAGGCACCTTGTAAAGGAGCAATAAGTTTTTGCGGTTTCATAGTAAAAAAAGTATAACACTTAGAGGTCTGGTCTCCACGATAAAAATTTGCTATATTAGTGTAATTTCCCAAACTATTTGAAATATTAGGTACTTCTACAAGAATCAGCAGTGTTTTCATGACAATGTCTTTCAAGTGTCTCGAACACTCCTGGTTTAATCATCTAGTAGTTCTAAAGAATTGACTAAATGTTGTGCAATTTGGTGGGTATGTGTGTTGACCATAATTATTCAGTCAACATTGTGTAGGTAATTGGCTACATTGCCGCAATGTACCTACTGTCAATTGTTATGAATTTTAGTTGGATTTTATTAGCTCTATACGAAATGTATGGCATTTTATCTGTTGTTGTATCTGCACTTCCATGCACCCCCCCCCCTTTTTGTTTCACTTTAGAGCTTTCAATAGATAGCTATTAAAGCCAATACTCCAATTGGTAGTGAAAACTGAAAATATGTGAAATTTCTTAGTTAAAATTTCTTTTTATGAGTTTGTATAAATCTCACAATACTGTCTGCCCATCCATCTTTTCGGGTATTTTAATTGTGATTTTAATTTTATGTTATGATTCAATGTAGGTAGATGACATGCTAAATTATCTGTTGTTATTTGATAGGGATTAATTTGTTTTCAGCATGGTTCATTTTCTAGTAAGCTACAGCTGATTATAGGGGTCAACGCCCGGAACCAGAGGGCAATGAAGTTATGTTTTACTACTGTCTTCATAATAATTTTATTTCATTTCATTAATAGTTTTAAGGTTTATGTCAGCACTAATATGATTAAGAAAGGTGATTAATTATTATGGGTAAGGTTTAAGTGATTTTAAAATACAATGCAATGCAGGAAAAAACTATCTGGTCATGGGAACCCTTCCAAAAATACTCTTGGACATAAGGGGTACTTAAATGAATTGCATGATTAATATACCTACCCATAATTTAATATTGTATCTATGGATTGCTAGATAAAGCAATGGATTACTATTGGACATGTTATTTTAGATTGGGCTTATACATAATGATGATAAGAATATTATCTTTGTTCGAAGATGGGGGTGGGTTTAAATTTGCAATTTGATTTAAAACTTAAACAGGTTTAGTTGTTAATGTCATTTGTACATTGACAGGCTGTTAAGACCTCCAAACTTTGTAAGTCTATAACCCTTTTCCTCTCAATACTAATAGTTTTGAGTATTAGGACATTATGGTGTATAGATTTTGATAAAAAATGGTTTCTTGAACCATTGTACTTAAACCAAGTACCCAGATCATTACTTTACAACTGGTATATAATATGGTTAAATCATTCCGGTACCATCCTTGATGTGTTCTCTTTTGGGGCTACTGGCTTAGCACTCCAGTATCTATTATTGTGTTCAGTCTTGAAAGATTCTTGTTAACGGGATACTTTTTTGGATGTTTGAATTTTATTGTGCTAGGCGCAAACAGATTAATTGATTTTCTTGTTGTTGGTGGTAAAATCTCTTTGGCTACATGTATTAGTTATTTGGAAATATGCATAATAAGCTAAGAATATAACTATTGTCCTTATAGGTTTGGTGTTTCATTTCATTAAAGAAAATATAAATAATATTAATTTAATTTCGAGGTTGACACGGTGCTGATGAACATTGGTAGGTTGTGTTATGCAGTGTCATTCAAGCCATTCATCGGTTGCTTTGCTTATGATAACAGTACAAAAATTCGAAGACATGTGACATCTACCAATCCGCACTGGGCCCGCGTGGTGGATTATAGCCCATTCCCTCTCATAGAGAGGAGGCCGTGTCCCAGCAGTGGGAACATTATAGGCTGATGATGATGATGATGAACAGTAACATTCTAATTTGGATTAGAACATCTCAATACCTTGGTTCACTGGTTCACCATATGTATAGTAGTGGAACAGAAGTCTGTCATAAGTGTCTGGAACATTTTCCATCAGCTGTTCTCTCATAGTATTAAGTGAACAAAGAATCTTGTTCTATTATTTGAATGAAAAGTGTTATGCTTAAATGTAAATATTACTTCATCGCTGAAAGATCAAAATGACAAGTTTATGGCATAGCCACAGGGTGCTTTCGATAATATCATACTTGACGTCGAAGCTTACACACGTAGTGTCGATTATAACATGCTGTAAATATCTCGTATTTAGGCATGTAGAATAATAAATATCCTGTATAGTCTGGCATAACTTCCACCAAAATAGCATACATACACTTTTTGGGCTTGTGTTTACATTAGTTAAACGTATGTGTAACATTAATTTATACTTGATGTTCAAGCTGAACCTGCGCCTGTCACCTTGTTTGTAAATGTATTACTAACATAGTTTGTAAGTATATTCTTATTAACACTATGAGTCATGTTGCTCAAAATAAATATATTATTATTATTAAAAACACATTATATGGGTTTAACATGCTGTTAGTATCTCGTACTTAAGGATGTGTGGTCCTGACAAATGTATGTCAGCCAGCCAGCAACTTTACTCGCTGATGGGAATCCAGGCAAGGAATGGTTCCACATTCACTGCGAGAGTATAATGCATTTGCAAGGTTATAACACACACGGGATGTGCTAAGTTAAGCAGGGTCGTCTTACGACCTGCATGGTCATGGATATATAGCACAATTTTGTAATTACCTGATCAAGGTCATGAAAATGGGACATACCTGTCCTTTTGCCCAGCAATTTGGCTACGATGTCAATTAGATTTTCAGTGCTAGCATTGTTCAATAAATTTAGCTGGACACCACGTGTCACACTGATAATTTACCATGCAGCTAGTAACATGAGGTGTTACTGGTCTTGAAAATGGCACTTACCTGTTGCTGGACCTGCCATTAGATTTTCAGTGTTAGCATCCTTCAAAGACTCAGCTAAAGGATATCTCGTATCTCCACTGATACCTTACCATCCAGCTAGTAACCAGTAGTAGTGTTACTGGGGTATCGCGTACCCACTGGAGGAAAAAAGCTTTAACGAGCTTACAACCCCCTTAGTGCTTCAATGAGCACTGTGGATATCGCGTATCCGGGGGTCATTTAAAGTCGGGCATCCAAGTTGTTGTCAGGAATACACTTTTCCTGCTTCATCTCTGATGTCTTCTATAATGTCCTTCCAATTTACGTCCCGGTAGCGAGCGTTATTTGTAAATGCTCGGATTTCTGTTTCGGGTTTACGATTTTCACTAAAGATGCACTTAGTACACTTCCTGTCACTCGACATTTTGTTATTTTGGTAAAATGTAATGTAAACTTAGTAATAAATGAATAATTTGACGAGAAAGATTTTTTCTTGCGGTCTCATAACGCGCGAAAAAGAAAAGTGGATGACGTTGACGTAGGTACTGTCACAGAGACAGCATACGAATGTTGCAATTCTTAAAAAATATTATTTTTTAATTCTCTAAAACCGCGGTAAGTAACGTGTAGATATTAGAAATACTACCAAGTTATAATAATTATTTGAAAGATTTCCACGAAGTAAAATTGAAAATTGTCTGCGTCACGTCAGCATGAATTTAACGCGAGAAAATTTTCGTACAAGGGTTTTTTATGACTTTCGATGTCATTTAAGTCAACAAGAAAGTTATGATAGGTATAATAGACTTCGTTTGGCTTTTCACGATGAAGCCCCATCTCGTGCCACTGTTTACAACTGTTTTTTGAGTTTAAACGTGGTTGTACTAATCTCACCGATGATCTGCGTGAGGGACGGCCTTCTACGCGATCTTCTAACTGAAGATAACATCAGTGTTGTGCGGCGTATGATAGAGACTGACAAAAGAGTGACTTAGCAGCAGATTCGGACAAGCTTAAGCATCGGTATGATTCAAGTGCATAAAATCCTCCATGAACATTTAGCGTTCAGGAATCTTTGTGCCCGGTGGATACCTCATAATTTGACAGAGGCCCAAAAACTCCGTGTCATGTTGATTGGTTTCGTGAAATGGTTCAAATATTTAACGGAGGTGACTCAAGTGCTGTGTTCAACATACTTATGGGTGACGAAAGCTGGATTTATTGTTATGATCCTGAAACTAAGAGACTGTCTGCGGTCTGGGTGTTTCTTTCCGAGGAGTTGCCAACGAAAGTAAAAAGAGGTGGAAGCGTGGAAAAAAGATGGTGGCCTCACACTTTGGAAGGACAGGTCATTACGCAACAATTATTTTAGAGGATCAAAAAACAGTTACTGCAGAGTGGTACACTAACAATTGTTTGCCACTTGTCTTGGAAAAAGTTCGGGAGAAACGACCTCGCAGTAGGATCCTCCTTCACCACGACAACGCCTCGTCGCACACCGCCAAGCAAACAATCGACTACTTGGCGACGTCAGACGTGGAATTACTGGGTCACCTGCCCTATAGCCCTGACCTCGCACCTGGCGATTTTTGTTTAGTTCCGAAAATAAAAGAAAAACTTCGAGGAAAACGTTTTATGGACGCCGAGTGGCTGCGATTCAAAATGCCGTCGAATAAGGACGAGTGGGCAAAGTGCTTTCCTCAGTGGTTCCATCGGATACAGCGATGTATAATTGATGTAAATGGACACTATTTTGAAAAGATATAACAAAACTAATAACTTGCTAGTTTGTTCAGTTTTTGATTTTCTAAGGACTTTCCGTGTCACCCACGTAGAAGAGTAACGGTCGTGTTTGTTAAGCTTATACATAAAAACTGGTCCCCTGGACTAGCAGAGATACGATGAAGCGTCGCCGTTATATGGTTGAAGTTCCAGGAACCCGAACAAAGCGCTATGCTTCCACGTTTATTGTGGAAACCGTCAGTTTGGGCAATTCACTACCGGCTTCTGTGTTTCGCAATCATTGTAAGCGTGCTCCATCCTAGGTCGCGTCATTGCTACACATCAAGTAAGTTGCGATGAACCGCAAGCCAATTTAGTATTAAAAAAAAACTTAGTACCAGATATTATTAGAGGTTTGGTCTATCAAACAACCTCATCGAATATTAAAAGTTTTTTTTTAAGTGATTTACGAGAGAAACAGTATTTCATTTTAAAAGAAGAAAACTTTAGACATCTGACTGACAGGCAGTTTTGGGGCATGTAAAAAAGTAGTTGATAACTTTTATAAATTACTAGCGGACGTCACGCGGCTTCACTCGCGTAGTTTCCGTTCCCGTGGAATTACGGGGATAAAATATAGCCTATGTTACTCAGTAAAGACGTGGCGTTCTATTCGTGAAATAATTTTTGAAATCGGCGCAGTAGTTTTTGAGTTTATTCATTACACACATACCAAAATACAAATCTTTTCTCTTTAGAATATTATAGTGTAGATGTAGATTATTGTCTATATACGAGAAGAAAGAAATGAATACGCTTCGTTGTTAAATCCGCCGTAGTTATCTACTCTCCCATAATACCTATAGGGATCGTAGTAAATGAAATGAGTTTTAGTTAATATTAATTATTTTTGCCTTTAGAATCAATGACGTATTATATATAGACACGTCATGAACCAACATCGCGGCGCTTAAAAACGGCAAAAATACTAGAACTACTTATAAGCGTGAAGAAAGAGAAAGAAAATACGGCGGGATGCCTGTTGCGAGAGGGAGATAAATATACATCTTCAGTCACGTCACAGGATAAGTAATAGTCAAATTACATGCTCATTATACGTAGCGTCGCGCGACAGGTTGGTGCGTAACTAAGCGCGATGTGGGCAATTGCCTTCATTTCATGTTGTCATTTTAGAGTGCGGACAACGTATCTATAGTTTATATATCATTGTTTAGAATCACCTTTTACCTCTTGACGTGCGCTGTCAGTTCTTCGGACTCAGCTATTTTTATTATTTACATCTTATAAATATGAAATTAGTGTTCATCTGCGCATAATACAATTGCTAAGAAGGTATCTAAATGTGGTTCGCAAAAGTATGATAAGGATCTTATACCATTTCATTGAAGTTAAACGTTGGTCGCTGTTGGTCAGAATTCGCGAAGCAGTTTCTTGAAATGTAGCAACAGAGATAAACAATGATGACTGCGTTAGTACCGAATTTGGCCATCCACCAAAGATCTTTGTACAGATATCACTGAGTATCGGCCGGTCACATATTATGTCGCGTGTCACACAGATAATAGGTCACATTGACAATGTGGGTCCTGGAAAACGCCGAACATGGCGGGACGAGTTTGACACCGACAGGCGAGTACACTAGCTCAAAATACAGAAGAAAGAAATGGAGAAAGGTAAGCCTATGGCCCAGGGCACACCGCTAGAGCTGCGGCGGAGTGCAATTGAAGACAACAATTTAATATAAACCTTAACTATCTTGACATACGGTCAATATAAGAATAAATTTGCACGCGTTGCTCGGAGCGCCCTCAAGCTGTACTACAAGAGCATGCGCGCGACTGCTCCAGTCGCCGCCGTGCTACTCTGCGCTCCGCCGCGCTGCTATGCGCTTCACCGCGCTCTGCCGCACTACGAGAGCGAGTTTTCTGTACCGTGTACCTGTACTGTGTATCGAACAGCATTATTAATGGGCGTGCTCGGAGTAGCTGCGCTGCGCGCCGCCGCGTGTATCTCCGCTCGAGGGCTCTCAGCTGCGCTCGGGGCCCGCGGATCCGCCCGCGCGTTTTAAGGGAAATGCGCTTCGCCGCACCTCCAGCGGTGTGCGCTGGGCCTTTGGCATTCAATGAGACAAAAGAGGCTGAAAATAAATAAACAAAACGTGTACTAAATGTCACAAACCAACCTGCACTGGGCCCGCATGGTGGATTATAGCCCATTCTCTCTCATAGAGTGGAGGCTGTGTGTCCCCGCAGATGGAACATTATAATATACGTAGGCTTATGATATTATTATGTCCTAAATATAAGGCTTCTATCGTCACCAATCTGCTTCAGCGTAAATAAAATAACTAAATAATTCCAAGTATTCACTTACGTAGTACATTATTTTCTATTTCACGGTCCACAGAGGCTTGTCATAAAGTTAAACGTACAACTTTTCTCACATTTTCCGATGATATTTTGTGTCTCGTTTCTCGAGGAGTTCTCTCCATTATTTCCCGAGGGGTTGGTGTTACGTTGCCTCTACTGTAACTTGTAGGTGTTCCCATACGAGAAAACTGTCACGGTGGCGTATGATTTACCCGCTTTGCATTTGAACATAGTAATTTTTATATTTATATTTTTCATTCTGTCAGTTACGATAAAGCTTAGCCTAATAGATGATGAGTGACTAAAAATATAAATGATTCTGTTTAGTCCGTCAGTTAGATTATCGAAAAATATTGGATACGTGTTTTTTGTTTTATCAAATTAATAAAAATTGACGAAGATAAAAGGTGTCAAACATCATGAGTGGGGGGGCTTTTGACGTCACATTTGAGTAAAAAATGTTCTCAAATGTGACGTCACACGAGTTTTCGCCGCAGTGTATCGTCTTAATTTTTTGTTTACGTGAAAAAAGAGAAAATATGTGTCCAATATTTTTTGGAAATCTATCTGACGGACAAATTAGTTTTTTTTGTCACCTATATTTGTCATCATCATTATATTCATTAAAGAAAACACATCATAAAGACAATTATTAATCTAGATTTTTAATTGACAACAGTTAAAAAGATTCCAGACACCACTTCGAATTAAACATTGAATACGTAAATTACCAAAACACCAGACCCAGACTAATATTTTAAAATGATATAGGTATCAAAACTTTATCAATAAACCAAACACAAAGTTTGTAAAGCACCTAGCTTCAACCTGCCCCAGTCCATTAAAACAATAGTAATTACGAGAATAACTACAATATTTTCAGCGTTGATTCGTTGAAACGTATTTTATTTTACTTCTAAATTTTCTTCCATAGCAGGTTAAAAATGAAAAGGTTTTTTAATAAAGATTTACACCGTCCAATCCTTATTCGACATTCAAAATAAAATGTTACAAGAAAACACGAAATAAACGCATACTATACTATTTTAAATTTGTTGGAAATCGATTTTGGATTGAAAACTTTTAGTAGAGTAAACACATAAAGAATGAATGTTATAGTACTTCCATAGTACCAAATTACTGGGAATTTTTAATAAATTTAATACTTTGTTCCAGATAAAGTTTCACACGGTATCTTCGCCATTAAAATATGATTTCAAAGTACCAGGAAAAAGTATTTATTCCGATGCCAATATAAACTAATAAAATTAAATCAGCATAAATTACAGCATACAATTATATTATTTTAAAATACCGTATTATTATTTTTTGGTGAGGTGTTAAGCGGTATGATTGGAACTGAATCAGAGCCGCTTTCGTGATGTCATTACGAATGAGGTAATCAGTCGTAAAACCATAAAAATGATTGCATCTCATAATAATTCTTAATGTTAATCTCAACTTCTTAATTAATATTAAATTTTAAAAGGTAATCAAAATCAAAGCATTTATTTCAAATAAGCCAGTTACAGGCACTTTTGAATTGTTGAAACAAAGATCAAAATTAAATGTAGCTACAGTCCCAATCACAAGACATAAAACTGTGAAAGTACTGTAGTTGCCCATTCCCTAGCGTAGATCTCTATGGAGAAGAACGGGCAAGAAACTCCATGGACACTCTTTTAAATCAGAATATTGTTACAAAATCTTGGTTATATCATTCATGTTGAGATGGTATATTATGTGAGAACAATGTAGCAAGATGTGCACGTCGATACCTTTGGGTAGAAAGGTCGTATAAACCAAAACCCGACTTTTCAGGAGAGCAGAACAACTTTTTTTATTTACATAAAAATTTATAACTTTTTTGTTTTTGAAGTTATAAAAAAATGATTTATGAGAAAGGTTCTTACAATTTGCAAATGAAAAAGGTTAAATCATCAAAACCTATCTATCTTCTTTAGTTTTAAAGTTAGCTTGGATTTACGTCTTAGAAAAAATCAATTCTTGGTTAATACACCCCATGAAAATGTACTTTAAAAAAACTGTATAGGTCGTATATCCATTTTTGGTAAGCACATTTACTGTCGTAAAAACCCATATATGTAGTTTTTTTTGTATTAAAAACCGTTTATAATCATAGATCAATTGAATTTTGAGTAATAAACAATCCTGTTACTCTCAGAATTAGTAGGAACTTAATTATTATTATTCTAATACCCAATAATGATCGATTCAAATAAAATAAAACTACCTGAAATACGAAATCAACATTTATTAAGTATTATAATACCTTATAGTCAACATTTACTATTATTTCAATAATGGTACAACATACTTAATAGGTTTAACATTTTTAAATTGAAAAATAATTATAACAACTTAAACTAAATTAAAAAAAGCATAACGCAAGCATTAACTTAAGCATAAGCATTAACATAAGCATTAACTTAAGCTAAATTAAAATGGTGTCAAGACAGACAAGAACAATTAAAAATGGACTTACTTGCATCCAACCACTCGGCTAAAAAATTTAAAATGTTCTGGAAAAACGCCAACAAACTAAATGTAAGGCCTAGCCTTCCCGTGAACGTTGAAGGCGTTCATGATCATAAAATGATTGCCAACTTGTTTAGGGAATATTTCACAGTGCAGTCGACGTTGAACCCGTCGCCGCGTGTCGTTGCCGAGACAGTTGTGGCTGAGCGAAGTGTGTATTTCTCAGCTAAAAGCGTTTCAAAAGCTATTAAACACATGCTTGGAGGCAAGTCGCCTGGTCACGATGGTCTCAGTATAGAACACTTTAAGTATGCTGGGGTTCACTTACCAAGAGTGCTTAGTATGATGTTTAATTTGTTTCTATGCCACTCTTATTTACCAGAGCCATTAATGCGCACAGTCGTGGTACCTATTATTAAAAACACGACGTCCGATAAAGCTAACTATCGACCCATCTCACTTGCTACTATAACAGCCAAGGTGCTTGACAGTCTGTTGAATGGTAATCTCACGAGGCACGTTGACCTGCAGGACGCGCAATTTGGTTTTAGAGCCGGTCTCTCGACGGAGAGCGCCATACTCTGCCTGAAACATACTGTCAAGTACTACACAGAGAGAAGGACGCCGGTATACGCGTGTTTCCTGGACCTATCAAAAGCTTTTGATCTCGTAGCATATGACGTGCTATGGGAGAAGCTGGGAAGCGCGGGTGTGCCGGTGGAATGTACCTCTCTTCTCAAGTACTGGTACTCAAATCAGAGAAATCAGGTGAGATGGGCCGGTACTTTGTCGGACGACTACAAATTGGATTGTGGTGTGAGACAAGGGGGGCTAAGCTCCCCATTGTTATTTAATTTGTATATAAATAAGTTGATTGAGCGACTCAGCAGCACTCATGTCGGCTGCTTCGTTGACGACAAATGTGTTAACAATATTAGCTATGCAGACGACATGGTGTTGCTGAGCCCCTCAATCAGCGGATTAAGGAATTTGGTGTCTCAGTGTGAGGCATTTGCTATGTCGCACGGGCTTAAATACAACTCCAATAAGAGTGAAATACTAGTATTTGGAGCTGGCACATACTATCCCGCATATGTTCCTCCTGTCATTCTTAACGGTGCAGCCCTAAAAGTAGTGGACAGGTTTAAGTATCTGGGTCACATAGTAACTGGTGACCTTAAGGATGACGAGGACATAGAGAGGGAGGGCAGGGCTTTGGCAGTAAGAAGCAATATGCTCGCTCGCAGGTTTGCACGCTGCACCAACGAGGTGAAGGTAACACTTTTTAAGGCGTTATACTGCCAGTCCTTTTACTCGAGTGGCCTGTGGGTGAAGCATACGCAGCGAACCTACACAGCCCTGCGCACACAGTATAATAACGCATTTAGGATGCTGTTGGGGCTGCCGTGGCGCTGCAGCGCGTCTGGTATGTTTGCTGAAGCGTGTACGGATGGTTTTCAAGCCATCATGCGCAAGAAAGCAAACTCCTTGCTGCACCGTCTACGAAGCAGCAGCAACAGCATTCTAAATATGATTGCCGCCCGTTTTGACTGTCCTTTCCAGAATCAGTGGGTAAGGACAGCCATAGGCATAAGTTAGATTTAGGTACTAAAAATACTAACATATTTGTAGGTACATTTTTGTGTTACTAACACACTAACATTCTATGTTTATATGTTTTTATTATGTTTTATGTTTTATGTTTTATAATAATGCAACTTATATGGAGATTTCTCTGAAATAAATAAATAATAATAATAATAAACTGAAGAGTGAAATAAAAAAAATCCACTTAGTCATAAAAAACAAAAATTATTCAAACTTCTTCTAAATTAAAGTAATCAGGCATTTGAATCATTTATAAAATTATGACTTGATCGTTTTTTTTTTTTTTTTGTACATATTTAAATGTACTTAATTCAATAAATTATTGAATTAAGCCTTTGTACTAAGGCTTACTTACTTATATATACAAAAAAAAAAAAAAAACGATCAAGAACTAAACGTAACTAACTTATGTACTAAAAAGAAACTTATTTATGATATTTTGTATTCATAATGAGTTTAAAATTATTTATGAGTTGTTACTATAAATTATTTTAATTATTATTATAAATTATTTTAACACGAGCTATGAATTGAGAAACACATTTTCAAAAAAAAAATAGGTGACAAAGAATACAATCATTTAACATAGTCTTGTTTTTTTACTAAATAATATTTTACTAACGAATGAAATGTAAAATTACGTAAATACCAAAAGTTATTATTCTTTTATAATAATAATTAAATTATTCAATTAGCTCTTCCTCGTCTTCTTCGTCGGTTAGCGTAAGAGAGTCAGCCACATTTCCATGGGGTAAGTTAAGATAATCATGGTGGTACCTTTTTGGTATAATGCCATTATCACATAGACGTTTTAAATCTCTATATTTTACATCCGATATTTGCAATTTGTTTTTCTAAAGTGCAGTTGGGGACATAATCATCACCTTTTCATGTGTATCATTGCTTACACCTTGTTCGGGTAATACCGCACGGCTTATTTCACTTTTCAGTTTATGTTGTTATAATTATTCTTCAATTTAAAAATGTTAAACCTGTTAAGTATGTTGTACCATTATTGAAATAATAGGAAATGTTGATTAGAAGGTATTATAATACTTAATAAATGTTGATTTAATATTTCAGGTAGTTTTATTTTATTTGTATCTATCATTATTGGGTATTAGAATAATAATAATTAAGTTCCTACTAATTCTGAGAGTAACAGGATTGTTTATTAGTCAAAATTCAATTGATCTATGGTTAGAAATGGTTTTTAATACAAAAAAACTACATATATGGGTTTTTACGACAGTAAATGTGACCATAAGCTTACCAAAAATAGATATACGACCTATACAGTTTTTTTAAAGTACATTTTCATGGGGTGTATTAACCAAGAATTGATTTTTTCTAAGACGTAAATCCAAGCTAACTTTAAAACTAAAGAAGATAGATAGGTTTTGATGATTTAACCTTTTTCATTTGCAAATTGTATGAACCTTTCTCATAAATCATTTTTTTATAACTTCAAAAACAAAAAAGTTATCAATTTTTATGTAAATAAAAAAAGTTGTTCTGCTCTCCTGAAAAGTCGGGTTTTGGTTTATACGACCTTTCTACCCAAAGGTATCGACGTTAAAAGTGTCCACAGTAAAAACACACAAAAAAAATACAATTTAAAATAAGTAATTCATTCAAATGTCTCTAACTTTGGTCTTACTTCGAATCCAATCATTCCGTTTCCGGTCCCGTAGGGCGATCCCGAGCATAGCTCTCTCCATGCCCCTCTGCGTGACTCGGAACTTCTCGGCGGACTTCTGCGTAAGAGTTATGGTTTCCGTACCATAGGCTAGTACGGGCATGACACACTGTTCGAAGGCTTTGACTCGTAAGACGTAGGGGTATTTTTCCACACAGTAGTTGTTTATTGGCACCGAATGCAGCCCACGCCTGCGCTATTCGTCGTTCCACTTCCGCTGCTTGGTTTTCAAAACCGAGTGTTACCTTATGACCTAAATATATATACTCAGTCACTCTCTCCACTGGAAGCTGGCAGTTTGTGACTTCAGGAATGTTGGTCATTATTTTGGTTTTCCCAATGTTCATTTTGAGACCGGTCTTCTCGGACTCCACCTTTAAATCCTCCAGCATCGTCACCATGTCCTCGACGCTCTTCGAAACTAGGACCAGATCGTCAGCAAACCTCAGATTTGTCAGTCTCTCTCCATCGATCATCAGCCCTTTCCCAGTCCACTGCATCTGCTGAAATATGCGTTCTAGTGCTAGGGTAAATAATTTTGGTGATATTGTGTCTCCTTGCCTGACACCCCTCTGTAGATGGAATTTCTCGGTTTTTTCGTGCAAGGAGACGCAGGCAGCAGCGTTTTGATGGAGGTGATTGAGGATTTGTATGTACCTTTCATCGATGCGGCATCTGGCTAGGGCTCGTTCTATGAACCACCATTCTATCGAGTCAAATGCTTTCTCGTAGTCGATGAAGGCGAGGATAAGTGGTTTCCTGTACTCGTTACATTTCTCTATGACTGTTTTAAGGGTTTGTAGGTGGTCATTGGTACTGAAGCCTGAACGAAATCCTGCCTGTTCTCTTGGTTGGAAAAATTCTAGTTTCCTGTCGAGTCTGTTAACTAGAACTCTCGAGAAGATCTTATAGATATGTGACAGCAGGCTAATGGGTCTATAGTTTTCCAGCTTCTTGATGTCCCCATTTTTGTGGATCAGGGTGATTATTGCGTTGTGCTATGATGCCGGTACTCTAGTTTCCATAATGCATTTTGTAAATAATACTGCGAGCACATTGCTAACGACCCTTCCGTTGATTTTAATCATCTCTGGTAACACGCCGTCTTCCCCTGGTGCTCTCCTATTTTTAAGTTGTTGTATAGCCAGCATTACTTCATCTGGGATGACATCGGGAATTTCTTCGGAGCCGACATTCTGGATTAGTAATCGGGGTTGCCCTAGAGTTGCTATTGTCTGGCTCGGTGCTGCTCGGCTCTTATATAGAGTTTCATAGTACTCTTTTGCTGTTACAAGTAGCTGCTCCTTATTTGTGACTTCTTCCCCACTTCCGTTGAGAAGCTTGAAGATTTGTTTCCTGCCGTCGTTCAGCTTCAATTTAAGAACCCTTCGGTTGTTGTTCTTCTCCAACGCTTCCTGAAAAAGTTAAAAAAAGTTAGAGACATTATGGCCGTAAGCGCATAGAAAGTGGACATGGGCGGGGCACATTGCGAGAATGGACAAGAGCCGCTGGACAAGACGAGTCCTAGAATGGAGACCCAGAGCGGACACGTGAGGGCGCGGAAGACCACCACAGCGCTGGGTGGACGACATCCGACGACACGGAGGTCGAGACTGGATGAGTCGGGCACAAGATCGACAGGAGTGGAAGAAGAGGGAAGAGGCCTACATCCGAGATTGGATAACCAAAAGGCCACCATGATGATGATGATGATGATGAATTCATTCAAATAAGCCATGGCCACTAAGAGATGACCAGTCACACAACTGACAGCGCCCGTTCACGGACATGACGCATGGATTAACACCATTCAACTCAACCATTTTGCAGGGAACTAAATGGTCCGAAACATGCGCCACCATCAGCGAGACATTTGAGTGAGCATGACATACTCTCAACCGCCAGGGCACATTCAAGTCAAGAAAAGACGTAGGTTTTCAGTGACGTGCTTTCTAGTCCATGGTACTCACACAATATGGGCTATGCAATTATATAATACTAAAGAGATTGAATCTATACAATGCAAAGATAGTTGTACAATCTTCAGCAGCTCCAACAATACAATTTAATGCTATCAATTTATGCGCCCCTGTCCTTGTGGAGCAGTGGTCCTGCTCCACAAGGACAGGGGCGCATTGAGCCAAGCATTTTTATCAGCGATATAATCACTCAACTTGTAATATGCTTGCTTACATAGTGTGCGTTTAGTGCTTGTTTTAAATTTCGTCTCATTTAGTTCAAGAATACTTTGTGGAATTTTATTATAGCATCTCAAACAGTACCCCATGAAAGATGAGTCTACTTTAGCGAGTCTGAAGCCTGGCTGAACCAGTTGGTCCCTATTTCTAGTACTGTAATTATGTCTGACACCCCTTTTACCAAAAAGGTGCAGATTTTTTCTGACGTACATTATGTTTTCGTAGATGTATTGACAATGTACCGTCATGATGCCAATATCCTTAAACAGTTTCCTTAGAGAATCGCGCCTACGAAGATTATGATATATATGGCTCTGATGGCTCTTTTCTGCAGAATAAATATAGACTCAATATCTGCAGCCCGTCCCCACAGCAAAATGCCATAAGACATTATACTATAAAAGTAACTAAAATAAACCAGTCTAGCGGTATCTACATCAGTATATTGACGGATCTTTCTAATGGCATAGGCAGCTGAACTTAACCGCCCCGCAAGAGATGTTAAATGAGAACCCCATAGTAGCCTTGAATCAAGCATAATCCCCAGGAAAACCGTTTTATCTACGAATTCAAGTTTCTCTTTATTCAATATTATATCACATTCACTACTTTTAACATTCGGTAAAGCAAATCTTATGCATTTGGTTTTTTTTTTTTCATTTAGTACCAAATTGTTTGCTGTGAACCAATTTTGGACCTGAAGTAGGGCATTATTCACGTCATATAGATTTTGGGCCCGCCTATTTATCTTGAAAATTAGGGAAGTGTCATCAGCAAATCATATCATATCAATCATAGGGTAGATCATTTATACATACTAGAAAGAGGAAAGGACCCAATATTGAGCCTTGTGGAACCCCCATTTTTACTTTTAACCCCTGTGAATTAACACCATTTATTTGAACATGTTGTTGTCTATTATTCAAATAAGATTTTACCAAACTAAGTGCAAGTTTACCCAGGCCGTAATGCTCAAGTTTCAAAAGTAATGTGTCGTGATTTACGCAATCAAACGCTTTGGAGCGGTCACAAAAAACTCCTATAGCATCTTGAGACTCTTCCCACGCAGTAAATATGTGCTTTAATAAGGTTCCACCGGCGTCAGTTGTACAACGTCCTTTGGTGAAACCATACTGTTGATCATGTAAGATTCTGTTGGTGTTAAAATGATAGAGCATTTGATTGAGCATAACTTTTTCAAAAACCTTGCTAAAAACTGGTAACACGGATACAGGTCTATAATTATTAGTATCTTTACTGTCCCCGGATTTGAAAAGAGGTATAACTTTACTGTATTTCATTAAATCAGGGAAAACTCCTTGGTCTACACATGAATTAAAAATTAAAAAAGCTAAGTAAGGGGCTTTAGTCTCAAGTATGGATGTACCCTTTGATAGATATTCCCCATAGATCTTCGGTTAGTTTGCAGTTCATTATCATCATATGCCTAGCCTTTTCGGCCAACTATGTTGGAGTCGGCTTTCAGTCTAACCAGATGCACTGGGTACCAGTATTCTATATGGAGCGACTGCCTATCTGACCTCCACAAGCCAGTTAGTACTGGCTTATACGATATCCCTTTGTAAGAGTGTTTTTCAGACTAACCGTAGTAATTAAGAGTCCTATTACATTTTTTACGTAAATTCATGATTTTTGACGCAGTAATTCTCAGCAGCAGTAAGATATTTTAATTATTTGCTTAAGAATAACGATAGTGCCATTCTTTTTCTTGTAAGTTGGAGTTACATATTTTCATTTTTCTTTTCGTGTAATTTACTATAAATATTTTACGAACTCAGTTTGCAAGAAAAACCGTCGACGATGGAACTTTAACGCTCAAATTCACATAGTTACATTCAATTCTTATAAAAGGTAAAATTACTAAAAGATAAGTTGAATGTTTTACTTGTTTATTGGAGTTTTAGAATTTCTTTAAATTCCTTGAGTTTTCACGGAAAAAATCGTAAAGAAATAGTAATTTAAGCCATAAATGTCTTAATTCAGCGTCCATTATATTCCAAATAAACTCAATTTTATCAAACAAATTAATATGATATAAAACTTCGATCTACAATAAATATGTTTCATTAGTTTTCGTTTGTCAATATAATAAGGCAAAAATACAATAAATAAAATTAAAGTACCTACTATAATTCTCAATTCAGCTCGCTCCTCAGTCTCATGTCAGTCTCGTCTCTAATATTCGTCAATATCAATCGACAATCGTCCAAATATCGCTATTATTATCGACTCGTGTACGCCGACCGAAATAATTTGATCCAGGAAGTAAAAATCAAAAATTTGCCTAAAAAATGTAATAGGACTCTTAAGACTGTATTTATTATTATTATTTTGTATGGTATGGAGTAATTTTACAGTATAAATAATTGATTTCCACACGTCGAGTACGCAGGCATAATCCATATACTCGATCGCCTACTAGGAATAATTAATAAAAAGACAGAAATCAAAAATTTCATCACAAATTCATTGCTCATCCGAACGAAAATACGATTTCAATCCTACTTTTATCTAAAAGTTAGTTATCTAAATCAAATTCACACCCATTAATTTGGCTGCTACTTCAATATTATTCGATAATTCTCTTAGCACAAATCAGAAGCTTCACTTTTTGTCTTTCACTCGGCATCGCTCACTCAAAGTGAAACGTCTGAATAAAACAAATCAAAAATGAAAATATTAATGAATTTGTGAGCTGCTACAACGATGTTAGATTTCAGCATTTGGCGTTTTTCACTCGCCAACTAAATGAGCTAAAAATGAAATGAAATGAGCAGATCGTTCATGCTACGGTTTTTTCTATAGGTGACGTGTCTTGGAATGTAACAAAAATGAATATTTACTTGAGTGAACCATTCACTCGTGCGATGCGTCAGATATCAGCAAGTCACGCACCTTTATACCTCGTAGGTGTGTATTTACATAGCAGAGTCTACATAAATCAGTCAATGTAATTTTATTCTGAAGAATTTATCGCGCATATTTATTTATTATTCAACATACATACCCTTTTTGCAAAGTGTAAAGAGATTGGAATGAAAAAAAAGAATACTTTTTAATATTATTAAAGAGTTCAATTTAAAATTGAAAATAAAGGAAAAAGTTTTTGATTGTAAATGCACACTTTATAACACGAAATGAAGTTTCTGATGAGATAACGGGTAATAAAGTAATATAGATGAAGAAGACATAAAAAAAAACTCAAAAAAAAATAATTGGGAAATGGGCAGGACAATGGGCGTTGATTATCTTAAAAGCAATTACCGTGGTCAGCGCTTTCTCCTCGCAATGGAACTTCCGTTTCTGAAAGCTTTAAATGAATAACTATCCTCTTCTGTAACCTATTAACTAGGGCATGTGACACCGAGTTTTGGTTTTCAACCGGTTTTCCCATTAACCCGATATTGATAAAACCACTGTTATAAATGGGTTTTTAAGTGAAACAATAATTTTATCGTCAGGTCGATGTATCACTTTAACCTTTGCTGTACCTGTCAACGTTATAATTACAATTTTGACACCTAAAATTTCTAAAAAAGTAATTGATGCCCGAAGATTTAAATTGCTAGATGTACCTACTTAGGTCACACGAGCCTTCACACTGATGATGGTACCCTACACATATTTTGATTAATTAAATCGCATATTTATACAAGACCAGTTTACGCCTACGGCTTCGTCCACGTGGAGTCCGAGAATCAACCCACGGGATCGTACTACCAGGATAAAAAGTACTTTCGAGTTTCAAACTATCTGTGTGCCAAATTTTATCCATGTCCGTTCTGTAATTTTTGCGTGAAAGAGTAATAACATATCCCCACAAACTTTCGCATTTTTAATAGTTGTATCATAAGATTTACACAAGATGTGTGAGCGCACTATCCAGACTTTTAAGTTAGAGTGAGCGAGACTATAACGATACAAAAACATTGTTTATTTTTTGACACGATAGGGGGGAGTCTAGTGATTTAAATCTTCGTTTATTCCTGCTGACTTAGTGGCTTTTATTTATTTATTAAAGCTAAGCTTGTTGCTCGTTTGCGTCATACAGTTTTTTTGTGCTATTTCATCAGGTCATAAATTTTTAAATATATGGATAAGAGCATAGTAAACCGCTATAAGTGGTAATAAGCCAAATGTCATAGACGAGGTGCGGTGAGCAACGTCGTTGATGTGTTTTTGTTTGCCGGTTACTACCGGCCATAATGCCTCGGCTGTTTTCTATAACTTACATATAACTTTTAGTTAATATCCCTACGCTGTTTTAAGCTTTCACGGTTCATAACTATACTTAAAATGTCACTTACGAAATACCGGGAGCTCAAAAATAAACAATAACCACGGAAGATATCCCGAAAGTGACATTTTAAGTATAATACTAGGCCTCTTTGTAATATTTTTGTATTTCAATTATTTCAATAAACAATTTTATTTTATTTTATTTCATTTCATTTCAATATAATGTCTCGTAGCTATCGGTGATTCCATAAACAAAGTAAGCTTGGAATATCCTATCCGCGTCACCTACTTGTCACTTGGAGGACTGTAATTCATAGACAAAAAAAAAAAGCTTTTCTGAGACGTTTTGTTTCTAACGGTCCGCAAGCTAAATGTCAAACAGTTACGGCCGTTTTCTATAACTTACTTACGTATAACTGTTAAAACTGTTAAACTGTTAAATGATACCATAACGTAACCCACAAAATCCAAATAAAATTATGATTCTTGCGTAAGAAATTAAATTGAAAAGATCACCACTACAACTCAGCTCAAGTACTAGGTCAAGGTCAGGCTTTTTCTTCACCATTAATTCTTCTTCTTCGTAATAATCACTCAGAACCTCAGCAACAGGTAAAGTTATTCACGCGTATAATAGCAACATATTCTGAATATCCGATCCTCAAAATGGGTCAAATCGAGTCGCGTTTATTACGAGTACATCAGGAATTCGTTGAGGTGAGGTGGTTCACACTTCACAGTTAGGGTTGCTATCCGTCCGAATTTGTCCAGCATTTTGCCCGCTGTCTGGACTTTGTTTTGCATTATTCTTCTTTATGAAATGGGAAGAAGATGTGCAGAACCGGGATCAATGGAAGGAGGCCAGCAGTAGCATAGTACAAGTCAGATCATCATGATCATCATTTCAGCCGAAAGACGTCCACTGCTGGACAGAGGCCTCCCCCAAGGGTCGCCACATTTACCTTTTCCATGCGAATCGTATCCAATGGATTCCCGCAACCTTCATTAGGTCATCGGTCCACCTAGTGGGAGGCCTTTCAACGCAACGTCTTCCGGTTCGCGGTCGCCACTCCAAAACTTTTCGGCCCCATCGGCCAACCATTCTGCGAGCAATGTGCCCTGCCTACTGCCTTTTAAGTTTAACAATTCTTCGGGCTACGTCGATAACCTTGGTCTTTTTGCGGATGTCTTCATTTCTGATTCGATCACGTAAGGAAACTCCGAGCATAGCCCTCTCCATTGCACAATTCAGATATAGCAACCTAAAGAGGAATTTAAATGAACACAGAAAAAGAATACCAGTCTTATTTCTGGATTTCTGTTTTTTTTTTCTGTACTGCCTCGTTTTTCTATTGGTTGCTAGCGCAACTGCTGACCATGAGGGTCCTGGGTTCGATTACCAGGTCAGGCAAAGTGTTATTGGATTTTCCATCAGCACCCCTAGCCAAGTTACAAACGTTTCGTATCGATTCTCTTTCTACAATCGCAAGCGCCTTGGCGTAAGCGATTGTAGAAAGCGCTGAATTGGTAGCCAAGTTGACACGACCGAGTCGATCGCTCGTTCTCTAATGTCTGTAGAAAAAACCTACACTTTAGTCTATAGTGAGCGTTCCTACCAAAGAGTTTAGCGATCAACATTGTAGAAACGATAACATTATGTTCTATCATTTTGAACGATGTAAACTTCTACGAATTTTCTATTCGTTTGTATTGATCACGTGATTTAACGTTGAGATGATGTCATTCCCATTCATTTGAATAGTTTTCTACTAGCGTTAACGATTGTAGATTGTCAACTTGGCTAGGGGTGCAGGAATTTCTCAATAGCAGCCACGGAGTCTGGATTTGCGCCCGGTTGATGGCAATAGGCTTGCCTCCTATTACATGGGACTTGTGCATAACTAGCTAAATGTGGGTGTGGTGTCCTATTAGTTACACGCTGCCTAACCCTTCGGGGATTACAGGCGTGATAATATGCTATGTGTGTTATTTCTGGATTTTAAACCTAAAATGTCACTTAAATTACGTATCTTCCGTGATAATTGGTTATTTTTGAGCTCCCGATATTTCGACGCTGTTGCAAGTGCCATGATCGCGGGTTAACTGGAGAATGCGGGTGGATGAATTATCACGGAAGATATCCCGTAAGTGACATTTTAAGTATTGTTTCTGGATTTTGTTCAAAAGTAAAGTAAAACTTTTCAAAATTTGATAAGATAAATTGATAACCCTATTCGCAGTAAAAACCGCTAACTTGATTTAGGAACGTCACACATTCGCTCGCACCTCTAGAGTGCCTTCAAAACCGCTTGCTTCCCTTGTCGCGGTAGAGGAAATTCACGAAGGTAGGAAATTCCCGCAAATTATCGATTGTCTGAACTGACAATTGAGTATTATACTAGATTTTTTTTTTGTCATAAATGGAAAGATCATATATATGTTTCATAACAAACAATTTTTATTTTATTTTTTTTCGCTGTAATTAGAAAGTTATATTAGATTAAAAATACATTCTCGAACCCCGTACCGAAAACACGCCGACAGTTCCCGAATAAACCCGAGCGCGTATGTGACGTCACAATGTTAATACTTACTCATCATCATCTTCCTGCCCTTATCCCATGTTACTTGGGGTCGGCGCAACACGTGTTAATACTTACTCATCGTACCATAAAGCTGATACAGTGTTTTGACCTAGCATCGATGATTTCTTGTTATTATTAAAATTCTGTTCCTCAAATACTATGAGTGTGCGTTAACTAAGAGAGTTGGATAAAAGGATCATATGTCAACACCATTAAAAGTTATATATTTAGCACGCAAGATTCTTAATTTACCCTAATAAAATCCAAGTGCGTAAATACGGTCATCGCCATATTGTGAGCCGAGGCTAGAAATCATAAAAAAATAGTTTTCGGACATCCAAGCTCCACTATGTTGAGAATAATTGACTCGTCATTTAATTATGTGACGAATTCATCCATAGTTCCATTTAAATAATTAATGGTAATGATGATTTTGAAATCTAAAGTCGAAGTTTCGCGGCAATCTTGCGTGTTTACATTTTTATTTTTCACATTATATCACACAGACGCATAGATTCGAAAACAAATATGACAAATATCATTCCAAATATTTTATACAACATGAACATACCCAGATCTTAGCGTAATTTACTAACACATGACCAATAACACGTAATATTTATTACCACTACTCAATTTGTATTTGTTATTGACGTTGACGACATGACATGCCGATATTATTTTTTTTAAATCTTTGTGATGTGTGAAAGCGATTATTCCAATCGATTATTTTTTTGTAAATTTGGATTAACTCGAGTAATTAAATTAAGGATTGTAATAATCGACGAATGGAAATTAAAATAATCTTGTTTTAAGCGTAAAAACAATAAATATTTATTATATTATTGTGCTTTTTTATAGGTAATCTTAATAGTATTTTGTATATTGTGTAGGTATTCAAACCAACTCAACAATAAACAGTACAGATTGATCCATGGCTAAATTCGCGCCGATTTTTTCGAAATCAAAATTTAAATTAGAAATGCACTCGCTGTTCAAAATTACATTGTATTTAAATTTACTATTTTTTGAAGTGATAACTTCTTCTGGGAGGGTGACTCGATTCGGAACGGTAACGAAGGAGTTCGGGAACGAAGTAGTTCCTGAATTACTGACGATGGATCAATGCACAGCCAAACCGCTGATCGTAGAGACCTGAAACTTAGAGGGTGTGTTCTTTGTATGACGTAGGCATCCGATAAGAAAGCATTTTCCGAAGTTCTACCCCATATTAGTGCTTCTGATTTAAATTACTTTTTATTTTGACACATGTCTAAAAACCCAATCCAATTGTATTGAAAAAACTGACTGTACAAGGATCTTTTGGCGCGTGGACAAAATCTGAACTAACGCCACTAATTTGTTTATTTTTAAACAATTTCAATATCAAATAGGTAGTTCAACATAAATTAGTTTAATTTAAGTTATCACTTCAGTCTAGCGTCCCGTTAGTTGGAAATAGTGCGCCAAGGATCTTGGTAGGTATTGTAAAAATCTGTTGAGGTTTTAGAGTTGATAATATTTATCTATCTTTGGTGGATCAATCAAAACTATAACCAAGATCCTTGGCGCACTATATCCAACCTTCAGTTATTACAAAACAAAATTTACAATAAATAAATGATGTAGTAAATAAAAATACTCATAAATGTGAATTGCGAGCGCATTCCAAGTTTAAATTTAGAAACTAAAAAATCGACGCGAATTTAGCCGTAGCCTTGTTTCTCATTAATCTCCTTCTCGTGAAATCATTGCATCGAATAATTACTAAATTATATTATTAAAAATGATAGTATAAAATAATTAATAAAAATTACACCAAGGAGCTTTCAGTATTCAGTATCAACTCTTTTTTTCCAGACTTCATTTCATTGCGAGTATCGATTAGGCTGAATTCAACTTTTTAATCGTGATTGCGAAACTTGCGTTTGCGGTCAGCACTTCTAAAAGAAGTGTTATGTTGCAACATGGTTTTTTTAGTCATATTGTCAAGACTTTGATTGTGTTGTGCTTGTGTATGAAAATTATGTATGAATAATGACGAAAATAAGAACGCAGATAGAATGTTACTGTTTTCATTTTGACCTTTCGAGTTTTATTAGCAAACGAGAAGCTTCTATAAGCACAATATTTTCAGTGCATGTAGGTTACCTATTTTAGGAAGGGTGTAGTACTAAGTATTTTACACATATTTGGCAATAAACTAATGTCGCTGTCGTTTTACCGACCTCAACGCGTTATTGTAGATATTAACTACAAACTTATTGTATGAAACAGCTGCCGTGACATATTTTTCATTATAAAATTTAATGCTGAAAGTTCACGAAAATGCACACTGTATTGTTAAGCAAGTCCTTTAACATTGTGACGTAGCCAACATGGCGACCGATTTTGGCGCGTTTCTAGTCACGTGACTAATTTCAAAATTTTATCAATTTTAAATTGCCTATAATAAATAAATAAAAAAGAATTGATAGTTTTTCGCTTCTATCATTACTATCATTTATGATAAAGATTTAAATTATATTTAAAAAATGATGTTTTTTTTTTTTTGAACAAGTCAATTTCCGTTTGACGCGTATGTTGTTATTTGATTTTGTTGGTGACTAATCGTCTTTACACTTAGCAATTGTCATATTTTGGGTTGTTATTGTACAGACGTGTCGAGGACATTAGTGAATCTTATAGGGGTTTGGATGGAGTAATTATGTAATATTGTTGTTGAGCACAACCAACGTTACAGGATATAACTAACGGATATATCTATTGGTCGAGAGGTATAGGTACTCATGAGATCGAGAATCGAATGCTTTTATTCTACCTTAATTATAATATTTTTTTTGTACAAGCCCGCCACACTATTCCCAAACCACTGTAACTCCTAAGAGCCAGAATCAACAGTGGCGACCACCAGAAAAGCGCCGAGACAATAAAGCTCGACGAAGTCCCAGAGAATGAATTTAACTGTCTTGGATCCCGCAACGAAATTAATCAGAAAAGTATAACGGAGGAGTAAGAAAGTTTATATTCCGCCTTTAATTTTTGTGGAATTAATGACCACAAGAAAGTATGAGATTTATTATTCATGAAATAATGTCCTTGTATGCATTAACTAATAGAGTCTCCAACAAATATGACGTTTATGACAAAACGATGCTTCTCTAGTCAAATCATAAACTCGTGATTACGAGTCAACACAGGCACTGCAAAGTATCCAACCTGTGTTATGTACTAAAATGTAAAAACTTCCATTCAGAAAAGAAAAATCACGTACATTTCACGTAAATTAATTCTGGTGATCATTTACTAATTTTGGCAATCAAAAGTGTTTTTTTTTGCCGTTACATTTTGCTTAATCTGGTGGTTCGTTAATTGTATGCCTTAACATAACATCTCGCCATGTAATCCCTTAGGGCTTAGACAGAGAGGTGTAACAATACCTAATAGTACATTCAGTCAAAAAAGTATCGGGAATGGATGATTTGTTTATGGTTCCAAATTCAAATTTTTGTTTTTTTGTAGTTGTTAGATTGGCACAACTGTTTTCCATTTTGGCGCGGAGTTTGAGTTGCATCTGTTATTTATATTAAATACAATGCTGGTTTTAGTAATATCATATATAGTGTGTATTGCGAATTTCATAATCGACAAAAATATCGAACAAAGAGTTTGTCTTAAATTTTGCATCGCCACTGGAATTTCGTGTTCGGAGTCACTGAAAATGTTACAGAAGGCTTACGGTGAATCGACTTTATCAAAAACTCGTGCTTATGAGTGGTTCAAAGCGTTCAAAAGCGGTCGAGATGTGATGGAAGATTTGCCTCGCTCTGGTAGGCCGTCAACGTCTGCAACTGAAGTTAACATCGCAAAAGTGAAGAAAATAGTGACTGAAAATCCCCATTCAACTCTGAGAGAGATAGCCGCCGAACTTTCTGTATCTCACGAGTCGATCCGTACCATTTTAACTAATCATTTGGGTATGAAACATGTTGCTGCTCGGCTAGTCCCAAAAGATCTGAATTTTCTCCAAAAACTCAATCGCATGAAAGTCGCTGAGGACATGCTAGAACGAGTCAGTTCGGACCCAACATTCATAAAACGCATTGTTACTGGTGACGAGACGTGGGTTTACGAGTTTGACATGCAAAATAGTCAACAAGCTTCGGAGCGGCGCCTTCCAACTGAACCGAAACCGAAAAAACCACGCCAAAGTCGATCAAAAGTCAAAGTCATGTTGACTGTTTTCTTTGACTATCGCGGTGTTGTGCACTCTGAATTCTTACCGGAAGGTCTAACGGTAAATAAAGAATATTATTTGCGCGTTATGCGGCGTTTAAGAGAGCAAATTCGACGAATAAGGCCTGATTTTTGGAAAAAAAAATCTTGGATTTTGCACCACGACAATGCGCCTTCGCACAAGGCTATCATTGTGAACGAATTTTTGACCAAACACTCAACAAATACCATCCAGCAACCACCATATTCACCAGATATGGCTCCTGCTGACTTTTTTCTTTTTCCTGAACTCAAATTACCACTTCGTGGCACCCGTTTTCAATCGATAGAAGACATAAAGGAGAATTCGCGGCGAGAACTGAACTCAATTCCGGAAGCAGCGTTTAAAAAATGTTTTGATGAATGGATTATTCGTTGGCGCAAGTGTATCGTTTCTAAAGGAGCATACTTTGAAGGTGATAAAATAAATTTGGATGAATAACAGACATTTTGTGTATTATTGATCTTTTCCCGGTACTTTCTTGACAGAGTAGTACACTAACATTTCCCAAGTTATGTCTAAGTCCCATGTTTTACAGAGAAATTCTAAATGGAAAAACCCAATAACACTTTGCTTGACTTTTGAATCAAACCCAGGATTTCTAAAAACTAATGTAATAATTATATTGTTGACATAATTTACGTTACGAAAAACGTTAAAACACGTGCTAAGCTCCTGTCAATAGAACCAACCGTCATGAATAGAAAACATAACAATATAAGCCTTAACTACAGGGCAAAGCCCTCTTTACGTACTGATAAGGAATAGGGTTCACCACGTGTCGAGCTGGTAATCATACGTATGATTACTATACGTAATCATAGTAATATTCAAATGCGAAAACAACATGTCTGTGTGTCTGCCTCCTTGGCTGTTACATTTTCACGTTCTAACGGCTGAAAGGATTTCCATGAAATTTTGGTGCATAGGAAGAGCATTGATAGATCAGTGGTGTGACTATCGGACTGCGAAGTCATAGGTTTCAAGTACAAACCCCAGACACGCGCCTGTGATTATTCAGATTCATGTGTAACAACAACAACAGCCCATAACGTCCACTGCTGGACATAAGCCTCTCCCATGATGGGAGGACTTTGCCGTAACCTCCACGCTTGGCAGGCGGATTGGAGATCGCAGTGATGAAAGACTAACAGAAAACGCTGCTGCCCATTCTCTGGTCTACCGAGGCGTAAGGTGTTCTGCCTCAGACATTAGTCGCCTTATACGACGTGAGTGTAATGGGTTGCTTTTATTCTACTCTGCCGGATACCACACGGCCACGGACTCATGTGCGTATTGTATAATTAATATCATTTGATTCGTTGAGGAAAACGTCGTGAGGAAACCAAAGATGCCTGAGAGATATTGTCGACGGCATTAAAGCTAATTCAAGGTTCATGGGCGATATTAAAACTCTGACACAAGGTTTAGGCACTAACCAAAATGAAGAAAGCTAAAGCAAAGCTAAAAGCTAAGCTGTATATTTTAATTTGTGTGTATATATTTTTTTAATTTTGTGAGCAATAAAGAATAAGAATAAGAAAGAGCATGACCTAAATTAAGAAATAGGATACTTATTAGTACGTTCCCGTCGTTCAATTTCTAACCAATTGTGTAGATGACATCATAAAACAATAATTACAAGACACCAATCTATAAAAAACAAATGTTATTTTGGGCCTGAAAACTCGATTTATTTTCAATTAATTTCCAAATTCGATTTTTAGTTGCTTTGAAATCAATAAATAGTTGATTTAGTGAGTTGAATAAACAGTGACGTCACATTTTGCTATTGCCATACAAAATCTATGAGAGAACCGCGTTTTGACAGCTCTTCAAAAGTATCTCAATTGATTGGTGTGTCATCTACCCTATTGACGGGCGAAGCCGCGGGTAAGAGCTAGCTCCCAATTATTTCGGTCGGCTTGTTAGCAAATCCTTTCAGTTTGAGCCACAAAGTAACTTGTTTGTCGGAATCAAAACTGTGAGGGTTGTTTTGTGGTTTTCAAAGAGATAATATAGAGTGGTTCGTTTGAGGAAATTAGCTGCCTGGGTGTATTTCACATGTGTAAACTTGTTTTTAGGGTTACGTTGGCGTATGGCAAAAACGGATCCCTTATACAGGGTGTAAAAGACCTCATCACGAAGCCGTCAACCAAGCATTCTGTACATCAAATTATGTAACTTTACGCAAAAAAAATTGCTGGGAAACGACTTTTATTTTTGGGGTGAAAAATCATGTTTTGTGGTAGAACTCAATGTAACGCACTCAAAACATTGTGCTGATGGATGGATTGAATAGTACAGGGGTCGTGGAGGTGTTTAAAGTAAAAATCTTGCATTAAAAACTTGTATTTAAAAAAAAAACTTGTCAAAAAGTTGGAACTTTGACCCCCAATATCTTCGTAACTAGAAGCAGGTATGGTGTAGAACAAAAAAATGATATCAATGACGAGGAGAAAAGTGCCTTTCGGCTTCTTTAGGAGGTGTTTTACACCCTTTAGATTCATCCTGTCCGTACGTATGTCACAGATCTTTGACAGTCGTTACAGGTAGTCAGTCGCCCGAGAGTCTGACAACCAGTCTTACCAAGGGGTGTCGTATTACCCAGTACTAACTGGGTTGTGGAGGTCAGATAGGCAGTCACTGCATATAAAATACTGATACTCAGCTGCATCCGGTTAGACTGGAAGCCGACTCCAACATAGTTCGGAAAAGGAAAGGCGAATCAGGAATTTTTCAGTGGCAGCCACGGAGTCTGCATTCGTGCAACGTTGATGGCAATAGGCTCGGCTCGCCCCCTATTACACCTCTAAAAACATAACTGTCGAAATCTGGGTGTAGGTACCATGAGGTTCACCTCTGCCTATCACCCCTGCGGATTACAGGCATGATGTTATTTTATGTAAGTTATTAATATTTCAACCGCAAAATCATTCTGTTATTAACTCGAAGTTAATTTAGTTCATGTCGACAGTCGTCAAAACTCAATTTCCTCGCTTCAATTTAACGTGAATTCGTTGACCGCTTTCAGGGCAGGCAGTCTCGACATAGACAGCGACAAATTCGCTAACTTTCGATCGCTGATTACTAAAGAATAAATTCGGTTGCAATGATGATGCTTGCCAGTAACGCAAGTCTTTACATCCAAGATGCGATTTTCACAAGCATCATTATTGCAACCGATTTTATTCGTTAGTAACACTAGTTTACAAAATTGAACTTTTTTTTTATACCCCAAAATATATGTATATAAATATGTTAATCTACCTTCCTTAAACCTAAAAGTGTTAGCAGAAATATTTTATCACGTCACAGTTTCTTCCTGCAGTCAAATGTTTTTTTTAACTACATAACGTGGTGACGACAGTTTATTGTTTATTTGTTCGCTTCAAACGACATTATCTTATTCCGGATTAATTTTAAATTTCGAGTAGAAGGTATTAACAAAGTTCTGATCGTTTTTGTTATGATTGTGGACGGTTTATATTTTCAAAAAAGAGAAGACCCATTGTAGATTCATTAAAAAGTGCACATCTTCATTATTTTGGATTTCCCGTTGCAAATCAAGATAAAAAAGTGGGTGGGGTTCAAAAGATGGGAGTAAACATGTGATTTAAGATTCATTTTCTGCACTCGCATCTGAGTTTTTTCTCTGAAAACTTAGGAAGTATGAGTGACGAACAAGGCGAACGTTTTCACCAAGATTTAAAGGTTTTTGAAGAAAGACATCAAGGATTTTGGGATGAAAACATGTTAGGGGATTAATGTTGGTCCATTATAAGAGAAACTAATTTAAATAGCTGTAAAAAGAAGGCAAAAAATATTCATTTTTATTTTGTTTAGTGTTAATACCAAAATTATGTATTTCAGTTAAGATAATAAATATTTCTTAAACCAGACGTGACAGATTTTTTTTATTATTTTTTCTGGATAATTCTACCTAAATGAATAACAAAATAACAACTTTCAGCTGGGGTATGAAAACCGTGTAAACTAGTGTAATCAGCGATTGAAAGTTAGCGAATTTGTCGCTATCTCTGTCGAGACTGCCAGCCCTGGAAATCCCATACGTTTGCAGATACAATTTGAAACGAACGAATATTTCGCATGAAGGAGGAAAGACAATGAAGTTAAGTAATTCAGTAAGTAAAATTTTATTTGTTTAACGGCTCAGTCTCAAAATGACCACTTCTCAAAATGACCACAGGTAGCAAAAGTCCCTTTCTCAGAATGTCCCTTTCGCAAAATGTCCCTTTCGCAGAATGTCTCTTTCTCAGAATGTCCCTTTCGCAAAATGTCCCTTTCGCAAAATATCCTCATGATACATTGCATGCAAGATGATAATAATAATATACAGAAAAGTTCTAACATGTTTAGCCGCATATTGTGGCGTACAAATTGAATTGAAGAGATGGTGCATAAACCGTGATAATATTCATCAAAATTACATTATATAAATTATGTAGGTACTTATTAAATCATTATTTTTCATTAAAGATTAGGTATCATCACAATTCAGCAGGTATATTATTTAGATAAAATTAAATGTCAAAGTAGTCAATACATTAGTTGATAAAAATATGAATACAATACAGTACCGCTAATACAATACTACCATTAAAATGACAATTCCAAATTACAATACAACAAATTAGTTACACCTCGATAAACAACCAACCATAGTTACTTACCTCGATAAACTTTCAGTAAGCTTGAACAAACTTGTTAGTTTATCAACTATTGTCGTCCGGGTCTTAGTTCGCTCGCTTCGCTTGCTCTCAAGACCCCGCCATCCCCTTCGAACCTAACTTGTCCGGAGTCGGGGTGCCCCAAATAAAAAAAAAAGTAAATAAAAAATAACAAGTTAAACTACTGTTAAAAACGGGTGCCACAATGTAAGTAAGTAAATCTATCTTGTTATGCACCAAGAACACGTCGGTTAGCCGAAGTATGCTAACCTCCTAAATCTCTAGCTTTATATAATCATTCATACCGCAAGCAGAGCTCAAACATTTGTCTAAATTTCACTAAAGGATAAACCAATATTGTTTTAACCCTCAATCTTCATGAAACGTTTGAGTGTAGGTACATCACATAATATAAAAAGAGATTTTATTGTTTCTTTCCTTGGGGACTGGCACTGTACTTCTTAACACAGGTTATCTATCCTAGCTAGGAATACCCACCCACCATTTTACTGTAGTCTTTGTACACTATGCGATTCTGTAAATTGTGACATGCTATGTTTTTGATGAATAAAATATATATTATTACATAAAACATTATAATTATTACCTATTATGTAAGTAGAAGAAGAATGAAGAAGACATGCTGAGCCGACCCCAAATGAATTGGGATAAAGGTAAGAGAATGATGATGATGATGTAAGTAGGAGGTAGAAACCCCAGTCTAATCAATACTTATTAGCATACTAGCTTATGCCGCGTAGAGTTACCGCGGGATACAATGTATTTGGTATATATTATTATATTTATAGTGTGTAAAAGACCTCATCACGAAGCCGTCAACCAAGCATTCTGTACATCGAACTAAGTAACGTTACGCAAAAGTTATTGCTGGGAAACGATTCTTTTATTTGGGGCGAATAATCATGTTTTGTGGTAGAACTCAATGTAACACACTCAAAACGTTGTGCTGATGGATGGATTGAATAGTACGGGGGTGGTGGAGGTGTTGAAAGTAAAAAAATTACATTAAAAACTTGTATTTAAAAAAACTCGTCAAAAAGTTGGAACATTGACCCCCAATATCTCCGTAACTAGAAGGTTCCCAGGTAAGGTGTAGAACAAAAAAATATCGCAATGACGAGGAGAACAAGTGTCTTGCGGCTTCGTGAAGAGGTGTTTGTTTTACACCCTTTATATTATTTTATGGTATTACCTAGCCTCTCCGCAGCTATCTGTCACACATTGTATATCGCTGTCCTACAATTGATAGCTATCTGTCACACTTGTACTACGCGCACCCGCCTCCCAAAAAACTGCATTAAAAACCGTCTAAAACTGTCTCCTCTAGAGCTTATACCTCTGTGTTCAATTCGTTACTAAATTCCTCAATAATAAAATCGAACATTGCAACACTATTCCACTGACAACTTGCCGAAAAAAAAAAAGAAACTTCCATTTGACATTAGACGACTGGCGGTGAACACTAAAATTTACCTGCGCAGCAAATGTCGTGAGTACTCTGGTATTATATATTATATTTAATGGTAGCTGATACTATTATATATCAAAATTATCCTTGTGAACCGTGCTTCATTATTTTGTCAACGTAAATTCGTTTTGGAATCTCGAAGTTGCAATATTTCGCCCGTGAAAAAGTAGTTATTATATGTACCTATAGTGATTGTGTTGTGTGAAGAAATACGTGATTTAGTGACTAAAACGTGTGTGAAATGGGAAAAACAGTGCTTAATTAGTGAGGTGATTAGATTGTTCAACTATCTACACCAAAAAACATGTGGGTTTGTGTGTTTTTTCATCCAACACCGGCTGCCAAAAATTAGTTCCCAGATGTAAACAAACAGTGAGTATCTAGTTTCATAAGTATATTTAGATATGATGCTATTGAGCTATAAATGAGATTGTGGTCTTGTTGGAAAGGAAATATAGTCTAGTTTATTTCTTTAATGTTAAAATGGATAAAAAACTAAGAGAAAACTGATATTTCTAGCGAAATATCAGTTTTTGTAACTATTTTTTGCTATACATTATGACTTGGAGTATATAATTAAAGTATTTCATTTTGATTTCTAGATAAGTAGATTCCTTATCTAATCAGCTTGACAACAGTATTTTTGAAATTGCTCTAGGACTTGTAGTTTTTGAGCTACAGGTGTTTTTATCGGATCGGGCAGAAAATGTTTTGAAAACTTGCAAAAATTTTTGCGCGTGAGCGGTTACGGTATTTTGCAAATCCGCGCGCTTGGCTGCGGAGAGGCTCACTAACTGGGTTGTGGAAGTCAGATGTGTGGTAGATACTACAAATTTCATTTGGAGTGGTCAGAGTAAAGTGTAGTTCATTTTCAACCCACTGTGTACTCTGCTCTAGTAACAAAATCCCTTCCTCATTTGTATTTTTACTGGCAAGACATTTGTTATCAAAATGCTTTGCTAGGGTGTTAGCTACTTCTTCGGGATCAGCAACTACTTCGCCGTCAATTTTTAGTAGTAGATGTTCCGTATGCATAACTTTTGACCGGTTTGTGTATTTGTTAACAATTTGCCAGATTTCTTTACTAGAGTTTGTTGAATTATTTATTTTTTCCCTAACTGTTATTTTTTTTGCTTTCGTGATAACCCTTCTGTAAATTCTGATGTAGTTTTTTTTGTAGTTTAAAACACTAGTTTCAAGATGATTACCATTATTAGCACATAAAATACGTTTCATTCTACTAGACACTTTCACACCTTTGGTGACCCAATTTAGTTTATTACTCTTTATAAAGTTAATTTTACGTTTCTTTTTTTTATAACTATTTTTAAAAAGGTCTGTGAACTTTTTTATAAATGTGTTAATTCCCATGCTGTTCCAGTCGTGTGTTGTTCCCTGCTTAAAATATGTGCCGTTATTAGAATTAAAAACTCTTTTATTTATAACAATATGCTGGTCGTAGTTACTTGACTTACTTGTCACAGATTCCAACCTAAATTTTCCTAAAAGGCCCCCATGTCCATCAGCCAAACCATTATGGTCTACGTCACAATCCTTTACACAATATTCAGGCAGATTTGTTAAGATATTGTCAATGCACGAATATGAGTCATTTCGAATAAAAGTTGCAGCGTAAACGAGATGCCTAAAATTGTAACATGTTAATAAGCTGAAAAATTCAGTGCGTTTTTTATTATCTAAAAGTAAATCTATATTAAAGTCTCCGCATATAATGCATTTTCTATTGAATAAATGTTCCAACAATTTTTCCATGCGTGTCATAAAAAGTTCAACATTAGCGTCATAAGGGCTACGATAACAACAGCATATGTAAAGGCCAGTATCGACATCTTTAATACAACATATTTCAAAGCTATCCATCTTATAAAGTTTGTTAATAACATCTACATTCTCTACCTTTCTATCCACCTGTCCCAGGATCAAACTACCCCCTCTAGACTTTTTGTGTCTGGTGTTATATGAAATCAGGTTATAGTTATCTAAAGAAAAAGAAAAGATGGACTTGTCGTTTAAAAAATGTTCACTAATGCATATGTAGTCTACACTAACATCAAGAGATTGTATATAAACATCCAATTCATTCTTCTTATTGCTAATACCACACACATTCTGGTGAAATATATTGACATTTTGTAAAACAGGTGTGATTATTTCATTCTGATTACAGTAACTACTTCTAGCTTTATGTAAACTAGTGTCTCCCATTTCAATACCTACGAAAAAATATTTGTAGTATTGTCAGGAATATGGATAATAAACGTTCGTGTGGATATGACGAAATTCCTATAACTGTCATAAAGGATCATTTAAATATACTTGCCGAACCGCTATCTTGCTTCTTTAATAAGTGTATTAATGAGGGAATTTTCCCAGAACAGCTCAAAATAGCCAAGATCATTCCGATTCACAAAAAAGGCACAAAGACTGATCCAAAAAATTACAGGCCCATCTCTTTGCTGCCAACGTTATCAAAGATATTCGAAAAAATAATCAAATCTCGACTTTTACTTCATATTAACTTAAACAAAGTATTACATAAAAGACAATTTGGATATCAAAAAAACGTTGGCACAGGGGACGCTATATATACTCTTGTTAATGATGTAATCAATAAATTGAATAATAAAATGAAAGTAGCTGGTGTATTTCTAGATTTGAGTTCAGCTTTTGATACTGTTGATCATAACTTACTGATAGCCAAACTAAATCACTACGGAGTGAAAGGCAAAGCCTCTCAACTTCTGTTATCGTACTTAAAAAACAGAAAAATGTTTGTTTGGCATCTTGCATCAGTGAGATGCAAGATGGACATAGACAAATTCATACATCATCCTTTCTTAATATTAGTGCCGGTGTGCCGCAAGGATCTATACTAGGGCCCATTTTGTTTATTTTGTTTACCAATGACCTAATACATTATATAAACAAAATTCTACCAGACATACAACTTGTGGTTTTTGCCGATGATACCAATGCCATTATTGGGGCACATGACACAAAAGAACTTGCTGCGAAAGTCAATGCAGCTATAAGTTATCTCTATTCATGGTTTACTGTAAATAAGTTAAAAATTAATAGCACAAAGACCAAGGTAATTTTATTTAAAACAACTGCTCGAAACACTATGGAAATAACATTAAATGACGAAAATATTGAACTCCTGAGAGAAACTAAAGTCTTGGGAGTACACATAGATGACTCCTTAAATTGGAAAAAGGAACTAGCCGCCATTGATGCATCTATATCATCCGCGTGTTATGCATTAAGAACCCTTAGAGATGAAATTGACATTAAACATTTAAAAATCGTATACCGGGACAGTTCGAAAGAGATACCGCGGCCCCGGAACACAAAGGGCGATGAAGGAACATGGATGGGTTTTAGTCAGTAAAAGTCTGACACTCCCTCCTGCTCCGCCCAGAGCGGGAGACTCCTCCCGCTCTCCCGCATTTGAAGATTTCCCAACCGACAAAAAAAAAAGCCCTTATTATTCCAAGTCTTGCCAATGCAGGGCAATTTTTAATAGAGCTCGTTTTGCCCCAGAAGGAGAGTAGGTAATGCTTTTCCTGTTTGAAAACCTTCACTAATATATTCACAAAAGATTTACACTTCCATGATTTCTGTCTTCCCATTTCGTAAATTACAGTGCCTAAGCATATTTTTAAACCTTTTTCAGTAATGGAGGACTGAATATAAATTACAAGGTTTAAGATGTCCTACGTTTATATTCTGTGAAAGTATACGTACTAAGAAATAAATATACCAGTTTGTTTTTGCATGATGTAAAACGATACTAGTTAGAGAAGGTTAGAAGGTTAGAAGGGTAGAAGGTTTTGGTACAAAACTTTACTAATAGGTTTTTTCCAAATTTAAAAACCACCATTAGTTTAAGGTTACTGGAAAAAAACTAAATAAAATGCTTATTAATGCTCAACTTAGATAGAAACACTTGGTATTTAGTTGGCACGCTAAAAATCTGGGTCAACCATAATAACATAAGCCAAATATAATTTCGAATATAAAAAAATGGTTTCCTAAAGATATTTTTATCTGTATTAACCATAAGGCTGCAACCTTAAATATGATGAAGGTTGTTTAAGCAAAGGGTTTGATCCCAAGCCTCAGATAATTCGGGTTTCCTGACACAGATTAAATGTGCGCTAGAACCTTTTTCCGTGTCTAACGCAATCATATTAAAAGCCACATGGTTCCGTGTAAAAATATTGTGAAAAATATATTCTGTTTCTTCTGCGGATCTCTAATACGGGATCAAATTGACGGATCGGCCGACTTTTAAATAAATTGAATTTTCTTCGGGTCGTTATCTTGAGATGTGGCTTTACTTCCTTATTTACATTTTTAGGGAGCGGAAGCATAATTTATATAAGATGTCATTGTGTTTTGGAAAGCGATACTTGATTTAACGACTGGAGAATTTATCATGATGTAACAAAAACGGACGACATTTTATAATAATATTATCTTCAATGTCTGAAATAAAGCCGTTTTCTCGTGGAATAACGATTGCAAGTTTGAGGTCAGACCTTTCACAGACAGTTTGTTTGGGTTCCAAAAATAAATGGAAAAAAAAAATCCAACTATCCCCACCAGTGCGGGTCAGTAGGGATATATGGAGTAGACAATTCCATATATCGCAACCGGTAGCGATAGTTGGAAAAAAAATCCAAGTATCCCTACCAGCAGGTATACGCCAGTAGGGATATATGGAACGGGGGCAAAACCCAATGTCCACATGAAATTACAATCAATACAGTAGGAGAAAAAAAAGGGGTATTGCATTACCCAGTACTAACTTGTGGACATCAGGTAAGCAGTCCAAAAACAACGACAACAGCCAGCCCATAACGTCCACTGTTGGACATAAGCCTCTCCCATGATGGGAGGAATTTGCCGTGATCTCCACGCTTGGCTGGCGGATTGGAGATCGTAGTGATGAAAGACTAACAGAAAACGCTGCTGCCCATTCTCTGGTCTACGGAGGCGCAAGGTGTTCTGCTTTAGAAATTAGTCGCCTTATACGACACCCGTGAGTGTAATGGGTTGGTTCTATTCTACTCTGCCGGATACCACACGGCATACCATGATGTAACATAAAAATAAACAACTTCTTCAGTGTCTGAAATAAAACAGTTTTCTCTTGGAATAACGATTGCAAGTTTGAGGTCAGACCTTTCACAGATAGTGTCTTTGGGTTCCAAAACACAATATCCATAACAAGGAGGGAAACAAAGGGGTGATGCATTACGCAGTACTAACTTGTGGAGGTCAGATAAGCAGTCGCTCTATGTAAAATACTAGTATTCAGCTGTGTCCGGTTAGACTGGAATCCGACCCTAACATAGTTTGGAAAAGGCTAGGCGGATGGTCATGTATCCTAGCACAGGAGAGATAGTGGTAGAGCGGCACAAAAAAACAGGCCTATATCCAGCAGTTGGTAAATGCAGACTGTGGATGTTGATGGTGATATAATTATTTTGATTATAATACTAAAAATGCAGATGCAAGAACATAACTGATTTTGAAGGAAAACCCCTTCAAAATCAATTATGTTCTGGCACGTTTTAAAATAGTCTTCTTCACAGCACCTACCGAAATAATTACATTATCCTACTACGAATTATTTATCATTTTGTATTCTCATTGGCAATTCTGAAGGAATACCCGTTCAGTACGTCATTTCATGGCTCGTTAGATGTCGTCGCTCGATAATAATGATCCTGTGTCGAATACGTAATAGTATACATTAGTATCAGCCGTGTGGTATCCGGCACAGTAGAATAGCACCAACCCATTACACTCACGGGTGTCGTATAAGGAGACTAATGACATGTCTGAGGCAGAACACCTTGCGCCTCCGTAGGCCTGATAATGGGCAGTAGCGTTTCTGATAGTCTTTCATCACTGCGATCTCCAATCCGCCTGCCAAGCGTGGAGATTACGGCAGATTCCTCCCATCATGGAAGAGGCTTATGTATGTGAGGCAGTGGACGTAATGGGCTGTTGTTGTTGATACATTAGTATAGTATAATATAGTACTAGCGGCTTCGCCCGCGTGAGGTTTGATAATTTGTCCCATGAGAGATCTCATGGGACAAATTATTAAACCTCACGCGGGATATACTACTGGGATAAAAAATATTAACTCGGGTTATAAACTATCTGTGTGCAAAATTTAATCTAAATCTGTTTAGTGTGATTGCCGATTTACATTGGCCAAGGACAGTAGCGACTGCAAGTACAGTGGCGATTTGTAAGCACCTATAAGACGGTGACTTTTTAGGGTTCCGTACCCAAAGGGTGAAAACGGAACCCTATTACTAAGACTTCGCTGTCTGTCCGTCTGTCCGTCCGTCTGTCCGTCTGTCCGTCTGTCCGTCTGTCTGTCACCAGGCTGTATCTCATGAACCGTGACAGCTAGACAGTTGAAATTTTCACAGATGATGTATTTCTGTTGCCGCTATAACAACAAATACTAAAAACAGAATAAAATTAATATTTAAGGGGGGCTCCCATACAACAAACGTGATTTTTTTGCCGTTTTGTCTAATGTATAGATAATGGTACGGAACCCTTCGTGCGCGAGTCCGACTCGCACTTGGCCGGTTTTTACTGTGTACTTACAGTGGCTCACTATACTTTTATAATTCGCTAAACACTTGACCGATGAGAATCAAAATTGGCAAACGTCGTGTGTCAAGGTTTGAGTGGTCTAAACCCACTTTTTGTGGTACATTCCAGTTTTCCCCCTCGGAGGCACTTTCAGAGGGGATTTGTGGAATAAGTATTTTTTTCGATTCCAGTATTCCCCCCTAAGAAGGTTTATCAGGGGGGATTTCTTGACTTTTTAGGAGGGATTTGTGGAATAAGCCAGTTTTAACTTTGATTTTGATTTTGATTAACACATGACTTTGTTATGAGGTACGCGAAGTTCAAGACGGCTTACGATTGGAGATTTTTATGTCCAGAGAACTGCTAAAGGCAGACGAAGATGGTTCTCCTACTTGTTGGAAGACAAAACTGTTCTGTTTTATCAAAATAAAACGGTCTCATTATGCCACATTTTTTTGATCGATGTCCTTCAATTTATGTTACCCCACAGCGTTTAACCGACAAGAAAAATTTTGACAAATGGGGTATCGCTCGATAAGCTTTAGCGGGCGTGTCATAGCCTACATTAACCGTAATCGGAGACGTTGGGCGATATTATCCTCCATCGCTTCGTTAAGCAAGTACTGGTTCGGTTTTCCTGTCACTAATGAGATGTTGCTTACGTAAACAGTGATTAGAAAGATGGTAAATGTTTGTGGAACGGTGCATGTTGAAACAAATCTTTATTTCATCTTTATCAGCGTAAGCAGCGCCTTGGATGACTTCAATTGAGGCCTCATCATCACCTGCCTTTTCCCAACTATGTTGGGGTCGGCTTCCAGTCTAACTGGATGCAGCTGAATACCAGTATTTTACATGACTGCCTATCTGACCTTCATAACCCACTTAGTACCGGGTAATAAGATACCCCTTGGTAAGACTGGTTGTTAGACTTTTTGGGCCTCTGACTACCTAACAACTGTCAAAGATCTACAAATGGCAGCCGGGACCAACGGCTTAACGTGCTTTCCAAGGCACGGAGGAAACTCAGTATGTAATGGGCGGTCACCCATCCACAGACCAACCTAGACAAGCACGGCTTAACCTAACGATCGACCCGAGCGGCTGTTTTTATTTAGCCACGAGCTCCTCCTATTTGAAACCTAAGAGGCCTTATCCCAGGATAATTTTTATAATGCAGGGAGTTAATTTAGTAAGGATTATTTCGGCCTCTGACAGCATTGGTAGCCCGTGGCACAGTTCTACGTCGTAGATTCGAAGTCAGGAAGGCACTTTACTTTGTGTTATTTATTGTATCTTCAAAACATCGTAAAGAAACACATCATATCAGCGGTCACCTTCTTTCTAGCCATATCATCCTTCACACAGTCCATCCATCGTTTCTTTGGTTCTTCTCTACTCTTATGGGTTTACTAGCGGACGTCACATTGTTTCACCCACGTAGTTCCCGTTCCCGTAAGAGTACGGGAATAAATTATAGCCTATGTTACTGAAGGTGAATGTAGCTTTCTAATGGTGAAAGAATTTTTGAAATCGGCGCAGTACTTTTTGAGTTTATTCATTACAAACATACAAAAATACAAATCTTTCCTCTTTATAATATTAGTGTAGATTATATTATTAGTAGTTATATTTGAGGCCTAAGAGGCCTTTTCTCAGGAGTAGGACAGGAAATGTGATATTTTTTATGATGCAGGGTTTCGTAATAATCCTTACTAACTTAACTTAGTAAGGATTATTTAGCACTCTGAGAGCAGTGATGGCCCAGTTCAACGTCGTAGATTCGAAGGCAGGCACTTTATTTTGTGTTATTTATTGTACATCTTCAAAACATCGTAAAGAAACACGTTATATCAGCGGTTACCTTCTTTCTAGCCATATATCATCCTTCACACAGCCTATCCATCGTTTCTTTGGTATTCCTCTCCTCTTATGTAAAGTATTATTGAAAATGCATTTTCCCTTCACCTTGAAAATGCTATAAAGGAATGAAAATAAAAACAAGCTGTTTCCACACCGCTTATGCTAACTGTACTACGTATACGGTATAAAAACTGAATATTCTAGTGTTGCCAATTTGAATAACAAAACTGACTTAATCGTGGCAACACCGAGGGTTTAATACAATCTTTTATCTTTTGGCGCGAGCTCTTGCATTGCAAATAGGGCATGACAGGGTTGTTTTATTACAAAAACATTTTCAGAAGCTTAATTTTCTACACCACTTTTTTTTTTTTTTTTTATTGTGTTTTTTCATGTGTTTTCTATGACTCTTTCAACACTATCATTAAATTTTGTATCCCATGGGTTTTATAGAAGTCTTTTATCAGTATAAAAATCGCTTTTAACCTTGCTCCTATCCTATCTGTCACTCAGAACCGTCATTTTCTAGAACGAAAAACAGCGATGGCCTATGGTTTTCATGAAGTTCAATGAAGCGTTTTTGGAACAATAATCTTAAGATATAAAGGTAAGCTATAAAGTTACGTATCTCTTCTTAAACGTAGGCGCTCACAATGGGCCTCATCAGAAGGCTTAAAGTCACCCAAAGGGCAATGGAAAGGGCTATGCTTGGAGTTTCCTTGTGTGATCGAATCAGAAATGAAGACATCCGCAAGAGGACCAAGGTTACCGACGTAGCCCGAAGAATTGCCAAGCTAAAGTGGCAGTGGGCAGGGCACATTGCTCGCAGAACGGATGGCTGATGGGGCCGAAAAGTTCTGGAGTGGTGACCGCGAACCGGTAGACGTTGCGTTGGAAGGCTTCCCACTAGGTGGACCGATAACCTGGTGAAGGTTGCGGGAATCTGCTGGATGCGAGTCGCACGGGACCGGTCAATGTGGCGATACTTGGGGAGGCCTATGTCCAGCAGTGGACGTCTATTGGCTTAAATGATGATGATGATGATCTATTCTTAAAATGACTACCTCCTTTTAATGATCTAGGACCTTCTGTTCTGTGTTTGGTTACTCCTAGACGAATCATTCTTTATTTTAATTTTATTTGAGTAGAATGAGGACATATGTAATAGTTTCGGATTTTAGTGGTCGTACTAATAAAGTACTTTCAATAATCATGTCTAGATAGAATATACTGTTCGATTTTAATGTCACGAATATGTCCTGTGTGTTTTATATACCATTGTTATATCATCATCTGCCTAGCCTTTTCCCAAGTTTTATTGGGGTCGGCTTCCAGTCTAACCTGATGCAGCTGAATACCAGTATTTTACATGGAGCGACTGCCTATCTGACCTCCACAACCCAGTTGGTACTGGGTAATACGATACCCCTTGGTAAGACTGGTTGTCAGACTTTTTGGGCCACTGACTACCTGTAACGACTGTCAAAGATCACAAGTGACAGCCGGGACCAACTGCTTAACGTGCTTTCCGAGGCACGGAGGAAACTCGGTATGTAATGGGTGGTCACCCATCCACAGACCAACCTAGGCAAGCACGGCTTAACCTAAAGATTGAAGCGGCTGTTATTATTTAGCCACGAGCTCCTCTACCATTATACACTATACAATATACCATTGTTATATGATGAATGAATTATCAAAAATTGCTCATTTAATACGGAATTCAATTGCGTTGTCATTGTTGATAGTAATTAGGTACCCTATCTAACATCATGAAAACATATTCGAGGTTTCCGTTTGTGAATTTTACGGGATATACTGAAGAGACCATTAGGTACATGAATAGGTAAAGCTATCATAGAGTTTAACTAATTTCTCAACTCCAAATTCTCAAATTACAAGCTGAATATTAAACAAGGTATCCCAAAGCATGCCCACAGTCATATTCTTCCCAATCCTTAACTGTTTTTCTATCTAAATATAGGTATATATATTTCTGTTGTTCTCCTATAAATAAATGCCACCCTGATCTCTCCCTGTAATGTAACTCCAAGCACTAAAAACAAAGCTAATCCACTGAATACAATCTTTAACACAATTAACAAGAAAATGTAGAAGCGAATGAAAGATCAAATGCCTCGCTCTAAGTACTGAGCCAAGAACTAAAATAAGCCTGCATCACGATGTATCGTTAAGAAACGGGAGAAGCAAGGTAGTACAGTTAGTTTAAAATAAATTGCTGTAGACTACTTCCTTCGATGGCCGTAATTGCACATTATTAGTTGGTACATGCATGTAGAGTGTATTGAAGAGGTAGAGTTACCTTTGGTCTTTTAAAAAAGTCACTTACTAGAAATAGGGTAGTCCGTCAGATAGATTTCCAAAAAATATTGGACACATTCTTTTTCTTTTTTCACGTAAACAAAAATGAAGACAATACAGTGGAAAAGTCGTGTGACGTCACAAGTCCCCACTCATGATTTTTAACGCGTTATATCTTCGTATTTTTTTATTAATTTGATAAAACAAAAAACACGTATCCAATATTTTTCGATAATTTATCTGACGGACTAAACAGAATCATTTTTTTTTACTATACCTATACTTACTATAATTCTTATAGGTGGTCTATCTATCATGGGGTTTTGGTTTCCGCACTTAGTCCTTAAAGTGGACCATTGTGCGTGAGCCGTGGTGGCCGTTTACTCCAACCAGCCCACCTCCCTCCAGAAGCAGATCAAACTTCCCGGTCTTCTCAGGGCGTCCGCAAGGGATCTTGGTGTTCCCAGGGTTTCCTCGCGAATCTTGGTAACGCCAGTGCACTCGAGGAGCACATACGCCACCGTTTCCTCCGCCTCCATGCATGCTCTGCACAGGGGACTATCAGTGATTCCTAGGGTGTGGAAGTGTTTATTCAGTGAACAGTGTCCAGTGATGGCCCCCGCCATCAGTCGTAGGCTATCTCTGTCCAGGCGCAGAAGGCGCCTGGTCAGCTTTGTGTCCAGGGATGGCATAGCTTCCTTGGATTGCCTACACCCTGGTGCCGAGGTCCACCATTTCTCCGCTTGTATTCGAGTGTGTTCCTTTAACCAGCTTCTTAGTTGCTTGAAAGGAATAGGCACAATGGGCTCGGGTCCGCAGGGTTTTGTGCTGGATCCTCTTCTGGCAAGTTCATCTGCAGCATCGTTTCCAAGTGATCCACTGTGACCTTTGATCCATTGTAGTGTTACCATGTTATGGTTTAGTACCGTGATTCGTTCTAGGGCATTATGGCATTCTAGTATCAGTCTCGACGTTATCTGATTACTCTTTAAGGATTGAAGGACTGAGGCACTGTCGGAGAGTATTCGAATATTGGTATCCGTAACCTCCCTGGCCTCTATAGCGTGTGCCGCTTGGATGATACCCACACACTCTGCTTGGTAAACAGAGTTGAATATTCCAAGGGGTTTGGCTATTTTAATGTTTAGGTCGTCGGAGAACACCCCGAAACCTGTTCCGTCGTCGGTTTTTGATCCATCAGTGTAGATTCTTAGCTCTTTCGTGCCTGAGTAGTCATACAACTCCGCTGTGAGCTCTATGTTGTGTGTGAGTGTTTTTGGAAGCAATGGGTCTTGAGGATTCTGTCGCTGGGTGATGCCATCATGGGCTGTTGTTTGATAGCATCTTCTCTGATGCGTGTGTGTTTAATTCTGGAATCGTTACTTAGGGTGCCAGATACTTCGAGTCTGAAAGTCGCTATGGCCGCCTCCTCACTTACAACGAGGTGTAGAGGTGGTAGCCCCAGCATCGCCTGTAAGGCAGCAGTGGGGGAAGTTCTCATGCTGCCGGTGATTGCTACGCAGGCAAATCTTTGTAGTTTCTCGAGATCCTTTTGGGTTGTACTTAGGTTGGTCCTGGGCCACCAAACTAAAGAGCCGTATGTAATAACTGGTCGGATAACTGTGGTGTATAGCCAGTAGGTGATTTTGGGGCTTATGCCCCAATTTCTCCCGAGCAGTCTCTTACATTGCCATAGGGCTATACTGGCTTTTGTGATGATGTAATCAGTGTGTTTTGCCCAGTTCAGCTGTTTGTCCAAAAATATACCCAGATATTTGGTTTCAGTCGATAGGCTTAGGGTGGTTCCAAAGAAGCTTGGTAGTTGTAAAGTTGCCGACTTCCTTCTCTTTGTGAAGAGGACGAGTTCGGTTTTAGTAGGGTTCACTGCTAGTTTGTATTCCTTGCACCAGTCTTCTACTATCCTCAAGGCTTGGCGCATAAGGTTACATAGTGTGTTTTTGTGTGTGCCGTTTATTATTATGGCCAGGTCATCAGCATAGCCCACCGTGTAGTAGCCTCTGCTATTGAGACGCTTAATGAGGCTGTCTACTACGAGGTTCCATAGCAGTGGGGAAAGGACGCCACCTTGGGGGCAGCCCTTCGCCACTATTGCTCTGGTGGTGTCGTTTACCGTAACTTGTACGGCTCTTAGTCTGAGCATATTTGTGATCCATCCTCGCAGGGTCGAGTCCACGCCGTGTTCCTCGAGGGCTGTGTTGATTGTATGGAAGATGGTTTTGTCAAACGCGCCTTCTATGTCAATGAAGACAGCTAGTGAAGAGCATTTGTGGTCCACTGCACATTCGATCTTGGAGATGACATTATGTAGTGCAGATTCTGTTGATTTTCCTGTGGAATATGCGTGTTGTTGTTTGTGAAGTGGTCGTTCCCGAAGAGGTCCGTCCCGAATGTGTCGATCACAGAGTCTCTCGAGAGTTTTCAGTAGGAAAGATGTCAGGCTTATTGGTCTGTACGCCTTGGGTTGTGTGTAATCAGGTTTGCCTGGTTTAGGGATGAAAATGACTTTCACCTCTCGCCATGAAAGTGGTATATATTTGTGTGCTATGCAGGCTTGGTATATGACGGTCAGCCACGGCATTAAGACGTCTACTCCCCACTGTAGCAGGGCGGGGAAAATTTCGTCTAAGCCTGCAGATTTATATGGTTTGAAAGTCGTGATTGCCCATTGTATTCTCTCTGCGGTTACTATGGTGCGAGCTCTGGCCCAGTCTTGGTCATTTGGTGTGTGTATTGGTTCACTTGCCCAGGTTCTGTCCTCGGAGAGATTGCAGTCTGGGAAGTGGGTTTCCAGAAGGACTTTACTTGTTTCGTAGTCCGACTTAGTATAAGTGTTGTCTGGGGTTTTCAGTGACCCGAGGGTGCGATCCTGATCGGTAGATAGTATCTTTCTCACACGCGCGGCTTCGGTGTTTGATTCAATTTCTTCGCAAAATTTACGCCAGGCTGCCCTGCTGGCATTCCTGACTTGTTTTTTGAAAGTGTATTGTGTTTTCTTGTATGAGTCCCAGTCTTCTGGTAATCTGGAGTTTTTGGCTCTGTTAAATTGCTTGCGCATGGTTTGCCTGAGCTTACTAAGTTCCGCATTCCACCAGGAGTTACCCTTGCTCTTGGTGTTTTGATCTTTTAGTTTGCAGCAGGCGTGGTAGGCTTCGATTATAAATTCCGAGAGTTTTTTTACAGTGTCCTCAAGTTGCTTGGGATCCGTCAGAATTTGGGGCGTTTGGTGCTGTGTTAGTAGGGAGGCCAACAGCCGTTTGTAGCCGGGTACATTAGTACGGCGTGGGTTGCGCCTAGGTTCGGGTTTTTTTATGTTAGCTACTACTGAAAAGCGAATTCTTCTATGGTCAGAGCAGGAAGGCTCGTTGGATACGTGCCAGTTAGAGATAAGTTTTGTTGCGCTTTCCGAAGCCAGCGTTAGGTCAATGATTGTTTGTCCGCGTGATGTGACCCAAGTGGGTTCTGAGCCGCGGTTTGCGATGATAAGGTTAGTGGAGAACAGATATGTGCAAAGTACCTCACCTCTAGTGTTGACTTTGTTGCAACCCCAAAGCGGGTGATGGGCGTTCGAGTCCGTGCAGATGACCAGGTCCAGGTTGGCGTCTTCACAGTACCTTACCAGGTCAGCCATCTCTTTTGGTGGGCAGTCTTCATCCTCGCCTGGTATGTATACCGAGGCCAGGACGATATCGGGTGCATCGCCGTCAGTTTTGAGTCTGACGGCTGTTAGATCTCTGGAACATAATTGCGTGAGTGTACATCTTTGGGTATATAGGCACAGGTTCGTGGTTTGTCTGTACCTTGTGTGTCGAGGATTAGCTTACCTCCAATGTTACCAAGGCCACATATTCTGTTATTGCGGATCCACGGCTCTTGTATGAGTGCGATGGTTCGGGGTTCCACCTCCAGTGCCCTGCGTAGGCAAGCGGTAGCCGTCTGGCTATGCTGGAGGTTGGTCTGGATAATGTTTATGGGGCGGGATGTGGGCGGCAGTGGGGTGGAATTAGGAGGAGATTGATCCATCGGATGATTCTCCCCCAACCTCCACTCCGTGCCGGTCTTCGCTCAGTGCCGGTGAAGATGAGAGCAGCTGCTCTGTCCACCCTGGTGGTGAGGTTGGCATCCCCACAGCGTCGGCATCTGCCATCGCCGTTCTTGCCATCTCCTCCTCTAGTTGAGTCATGGTCAAGTCAAGCTCAGTCGGTGCCGGTTTTGTCAGTCCTGTGTCGGTATCAGTATGCGTGTCGGAGGGACGGGTTTTGGGGAAAAAGCGTACGTATATCGACCCGAGTAGGTACGATATCCGCCGCTCCCTCCCCAAGACCTTTTCGACTTCTTCCGGTGGGATGCCTAGGGTCAAATAAGACCCGTAGTTATCGCCACCGACCGATGTCGCCCTATATAGTGACCACCTCCCGATGTCGTACCAGGGGTTCTGTCGGGTCAGTACAGTCTGGAGCAGCGATATGTCCCCTTTGTACCTGGGTACAACGAGCGCTGCTCGGACTCGGGTCGGTACGTCGGACTGTTTCATTACAGTCAGTGTCGCGTCAGAGTTCGGCAATTCTATCTTGGGCACATTCTGGGTCAGCCAGGTCAGGGCGCTGTCGTCCTCGCACCACATCTGAACCGTGCCGTCCGCTACCCTAGGGTAGCCGCGGAAGGCCGGGATGGATTTGGAGGGGTCGGTGCACGTGTCCATGATAAGGTCCTCGAGGCTAAGCTTGATGTGCTCAGCCTCGTCAGTCGTCATGTCACGGGATGGAGGCGAGAGGCAGATTGCTACGGCGAGTCGCGCAGGGATGTCCTTTGTGGCCCGCGCGTAGGTTTTCTGCTCCCCTTGAGCGGCCTGGGTTCTGACACGCTTGGCGTCCCCCTGGAGCGTACTCGGTGAAGCCGTGTCGTCCGGGCGCACCCTCTTCGCCGTTCCCTGGCCACTTGGACCGGGTAGCGGTTCTGAGGGGCTTGGCACAACGTTTTGTGCCAGAGACACCCTGCGTGAGAACCCAGCCCGCTTGCCCCGCTTCTGTCTTGTTCTGTGTCGGTCTTGGGTCGTCTCGGTGCGGTTCCGGTCGTGTCCTCCGGATGGTCCTGGTGCGGGCAGTGACGTTTCGCGCTGGGTTTCCCCTTCGCGTACTGGTCCTTGACCGCTTCCTGGTGCGGGCAGTGACTTTTCGCGCTGGGTTTCCCCTTCGCGTACTAGTCCTTGCCCGTGCGTTTCCGCGTCCGGCTGCTTTTCGCGCTGGGTTTCCCCTTCACGTACTTGCAGCTGGTCGCGTACTCCCTTACAGCTAACCGTTTGCGCTTCGCGCTGGCTATTGCCTTGGCGGATTTTGCGCAAACGGTTGTTGAGATCTCTTTCCCTGTTCCGGATCTTTCCGCGCTTAGATTTCAGCATGCGTACTTCGTCCACAGAGATGAAACCAGAACCACCAGATTCCGCTTCCTTTCCCGTCCCGATAGAGTCAATGTCTTTCAGCCTTGCCTCGATCTTCTCGCGCTGGAGTGCCAGCGCGCGGAGTTCACTGCTAAGGCTGGAGAGTTGTGCTTTGTCAGTGTCATTGTCAGGGTTGTTTGTTACACTGTTCCGGACGATGCTCTGTTGCCAGGCCCTCGTGGAAGGTGTAACGTTAGTCAGGGTGGGTGGCGCAGAAATCGCAGCCATCTCAGGCGCAGAAGTCGCAGCCGTCTTAGGGTCAGTAGGCGCAGAAGTCGCAGCCATAGTTGTGTCGAGTGGCGCGTGAGCCGCAGCCAGTGTTGTTGGCGCTAAAGCAGCCAGCCGCGCAGAAGGCGCGGCACTAATTGGCAGATTGGTGCCCCCCTCCAGATTACGGTGGAGGCAGACCGACGAATCGGTGTGGGATTCCCCGGCATTGCCGGGACCCACCTGGGGAATATTATTTTTTCCTTTCTGCGACATTTTGGATTGTGTGGGCTTTTTTGGAGATGAGGTTGCCCGTCCTCATGGACCGAAAGGAGAAAGGGAAAAGGAGGGAGGGACTGGGCGTGGGATCATGGGAGTGGGGTGTGGGATTACCCTAGGCCTGGGATTTTGGCTTTCGGGAAAATACGAAAAAGCGCCTGGGGGTTTCTGTTGCGTCTATTTCTTATGGAATTAGACCTAGAACAGGGTGGCAACCTCGTGAAGGTGAATCCCCCAGACTTGCCTTGAGGATCTACACGACCGTGGCGCTCCCCCTCAAGACCCCGCCACCCTACCGCCTCTGAGGGAGGCAGTAAGGTAGGCCTGCATCTATACTACCAAACAAAGCATAAGCAAAGCATGTCGTTGTGCAACCGCGAAAGCATAAATACAGACCCTCCCCCTTATAGGTGGTCTTATGTTAAACATATTAAATCAATATTTGCCATCGACACGCTAAGAAGAAGAATATGTGGTCTGTATTTGACAACAAAAAAAATAAAAAAAAAATGGAGACATCGAAAGCGCTCAAGGCTCACTCGACCGTTGATATCATGGATGACAAAATCATGAACGCGACGATAGTTTTGGTTAGCTGTCCTGAAAATGGTCTTATTATGGGTCCAGTTCTGTCTTCAATGTACCAAAAATTTCTCAAATTTGTTTTTTTAATGTACCTATTATTGTCAACTTTGACTAAGAATATTATTGCCTTCTTACAGCGAGAGTCTTCCTGAAGACCTGCAAAAACCTGAAAGGGCCGTACTTCCGGCAAGTAATAGGCTATCCTGCTCCCAAATGTAGGAGTCGTAAATGGTAACTTAAAGATTATGGCATGAGAATGCGTCGCAGGGTCCTTGTTTCAGCTAATAACACTTATATTTTAGTACTGCCAGGGACACTTCCAAGGATTTGAGGGGAAAACGTGACGATCTTGCAAATGTTTCCTGCAAATGATGAACCTACGTTTGGTTTGTTTATGCAAAGAACTTCCTTTATATCTATGGTGTATTTTCCCTTATATATCTTATTAGCTTATCAAGGCTCTTACGAGTGGTTTAAATTGCACAGTGGTAGCCGACTTACGTGTTGGTCTTGTATTTGTAACCAAGCGGCTTAACGAGTTGATTATAATTAAATTGCAACTGGTCAACAATAATAACACTTCAAAATGTGACTCCTGACTCCCGCGCGACCCAGTCTTGCATCGTGATCTCTCGCATTCGTACTAGTTCGTTCAATTTCAGCGTTTCCCAAACCGCGGCCGCAATTATGGCGTTTGGCTGTTTTCTGTTTAACTTTTGGCTTCCGCGAAAACTTCTAAGGTGTGGCCGTTGGTGTTTTTTGGTAGAAGGTGGTCGAAGCCGAAGGTGACGCGGATTTTATCACTATAACTGCTCTCAAAAATGGGAAGGAAAACAGCGTGGGAAAACAAGCTAAAGGTAGAATCATAAATTCAGAGCCAGCAACACACAGGGTGTTCGATGTGGTTTATGGCCCACTCTTTCTTGCGTTTGCTTTGCTACGGCACAGGTCTCCTGTTTAGGAGACCTGTGCCGTAGCAAAGCAAACGTTAAGACGGAATACTTGACTTACTGAAAAATAATACACAATTTCATTTAACGTGGGTGTAAAGGGCTTATCCCTGAAATCCCCCCTAAGTACCACTTTGGCAAGTTTTGGCTACTACTTGGTAATTTTATCCGCCAGTTTACTACTCCTACGCTATTTTTATTGATGTCAACTTTATCATTTTATTCCATAATCATGAAACTGAGAGGGTCTAATATTAGGTGTCCTTACTTTATTACTTACTAGCACTTTAGCCGCGACTTCGTCCGCGAAATTTGTGATAGCTCGGCTAATTTGCATGATATGAACATAATTTATAGCTTATGTTATTTGGTAAAGATGTAGCTCTCTAATGGTGAAATAATTTTGAAATTGGTCCAGTAGTTTTTAAGTTTATTCGTTACATACAAAAATCCAAAAATACAAATCTTTCCTCTATAAAATATTAGTTTAGAAGTGTGGATTTATGTATAAAAACTTATTGTTGCTAGTTTTGTAATGATTCGTTGTTCTTGAGAAGTCTGGAATAATAATTTCTTTTAGCTGATTAAGATTAATTACTGATTAGAGAAGAAAAATTGGTGGTTTTGATTATATTATAAAACCGTAACATAAAAAAACCGGCAGACTCGTGTTTGAAGGGTTCCGTACTGTTACGATTTCCCAATGCTAGAGGAAACCCTTGATCAAAAATAATTGACCACTAAGGTTTCCTCTGAAATCTCCGATCATCATTTTAACCTTTAAGTATGGACGTGGAGTCTCACAGGCTCCGTGCGGTTCTCAAGTTCTTAGTTAAACACACTTCCCCACGTTACCCGCACCCGAGTGTCTCAGTAGCTTCACTTCTAGTAGCAAAAAAGACAGTGAAGGAGGAAGTTGCGTCCCTGGATGCATAGCACGTGAGTAATATTCATTGAAAGATTGGCTGGAGCCTGACAGGCTCCACGTCCTCTGATGCCATCTATACTAATATTATAAAGAGGTAACATTTGTTTGTAAGTTTGTATGTAGGGGGTAATCTCCGAAAGTAATGAACCAATTTTAAAATTTGTTTCACTGGTAAAAAGCTACATTATTCGTGAGTGCTATAGGCTATATTTTATTCCCGTACTTCCACGGGAACGGGAACTACGCGGGTGAAACCGCGGGATGTCAGCTAGTATAAAATATTTTGATCGTTTTTGTATTTGTTTTAGATTTTTGTAATAAAAAAACTTTTTTGCAAAAAATAAAACCGTCTTCAAAAAACACGAAAAAGTGAAAAATAACTTTAGCTTCAGAAGTCGGTGACTTTTGTTAGAATAATTTTTTTTTTTTGTTGTATGTTGAGGTCATTATGCGCTGAACAGATTTGTAAATTAATTATTTATTGCCATAAACTAAGCGCGCAAACACAACTCGAAATGATGTTGGGCACGAAAGACCTGTATCTAGCGCTTGATTTACCTAACATAATTCACTTAAATGAACTTAAAAAAATAACTAGCTATTACTCATATTATGGTTACTTATGTGCAATAATAATATTTCGTGTTATTTCATCCGTTTGTTTAAAAAAAAATATACTTTGTTGCGCAAATAATTCGCAGCGAGTGAATTTTGCAAGACTCCAGCCTTAAAGGTTAAAGGCAGTATTGCCTCTCGCACCCGCGGGGCATCAGTCTCTTCCCAATCTACCATCTCTTACTCTCGTTTCTGCCAGTTCCAAATTAAATTGTACAAGGTCAACCCTAAATTAAATTTTTATTATTTTCTGGTATTGTAAACATATTGTTTTTTTTAAACAGTATTTTCGGAGTCCCCTAAGTTATTATACTAAACTTATTATACGTACCCCTTATAATACATGCAAGGAAATAGTCTAGTTTTTTTTTTTTAGAATCCGATATGAGTTTGACAGATGCAGGGAACTAAATCAGTACCATAAATGAATACAAACTTATCAATAGAAAAATAAATAAGTAAAAAAAATATTGAATTTTCTTATCGCTCTTTTTCTTATTGCTCTTCCCCCCGGACCGCCGTAAGGTGCTAACGTGTCCCCAGTTCTGTACTCACTTGTTTTTTAATTTAATTTATATAATTTAATTCAATTATATTCATTCGAAATAATAGGAGTGCATAACATAAGAAGAAACCTATAACAAATCACACAAGACGCCGGGAACCTGCAATACCTCTGCCCGCCTGGTACTTACATCGCCGGACCAAGCTGCGCAAGCTCCGCCTTCAAGGACACGTAAGAATACTGTCTTATAGTATAGTAAACGCCCCATTGCTAATTGATTGGAGAACTACCGTAACGTTGACCCCGCCCCCTAATTAGCAGACGACACTATCACCCAATTGTGTGCAAATTTTTACGCAATACCTGCTAATCGGTGTCGAAGCCACTCCTCTCCAGTGCGCGTACGCAGCCGTATTATAAGTATCTACACATACATCCTTGTCGCCTCTGCAATCCTAGTACTAATGGGTTCGCCGATGGACAAATCTGTGTCCGAGTCTGAGTTGTGTTTGGTGGGAAAGGATCCTCATAAGACGCCGCCTAACTTTGTTTTCCAACGCACTAAGAGGAGCAGAGAAGATATCACGCTCTGTGCGCAACTGGACGAGTTTAAAAACGAAATAAAGGAAATGATGTCTCTTTTTTCAACTAAACAAGGCAATGAGATACAACAGATGACCTCAACCTTAAAAGAAATTCAGCAAACCAACCTCAATATTGAAAATTCAATTACCTATCTCACGGCTAAAAATGAGGAACTTAACAAAAAAATTGCTCAGCTTGAGATCCAGAATAAAGAAGACAAGAAATATATAACGCTATTAGAGGGTAAAATTGAAGACATTCAGATAGGAGGTAGAAAAGCCAATTTTGTTATCAAGAATGTTCCTAAGCGAAGCAATGAAACTAAAGAAGACCTCGTGGACATGGTTGTCTGTCTTTCTCGCAACATAGAATGTAAAATTGACAAATCGGACGTCAAGGACATATATCGACTACGTGGAAAAAACAGTGAAAGCCAGAATCAACCAATTATTGTCGAAACAGGGTCCACCTTCCTAAAGTCTGATATTATGAGAATGGGCAGAGCTTATTATGTTAAGCACAAGTCAAGACTGTGCTGTAAGCACCTAGGGTTTAAATCACAGGAAGACACACCCATATTTTTGTCCGATCACCTGACTGCCAAAGGGACGCGTCTTCACTTCCTAGCCCGAGATCTTACGAAATCAGGAGCTTACAAATTCTGCTGGACAGCGTATGGAAAGGTCTACGTAAAAAAAGACGAAGGCTCACCTACAATACCAATCAGAAATGAAGAGCAGGTACATAAGCTCATGGGGGTCCAATGACTTCTAGTGCATGGTCAACTTCACTACCAGATGACATTAGCTTTGTTAACTATGTCGGGGTTTGTCAGGAATTTATTTCGCTAAGTTCGAGCTTATGTGGGCAGAACACGGGTGGTCGCGTGATGTCACCACTGGCGCGCTTTCGATTCATTCGCCCGTCCGTGCTCATGACCGGATGCGACAACTATATTATTTTGTTGTCTTATATCTTTCCAGCTGTGGGAAGCATTAAGTTTGTGTAATTGCTTGATTTTCCTCTCGTTATCATGTTTTATTTTTGCATGTATCTTTATTAGACATTCCTACTTTAACGCACCTCTTACTCACACACACACACACACACACATACTCTGTACTGCCAAAACAACAATAACCAAGCATTCATATCTGAACTCCAATCATCTAACCATGAGTAGTAACTGTCTCAATACTGAGTGTAACGCCTATAATGCATATATTGTGAAGACGTCTATTGATCTTAGAAACAACACAAATGGATGATACTCTACAAACTCTTGATGAGATCGATAACTTCGAAGTTGCGCGCACATTTCAATGTGCCGGCACGGACCTACAAAAGTATATTAATATAGGTAAAAACGATCTGACCATTATTTCTCAGAATATTAGGAGCATTTTCTGCAACTTTGATGATTTCTCTCTTTTATTATCAACGTTTAAATTTCAAACGGACGTCATAATTTTAACCGAATGTAGATTACACCCGAATAAGCCTATCCCGCAACTTAATAACTACCTTTCTTTTTCCACTACACGACAATTAAATCAAAATGACGGCGTAGTTGTTTATGTAAAAAAGTCATTAAAACCCAAAGTTAAAGAAATAAATCTGGCTCAAGCATCGTGTCTGCAGCTGGAAATATTTAATAATAGTATTCTATGCATATACCGATCCCCATCTAACACAAACACTGACTGTTTTATAGATTCTCTCAGTACACACCTCAATTCTTTAAACTCTTATCAAAGTATCATTATAGCGGGGGATATTAACATTAATCTCAAAACTAAAGCCGATGAGCCGCCTCATGAATATAGAAATAGAGTTAACTACCTAAATATGCTATCACTATATGGCATACTACCTGGACATACTCTACCTACACGCGAATCGAACTGTTTGGATCATTTTATGCTTAAAATTGATAAAAAGAAGGTTTCAGCATCTATTGCTATACTACACACTTCCATTACCGACCACTTCACTACTTTTCTATCAATAGCTAAGCTAAAAAATAAACTAACTGCTAATAAAAGTACCTCAACTATTGATTTCGATCAGGCCCTTAAATATCTTAGAGAAAATAAAATTGCTGTGCTGCTGTTATGTAACGATCCGGATCGGTTAACTGACCTATTATTACACAAATTAACTGACTCTATTAAAAACAACACTGTTATCAAAATAATTCCCAATAGCAAGCGTATCGTTAAGCCGTGGATAACTGCCGGTGTATTAAGATGCATTAAGAACCGAAACAAACTGCAAAAAGAAACCCGAAATGATCCATTTAATGACATCTTAAAAATAACCTACCGCCGATATCGTAACTATTGTAATAACTTAATTAAAAAATTAAAAAGAAAATTTGAAAGGGAACTACTTGCTAATTCCGTCACAAACAACAAATTATTATGGAAAAATATTAAAACTTTAACTTACACAAATAACTCTAAATGTCAAAACACAGAATTACTACACATGAGACCAAATCCAACTGAGTCTGTAAACTTCATTAATAATTATTTTGCAAATATTGGTAAAGAGCTAGCCCATAATATTCAACCCCCAGATCATAATTTAAACACTTTTTAATCGGAAACATTACCGACACAAGTGAACTCGTTTGTTCTTTTAGACACTGATCCCGAAGAAGTAAGTAGAATCCTGATGAGCCTTAAATCTGACAGCGCTCCTGGCTGGGACAATGTACCGACTAGATTTTTAAAACACATAAGCCAGGAAATTGTTCCAATCATAACCCACCTAGCTAATCTTTGCTTTACAAAGGGTATCTTCCCTGTGCCACTTAAGCAAGCTATCATCATTCCTGTTCACAAGGGCGGGGACAGAGACGATGTGAACAATTACAGACCCATTTCCATTTTACCAGCCATATCAAAAATTATCGAAAAACTAATAAATTATAGGCTCTTCAAATTCTTAAACAAATTTAATACCTTAAGTAGTTCACAATTTGGATTCAGGCAAGGAATATCAACCGAGGATGCAGTTACTGCCCTCAGTTCGCTAGTGGCTGATAATCTGGATAATGGTAGCAAGTGTTTGACCATCTTTCTGGACCTCAAAAAGGCGTTTGACACCGTCTCTGTTCCCATTCTCATAAACAAACTGGAATCGTCAGGTGTGAGAGGAATTCCGCTCAAAATGTTTAAGGACTACCTCACAAACAGAAAGCAAAGGGTTAAAGTGGGAGAACACGTTAGTTGTGATGCAAATGTCACATTCGGAGTCCCTCAGGGTAGTGTGCTGGGCCCTACGTTGTTCTTGATTTACATCAACGACCTCTGCAACCTTAACATTAATAACGCTAGAGTATTCTCGTATGCAGACGATACTGCTCTAGTCTTTTCCGGGAATTCCTGGCACGAAGTTGCCAAAAGTGCTGAAACCGGAATAACCCAAATAGCTGAATGGCTCAAAAATAACCTGCTCACTCTTAACACAGATAAAACGAATTACATATGTTTCAGTATATCACACAGAACACAACCAAATACAGATTTTAACTTAAGAGTACACACGTGCGGCAATGCAATTAACTGTCAATGTCCAATCCTAGTCAAAGTGTCACAAACTAAATATCTTGGTGTTATTGTTGATCAGAGATTATCGTGGTACCCCCATCTTGAACAGGTCACTAACAGGATCAGAAAACTAAGTTGGATATTCAGAACGCTGAGGTATATCGTACCAAAAAAGGTACCCACCAGCACAAATACCCCTAGAAACCTGCTAAACGAAATATACGTAGCCTTAGTACAGTCGGTCCTAGTATACTGCATCCCCGTTTGGGGGGGTGCAGCTAAGACTAAATTCATAGACCTTGAGTGGGGACAACGGGCTTTAATAAAGCTAATCTACTTTAAAAACCTTAGATATCCTACACAAAGTCTTTACCAAATAAGCGATTTACTCTCGGTGCGGAAGTTATACGTAATTAATACTATTTTAAAGAAACACAAAACTCTTCCTTTTGACCCCAGCTTAACTCTGAAAAGAAGAAAAGATTTAGTAGCAGAAGTTCCTCGAACCAAAACCAAGTTTGCTGGTATACAATACAAAAAACGCTCAGCTCAGCTATACAATAGACTTAACAAAGAGCGTTACGTATATAATAAGAAAAAAAAGGAATTAAAGAAAATTGTTACTAACTGGATAAAACCCCTGGCCTATGATGACACGGAGGCGTTGCTAGGATAAAAATATAACCCTACACCTGCTTAATGACTTCACTATTGATAACAAAATGCAATCACTCTCATTTATTCATGTACACATTTACACACACATTCACACACCCTTACATTCGCATACACACTCACACTCACACACTTGCATGCCTGCGTGCGTGTTGAATTTTTAGTTTAAATTCTTTCTTTGTGGATTATTGTACCCTAGTTATTTATTTTTTATTTTTTTTTAATTAGTTTTTGTATAAAATAAGTACTTATATGACAATTATTATGTTATGGAAGAGCGGAGTCTCCTAACACAGGCTTATATGCTTAAAAGGAGGCTCCAATCACTAGTTTTTAAGATTTACCTGTTGAAACAATAAACCATTTTTCATTTTCATTTTCATCCTGAGCTAAGTTACCTCGAAGTCTGCTCGTGATCGCAAAGCTCTTTACACAACCTGAGTTGCACCACTAACTGTAAGTGGAGTGAACAGTTATTAATTACGCTGCGTTAGTTAATGAGCAACCATTAGACAAGATCGAGTAAACTGTTTTATGTCCGTGACATCACCATCTCAGGTCCGGTTGAAAACCAGCGTCGGGCACTAGCTGCTCGGCAGTTTGCTGAACTGGGCCTATTTGGCGCAGCCGTTAGACACTTCCTCGAAAACTGGTCCATAACGCACTACGATTAGGTACATGCAATGTATTTCACAAGCGTGCGTTTTTTTCCATTTTCCCGCACAGAATGAAAATTGCCACAGATACTACCTATATACCTATACTCAATGATATTATAAAGAAGATACGCCATGTTCATACTGAATGGCGTTCAGATATCGTTGCGAGTAATTTAAAACTACGACAGCGATAGATAATACGGAACGTATAAAATAGAAAGAGATAGCTAGCTATCAAAGTGCAACAATTGTGTCACTTTGTCCTCAACAATTTGTGCGTGCTAGTGCGATATCTACCTCTTTTTACTATTTAATATCATTGCCTATACCTACTTAGTCCAAATTGGTTCAATGCCTATAGTCTTAGGAGAATGTTTTTTTTTTTAATTTCGGCAAAGCACTACGCGTCTTTACGGCATAAATATGTTTTGAATATTAAAATTGTGTTTATAAATAGAATATCATAGAAAAACATGATTATTAAAAACTAATAGTTATTTTTATACACAAATTAACATTTATTTGTGTTCTGAATTCAAAAATATAAAATAAATCATTTTTTTATATTAGGCTGTTTAACGGCTTCATACCTTTGTCTCTCCTTTAATCTGGTTAAAGCAGAGCGCGAAAAAAAAGAAAATTAAAATCAGAGTTTCTTAGTCGTGACAAAAAATTTTTCATTATATTTTATTTATTTCTTCAAAAGTGTATTGAAAAACGTCGATTGATACACGTGGATATTTGTTATTGCAGTTCTCGGCTCAAAAACATATTATAATTCCGCCTCGGATGCAATAACAAACTTTCTCCACTTGTATCAAAATGTACTATTATCTTATTTTTTTTGTTTAGTTTTAATTTTCTTTTTTTTATTGTGTACTTTTAAGTTTCTTATTTTTTATTTTATTCTTATTTTGTTGTGTCCATTTGCGGCCAAAAAATACGTTTTCTTTGTTTTCTTTCTTTCTTAGTTAAAGTTTAATTGGTTATTAAACTTTTGACTGATTAATAAGACGTATCCATGGGTAAATAATAACAGCCGCAAGGGTCGATCTTCATGGTTAAGCAACGCTTGCCTAGGTCAGTCCAAAGATGGTTGACCATCCCTTACATTCCGAGTACAGCTATTAAGGCCCTTCTAACCCTAAAATTAGCAACTCTATTTGTGGTGGTTCAAACTTCGTTTGAAATACTGTTAGAATAAAGTTCTAATCAGCTTCCACTCCAAAGCGGTTGTTACGTCAGTCACTGCGGCCGAATAGTGTGAAATGAGTGGTTTTTTGCGATTTACAAAAAATCGATTGATTGGACTAAAAAAATAAAACACAAAAGACCTGCTTTATAGTTAGTTCAGTTAGTATGCAAAGTTTCATGATCTAATTTGAAGTACTTTTTGAATACCAGCGGTTTATTGTTCGATTTGGAGGTAACTTTGGATTTTTTTTCTATCGAGAAAAGTTTATGGAATCGTGTTTTCGTCACACATAGAACTTAGCATTAATCCTCAACTTTACCATTTATTATTTCAAAATTAATGCTGCAGTATTTTAGGCGTAACGGAGGATCATGCTAAGCCATTTGAGGGATATATATATAGCCCTTAAGGAACAAATTCTGGGAAATAATGAAGAACGGTAGTTTCGTCTTTTTGTTTTCGTCCACTTCAAGAACTTCATCATGAAAACAACAACAACTCGTATACCACATCCAACCCCGCTTTTTTTAAATTCAATTTTACTTTCAACTACGGAATGAACTTTGAAGTTTTGTTTTCAACTCTGCGTGGCATAGTTTTCCTCTTGAACACAGTTGAAGATAGTTGCACAGATCAGTACAGCTAAAGTTCTAGTGTCGTAGAGAAACTACAGTGTAACTACTACTGGTTTTAAAATGTCAGCGTGTTTTAGAAAGATTGTAAGAGTTCCTTTGTCAGTACGTTGTTAGAAGTTCTACTAGTTTAAAACTACTTTTGAAGAACATTAGAACATAACTCTTTCTTGGATTGCAAGGGGAATTGCTTGCTCAAATACCCGAAGCAATGTGTCGATGTTTTGGGGGACTGTCTCTGGTAAATTTTGACGTTCGCAAAGTGCTGATTATCAGCCTAATTAATGACTTGAGTTTTGACTCATGTGCCCTTTTCGGATAGGAAATCATCAAAATAATGACCCCTCCCGCTCTGGGCGGAGCGGAAGGCAATTCAAACTATCTCGATGAGAATGAACCATGGAAATGAAAGAAAGTAGACAATAGATTCGAGAAAGTCCCTTTTACCGTGTATTGCTACCAACCACCAACAAAGTGACAGAAAATAAAAGTAAGACTTTAACTGACTAAAACCCATCCATGTTCCTTCTAAGCTCTTTGTGTTTCAGGGCCGCGGTATCTCTTTCGAACAGTCCCGCAGCCCCAGCAGGCATCGGCCCTTGCTCCCTTCTTATTTGCTGACATCTCTTTGAGGCGCACGTGGAACACGAACGCGCCGTCGACATGGCCTGCCGTCATAAGACGGACGGACAGCGAGCTAGCTCATTACAAACCGTCCATAGGCCCGCGTGACTCATACCCCTTGCAAATATTGATAGCAGAGTAGGTGCTGTTTATTTATTTATTAATTTAAGGACAACCAACAAAGCATACACCAAAGTTTAAGCACAACTGGCGAAATATGGTACTATACGTTTGTCGTAATCCTGCGTAAAACCTGTAATGCTTTATTGTCCTTGAACAGCGATACCCGCTAATAACCATGCCTGTTGGCTAATATTTTTACCACAACGTTTTGATAATTAAGTGTCGAAAACATCATGCAAATACGAAAGAAAAAAATACGGGCACATCATTCACTGCAGACTTTTCTCAGACTCACTTTATCACTATAAATGAAGCTCTTAGCACCAGTAAAATAACTTAAAATCCATAAATTGAGTTACTTGTTTACAACTTAGTGAGGGTAGACGTGAGAAAGTGAGCATGAAAACTCTTAGCGGCTTACTTTAAGTTCCTAAGTTATGCTAAGTTAGCGAACATAGTTTTAATGTTTGAGGCGTAGCTGAAGACAGTTTATTAAACTAGTCAAGACTGTATAAATACTTCAAAATTGTCTTTTTTGCAAGGGCTTAGATTTCATTACGAGGTCTGGCAAAGAAAATTAGGTTATAAAGAATATCTCAGAAACAGCCTCGAGATTGAATTAATAGCCATGTGATGCTACTAAAAACCGGCCAAGTGCGAGTCGGACTCACGCAAGAAGGGTTCCGTACCATTATTTAAAAACATTAGACAAAACTGCAAAAAAATCACGTTTGTTGTATGGGAGCCCCCCTTAAATATTGATTTAATTCTGTTTTTAGTATTTGTTGTTATAGCGGCAACAGAAATACATCATCTGTGAAAATTTCAACAGTCTAGCTGTCACGGTTCATGAGATACAGCCTGGTGACAGACAGACGGACAGACGGACAGACGGACAGACAGCGAAGTCTTAGTAATAGGGTTCCGTTTTTACCCTTTGGGTACGGAACCCTAAAAAGATAAAGGATGAATTGCGTGAGGAATGATATGAAAGGGAAGGACGTAAATGATGCCGTGACGTCAGACAGGAGAGAATGGAAGAAGAAAACGTGTTGCGGCACCCCAAGTAGAATGGAAAATTTATAATTTTTTTGAATCATCATCATCATTTTAGCCGAAAGACGTCCACTGCTGGACATAGGCCTCCCTCAAGTGTCGCCACATTGACCGGTCCCGTGCGACTCGCATCCAACGGATTCCCGCACTTCACCAGGTCATCGGTCCACCTAGTATGAGGCCTTCTAACGCAACGTCTTCCGGTTCGCGGTCGCCACTCCAGAACTTTTCGGCCCCATCGGCCATCCGTTCTGCGAGCAAATTTGCCCTGTCCACTGCCACTGCCATTTTTTTGAATAGAATTGAATAATTTTTAAATTGTATTTCATTCTTATGAGACGGTTTTAAACGTAATTGCCACAGTAGTTGTCGTTTTTTAAATTCGCCGCGTAATATTAAATGAATAAAGGCTGATAGAGGAAAACTTCCTCTGGTCACTCTTCAAGACTTGTGATGGCTTTCAGCTCCAGACTGACTTCCAAATTCCACCACCAGACTCCTGTCATCTCCAGATGATTGATGATTGACATTTTAATAAAAAGAAAAGATAATGAGGTCGATGTGATTTACCTATACGACCTACAACTAGCTCCAGCAATAAATTAAAAGTAAAACTAGGCCTGTCACTAACGGACATTACAAAGGTAAACAAAGATTTAAGAGAGATAAAAATCTACAGAAAAACTTGAATAATAACATGAATTACAAGGTAAAAGGCCAAAGCCTCCAAGTGTTGCTAAGCCTCCAAGAAATGAGCATGAAGCTACCTAGAGAAGACGAATGCTTAAATTTTCAGGTTAATAATATCCAAAAATGTAAGTAAAAAAAACCATGTAAAAACATTCACATTACAACTTACTATAAATGCACACAGCTTGACTTGAAAGATATTTCTAATCTTTTTAGTACCTACGTAGTGAATTTATTATGTTTTAAACACATGCAATTTACACAGGTTTCAAGTAACGTTGAAATTCAAAACAAACCAGGCAATTTAGAACACTTGACCACATGAGCAAATAAACCTAACATCCGTATAAAATATTGCAAAATTAAAGAAAACGATAGACGAAGTTACTTCATTCTAAAGCCACAAATTCATATTGAGTACCATTTAAGTATTTTATTATTGTAATAAAGACCACTAAAAGTACTAAAACGGCACTTTCCATGTTCCATACATCCATGTAACTCATATACGCGGTTTTACAACGTACCCGCTATAAAACTTAACTTACCCAGTTAAAATATAATTTAAACTAACGAGTCGTGGTATTAGTAGCTACTAGTTTTTAATTTTAACGCTTCAACTCGGTGTTTCTCAATGTTTCGTTTAGGATTTGTGGAGAAAATAAGCGATACATCGGCCTCCCGCCGAAACAAGCATGTCATGCCATGGTTGGAACTAACACCACCATATTGTTTTTTCAATAGAATGCCCAATTCACGAGGTAACCATCCAAGGCGAGCCGCCATTTCATACTCTGCCGGGCGACCCTGTTTACGCGTCTCGACAGAATAATATTATCATCATAAAGAAAATTGGTGTTCCTAGATTTAGATTAGGTCCATTGCTAACAATAAAAATAATTTGCTTTCTCACCTATCTTATAATTAACCATTTTAAAGGCAAAGGGAACAGTTTCGTTTAAAATGTACTTAATGTAATAAAACACCGTTTCTCTATTATAAATTGTTATTAATTTCATCCTGGACATGTGAAACCTTGAGAACCATGTCCGTATCAACGGGGGGCGTAGTTGTTGCCACGTTATTAAAAAATATAACAGGACGTAAGCAACACAAAATAGAAAGGTACAGACAGAAGATCAGCTCCGTACAACATTTAAAAAAGGGCACATAGACACTCAACACTCAACACTCAACTGTTTTATAATGATTGGCGGTATTGACGGATTTTCTGCCTACACGCTCTCTCTCTCTTTCTTTGACGCGAACAACATTTAAAACATATCCTATTATCCCCGTAAGATTCATCATCTGCCTAGCCTTTTCCCAACTGTGTTGGGGTCGGCTTCCAGTTTTACCGGGTGCAGCTGAATACCAGTATTTTACATGGAGTGACTGCCTATCTGACCTCCACAACCCAGTTAATACCGGGTAATACGATACCCCTTGGTAAGACTGGTTGTCAGACTACTTTTTGGGCCACTGACTACCTGTACCTAGCGACTGTCAAAGATCTACAAATGACAGCCGGGACCAACGGCTTAACGTGCTTTCCGAGGCACGGAGGAAACTCGGTATGCAATGGACGGTCACCCATACACAGACCAACCTAGGCATGCACAGCTTAACCTAACGATCGACCCGAGTGGCTGTTATTAGGTATGTATATTTAGCCACGAGCTCCTCAAGATTAAACAGAGGTATACTCTGAAGCTTTTGTCATCCCACTGATGAGCAAAGGCTCCCCGCATGGCTTCTAATTTTTTCGATCTATGATATAATTATGTGGGTGTTGGTTTGCCTAACTCGCCCTGTCGTCTCCTACGCGTTCTGACTGTGTTAGGTCAGAACGCGTTTGCATCGCGCCGCACTCACACACACACACACACACACATACACTCACACGCACACGCGTCGCGCATTGTGGTTATTTTATCCCACAGCTCTTCGGAAGTACAGTAGACGTGGCCAACCCAGTCCCACTTTAGCTTAGCGGCATTTTAAGCAAGTTCAGTAATTTGTGATTAAAGTAGGAAGTCCCGTGTTATAGGGACAAACCTTTCGACTTTAACCGGGTACTTAGTCAGACTCCTGGTTGCTACTGAGAAATTCCGAGTGGATACACACAATAGCTTTGTCCGACGCAGTACGACGCGTATGTACGGCTGTTTTAACGAACAGCATTGGCGAGAGCATTAGCACTGGTTGACGCGTATCTATATGTGTGCTACAGATGCAACCTTCTGAATCTGATCTACTCTGTGTCAGCAACATAGTTTAATTAAAAATAACTGAAATATTGCAGGGAATTATGTTGTTATTGTTGTTTTTACTCTTCCTTTGTTGTGATGAAAAGATGTAGTATTAACATTGTTTAATATTTAAAAATTAAAATCTGTTCTACTAAATCGGAAGCAAGTTTTCTCTCGGTAATTAAAGACATAAAAAAGTTTGTACATGAAATTATGTGTAGTTATAATCGTTAAAGAAAATAAACAATTAATCGACGCTGAAAAATTTTAGAAAAATAATAATAAATTTTTCAAGTAGCTCTAACGATTGATGAATATAATGACCTTGTGAAATCACCAAGAGTACGCCAGTAAGAGAGGTGACAGACACCGCTATAACACTAGAAATAGGGACCAACTAGTTCAGCCAGGTTTCAGGCTTGCTAAAGTTGATTCATCTTTCATGGGGTACTGTTTGAAATGTTACAATAAAATACCTCCCCACATTCTTCAACTGAATGAGACGAAATTTAAATCTTGTATAAAACGCACACTATGTAGGCAAGCATATTATAAGTTGGGGGATTACATTGATGACAGAAATGCTTGGCTAAATGCTGGTACTGCTCCATAACCATAGGCGGGGGGAGGGGACATTGATTGTACTGGTCGGGCCTTATTTGAGTCTATTGACACGTAAAAAACAGGAAGAAGAATTGATTTCCATGTTAATGAATTGTGGAATTGTAAAAAATATACTTGCATTGTATAGATTCCAGTTCTTAGTATTATATAATTTCATAGCACATGTGTGAGTACTTTGAACTGTTCAGCCACCAATTTACATTTAGTTATCTTTCATTGACTTGAATATGCCTTGGTGGCTGAGAGAATGTCATGCTCACTTAAATGTCTCGCTGATGGTGGCGGGTGTGTCGGGTCATTTAGTTCCCTTCAATATGGTTGTTAATGTTGAATGGCGCCGGTACATGCGTCATGTTCGTGAACGTACTTTGTACTGTTCAGCCACCATTTACATTTAGTTACCTTTCATTGACTTGAATATGCCTTGATGGCTGAGAAAATGTCATGCTCACTTAAATGTCTCGCTGATGATGGCGGGTGTGTCGGGTTATTTAGTTCCCTTCAATATGGTTGTTGATGGTCATCTATTAGCTGCCACGGCTCATTTTAATTACTTTATTCTTAAATTGTTGATCTAATCTTTTAATCTGGACGCTCTTAATGTGCACGTATGTGTGTAACCAAGATTTTGTAACATTATTTTGATTTAATAGATAAAGTTAGTCGAAATTTCAAAACGCTTAGTTGACATTTCCCGGAAACCAAGGACTGGCTTTTACCTTGACTAGAGGCTAATCCTTGCCATAAAACGTGGTAAAGCCGCCAGTTTGTTGGGGACATTACCAGTTGACAGCGTTGATGAAGTGTTTTGATGCCATTTTTAGTTTGTATTTTTTTTTTGTTAAGTAACTTTAAGTTTATTTATGAAATCACGGAAATTATCCCGTAAGTACTTTAAGTGTAGTGAAAAACCGTGAAAGTCTAAACAGTGCATTATTTATGAATTTAAGTAATACCTATTGTTCGTCTAACACAAAACAAACATTAATCAACAAAATTGCGGTGGAACTCTTACACGGAGTCCTAGAATCACTTATTCGATCTGTCTACAAATATCATGCACTCAAACCCAGATTGTCTATCAGTTGTAGCCCTGCAAATATTTGTTGGGTATAGACTGCTGATAGACTCTATGGCAAACGCTTTACGAAATGAAAAAATCTATAGTCAGATTGAATTCACGAAACGTTTGTGCAGCGCGCAGCCCCAACTGCGCCTTTGAAAATTCGATGAATTTTGTTTTACTGAAACGCATCGAACGTACTGTACTGGCGGTGCCGCTACGACTGCAGAGAACTTCAAGTGTCGTAAATATAGTTAGCCTTTGTGAAAACTATATTTTCGAGTCGTTTGGGATTGAAATTCTAGGGCCTGTCCCTAGAATAAAATTATGGACTGTATATAAAAGCTTAAAATTAAGTTGAAGTTATATGCAACAGTTTGTTTCCTTCGGACGTACTAGTAAGAATAGTAAGGCCTGAATTCCTGCTACACTGATGTCGTTTGCGTACGTCGGTCGCGCGTACGAGTATACACATGTGTTCTATAGAGCGCCATACTGCAAAGCTGACGTCAGCGGCGCGTATGTTGCTACTGTATTTCTCGCTGACGTACGCGACCGACATCTTATGCATCTTCAGGCCTAAAAAAATATACTTTGACACATAGCTGTCATCTGAAGATTGCCGATGATCGTACTACCAACCTACTTATTCACGTTACGTCATGATTTATTTGTAAATTGTATCATAACATATTACGGCCTCAAGAGATGCACTCACAAATCGCTGATACTTTTCAGATCCATGACACGTACCTGCCGTGCAAGTACGTAGAAATCAATTCGATAAATCTGACAAAATGAGTTTATAACAAAGATAAAAGTCATTTTGTCGAGAATAACTGTCAGATTTATCGAATCGATTCCTACGTACTTGCACTGCTGATACAGGGTGAGCCAATCAATAGCAAGGATTTGATGAAACCGAAAAACACCAAAACACTTCGCCCGATCGCTGACCAGTAAGCTAATGTCCCATTTTGTCGCACTGTTGATTGATCAACCTCCTTTCACCGCGTGTACTTACGATGTTCAACGCACTCGTGGAGACCAACCCTGGATTGGACTTGAATAAATAAACAGGGGAAAATATGCTTAAATACATCTAATATAGCCTACCTAATTTATAGCCTTGATTCTCAAGAAAACAAAAATGTTTCTCAATTTTAATGTAATATTGACCCAGACAGCGAAATAGTTAATTTGCGAGTAAAAGTACAAAGTAAATAAGATTTCAATTTAAGACAAAACGCTTCAGTTTTCGACGATTTTAATGAATGTTATCAAGAAATTACTCTAATCTTATCTCTTGTGATGTTTTAGCTTTGAATACTTTTGAAGTAAAACAAAGAAAATTACAAGGTTGAAGGTGCACGTGTAAGTAATTGACTAGAGTCTAGAGCAGTGTTTTTCAACCTTTTTCATGACACGACCCCCTTAGTATGAAAAAATATTTGGCGACTTCCCTTTGCTTTTTTTTCATGTATTTTATTATGTTACAAATATTAAATATATACAAAATGTTTTTAACACATTTTATTTTTTAATTTGAAATTCGATTTAGTTGTCAAATTCTTAATGTAGCAAAAACGGATGCACGATGGGAGAAATTAGGTAATGACAAACAAGCAAAACCTCAATAAGATGGATAAGTACGGTAAGTAAGGTTTTTATTTTATTAATTTGTATGACCATACAAATGTTTATATGCTTTATTTAACATTTTCTTATTGAATATATTTTTATAGGCCTTATTGTTTTGTTTAATGAGGTAGTTTTTGCGACCTCTTGTGACCTATAAGGACCTATAGGGGCTTCGCGACCCCCCAGGGGGTCGGGACCCCCAGGTTGAAAAACACTGGTCTAGAGTGTACGCAAACATTACCCTAGCGCCCCCGAGTAAGCGCGCAGTCAAAATGGAATGGGTACAAAGTACAAGTAACAGCACATCAAGTTACCACAAACTGACAAATTTCGCCGATGGATAATATAGGTAGGTACACTATTGTTTGGAGATTAAATTTGAAGAAGAAATTTGTCGGTTTTGGATACCATGATGTGCTGTTATCTGTGTTTAGAATTTTACAGAGTGTTCTGGTGTTCACCCTGCAAGCCAAAACGTGCCCATGTGTTACATGCCTTGCTTTGCTATAATTCTAAAATGTAAGAAGAGCTCTAGATGCTATACAAAATGTAAGCAAAGCGGAGCTCTTTTCACGTTGGTCATTGAAAGTGCCGCGGCCGGCCAACGCGCGCAGCGATTGGGGCTCCGTAGCAAGCGGCACTCGGCGCCCCCTGGGACCACCGCGCCCGTGTGCAACGCACATCTTGCACACTAGGTAAAGACGGCCCTGCGAACCCTCTAGGCTAACAAAGTGATAAGAGTAACAAACTCACGGCTTGATCTTCAAGGTCAAAGCTTGCCTAGGTTTGTCTGTTACATGCCAAAATCCCTCTGTGTCTCGGGAAGCAAGTAAACTCATTCTTTTTTACCCACGACGGAACGGAGACGGTATATACGTTTGGGGTGAGAGGATGTTTGTGCAAATCAATGTTGCCATTTTTCTCGAAACCCCCGACGGATATTTTTGGGTTTTCTATTGTGTTGGGTTTTTTAAATTATTTTATCCTTTTTCAATTACGTTTTAACCGTCTTGCGTTTTTTCAAATTTTTTATTTTTGCTTTTTTCTTCTTCTTAGCGTGTCAATGGCAATCTAAATTGTGTCGGCCCGGAACAAAATACACTCTAAACGACCTCACCTTTCATTTTGGTAGTAAAACAATTTCCTAGTAAAACTAGTGGCAAAAATTAACAGAAAAAAAAGAAAAACATTTATCTATTCGTGAACTACAAACGTCACTTGAAAAACCCCTCCTGAACAGTTTTCACGCTCTGATAAATCTTGGTGTTTTCAAATACGTACAATATTTTTTCTTTAAGTAGAGGACTTGGCCTGCCAAAAATCCCAACATCAGACAGACTAGCAAACGTGTCGTGTCTTCTAAAATTATTATTCTCTTTGTTTACGGTTCATTTTTACAATTTATTATTTGAATTAACTCAAATTATAATTATTTATATCATAATTATTAAGACGAAATAAATTAGCTTTCTACTGATATTTCAAAGCCAGTTTTACCGTTACAAAAAAAAAATACGTTTAATAAAATTGAGAACGTCATTCGCAAATGCGCAAATTTCCCCAGTGAATAGTTGATTACAAGTTACCAGAGAGGCAAATAAACTCGAAATAGCTTCATTAAAACTAGTGGGAGCTGAAAGTTATAATTGTAGTCACAAAATATGTTTGTTATTTTTTTCTTTAATATTACAGTCATTTTAAGGGTAGAATACATCGACATGCAGAAACGATTACGTGGTAATCATTTGTGCGTCGATGCAGGACATTAGTCTGAAATTTGAGCCATTCGCCATTTAGAAAATTTTCAACGGAAATTTTATAAAAAAAAGCCGGCCAAGTGCGAGTTGAACTCGCGTGGAGAGGGTTCTATAAAATGCCAGTCTTACTATTTATTTTTCAATAATAACAAAAAAATATTTGAAATTCTCTTAACGAGCCCTTTCATTTGATATATATTATGACACAGTAAGGTTTGCAAAACTTTTTTTTTAATTTCCTATTTTGTCCACCGAAAATGGCCCTTATTTAAAAAAATATTTATTTACTTTGCACTCTCTATCTGTGTTTGGGTCATAGGATTACACCATCCTACCGAATTTCACCTGATTTGGTCCAGTAGATTCAGTACAGTAGGACAGATAGACGCACGTGATCCTGTAAGGGTTCCGTTATTTTTCCTTTTTTGTACGGAGCCCTAAAAACCAGCTGTTTTCTAAAAAAAAATATATTTTATAACCCTAATGTAACAAAATCTACTTTTCATATTATTATTTTAGGCATAACACCTGGGATTGTTGAATTAGGACCATTTGCCGCAAAAGGTAGGCTTTGATTTTTTCATATAAAGCAAAGGTGTGATCGAAATTATACCTTTTTATTCGAAATGGTTTTCAAACATTGCTAAACTTTGAAATTATTGAAAAAGAAAATGTATTTGCAGATTAAGACCACAGGGGGAGGGAGCGTCTAACTATGACTTTGTGTAAAAAAAATTATCATCAAAAATCTGAAGCAATGACGCGCCAGTGGTAACGGAATTACAACCCAAGCCACATACAACACACATCTAACACAAGCAGGCGCGTTACATAATATAATAATTCATTTCATCACCACTGCTCTTCAAACAGTGATGGGCAAGTTGGGAAGGCAACAGACATGTAGACGTAATATGACATTAGGTCAGCTATCAATCCGCACTGGGCCCACGTGGTGGATGACAGCCCACTCCCACTCTGAGGCATAAGGTATAAGGTCCCATGACGACAGGCGGTGTCGACGGCGCGTTCGTGTTCCACGCGTGCCTCAAAGAGAGTCAGCAATAGGAAGGGCTCCGCAAGGACCGATGCCTGCTGGGGCTGCGGGACTGTTCGAAAGAGATACCGTGGGCCCGGAACACAAAGGGCGATGAAGGAACATGGATGGGTTTTCGTCAGTAAAAGTCTGACACTCCCTCCTGCTCTGCCCCGAGCGGGAGGAGTCATTTGATGATTTACCATCAGGAAAAAAAAGGCATAAGGTATGGGTGTCAGCAGTAGAACCATTATAGGCGTTTAATGGTATGGTTCAGCATCATCATCATCATCAGCCTATAATGTTCCCACTGCTGGGACGCGGCCTCCTCTCAATGAGAGGGAATGGGCTATAATCTACCACGCGGACCCAGTGCGGATTGGTAGATGTCTCTGGCATGTCCTAGAACCAAAAATTCGAAGATTGTATGGTTATTGGTTATATTATGGAAGAAAGTTTTAAGCATGAATGTGGATTTGTGTAGGAGTAGAAAAAGACCAAATAATCGATGGATCGATTGTGTTAAGGATGATTTGGCACAAAAAGAGGTGTCTAATGAGATGGCGAGAAATAGAGAAGTATGGAAGAAAAAGACATTCTGCGCCGACCCCAAATAACTAGGGTATATGCATGATTTTATTTCATCACTCTAAACAAAGCGTTTTAAGATCAGCACCCTTAGCCAAGTTATAAACGTTTCGTACCGATTCTCTTTCTACAATCGTAAACGCCTCGGCGTAAGCGATTGTCTAAATTGGTAGCCAAGTTGACACGACTGAGTCGATCGCTCGTTCTCTAATGTCTGTAGAAAAAAGCTACACTTTAGTCTATAGTGAGCGTTCCTACCAAAGAGTCTAGCGATCAACATTGTAGAAACGACAACATTCTATTCTATCATTTTGAACGATGTAAACTTGTCTACGAATTTTCTATTCGTTTGTGTTGATCACGTGATTTAACGTTGAGATGATGTCATTCCCATTCATTTGAATAGTTTTCTACAAGCGTTAACGAATGTAGATTGTCAACTTGGTTATGGGTGCAGAAATAGCAAAGTGAAATTATTTTTTTAATATCTTTACAAAATACTGAGTTATAAGCATTTGAAACTGCTGATTAGACAGAGAGATCCGATACAGCGAATGACGTCATTCGCTGCATCGACGTACAAAATCCATACTGAATTCCGTTTATCTAGAAAGAGATAGAATCAAAAGTTTAAATGGTTATCACTTTTGTGTTGTTTGGCCGATTTATGTCTTGTTTTCGCTGTTTGTCATTATTTTTATAGTACTTTAATTAACATTTCGTGTCGAAATAAAAAAAGAAAATGTATGCATATTCCCTAATAAGGGCAAGAGAATGATGGTGATGGAGCTTCTGCAGAGAAAGCGTAATAACAAAAATCTAAAACAATGAAAAGCACAACCAATATTACAAAGCGATAAAAAAATCATCAACACGTGTTGAATAATCAGAAAAATGCCAATTTTTCCTCCAAAACTGAATTAACGGTCGACTGAACTAATCGTTTCGGAACGTGTTTCAAAGCTTTTTGCTTCCATTTACTATGCGAAATTGATGCCATGGAGGTTTTTAAATATCAATACCGAATATTCGGAATGAACTGGCAAAAATCTAAATATTCTTTAAAATGCCAGTGGTTTATGTGGGAATGTAAAATGTCACTCCATGACATATATTTATTGCACCCACATTTAGCTCGTTAAGTTTAAGTCCTATGTAATAGAGGGCGGCCCAATTGCCATCAAACGGGCACAAATCCAGACTCCGTGGCTTCTACTGAGAAATTTCTGATTGAAAAACCCAATAACACTTGGCCCGATCCGGGAATCGAACACAGGACCATGCCAAGCAGTCGCTTGCAACTAATAGAAGCAACGAGGCATTACAGTAATAACTTTTTCTTTTTAACAAAATATAGCATCAGGATTAACACCCCTTGTAAAATTCGGTTCCCTATCCATTTGCATAAAATTTTAACACCTAATATAACTTGGCATACTTTTGTTACTACTAATTATATTTTCGCATAACATTATTTACGCATAACAGCTTACGCATAATTTTTTAAGCATAATTTATCTAATCATAATTATGATTAAGCATAACATTGTTAGGCATAAACTGATTTACGCATAATGATACTAAAACAATTTTTTTATAGGCATAACAAAGAAGCATAATCCTAAAATGTTAGACATACCATAATTGGATATACCAATTTATTTTCACGATTGGAAAAAAACCATCTCTCCGAAGCAGGTAATACATAACATATTTGTTTTGAACATAGTTGATTGTGAACATATTATGTAAGTTTTTTCCCTGTAAGAAGCATGCAAACAAGCATACACCATGCATGCAGCAAACATGCAGTTTGCAAACATTTAAACAAGCATACACCATGCATGCAGCAAGCATAAAGCAAGCATGCGTGCAGCAAGCATGCGTTCAGCAAGCATGCAGCATGCAAGCAAGCATGCAGCAAGCAAGCATGCGGTATGCAACATGCAGCAGGCAAGGTTTCTGTCACGGCTCCGGCGCTGCGGGGCTCCGGCGGTCCCACGCGAGCAGCGTCGCAGATGTGTTTTACGCTCACCACCGCAGCTTCGGCTCAGCTGCGGCGGCGAGCGTTAAAACCACCTGCTCCTCAACTCGCAGGCCGCCTCGCCCCTCCACGCCTACGCGGGCTTAGATCACACTCTAGGGGTAGGGCAGACAAGACTACGTGGAGTCGGTTTTGCAGCGATTCGTTTCTGTCACTAACTTTTGTAGCACAACATAATGAATTTTTAATTCAAAATAAACGTAAAAATAACTCAAATTTGATTCCGGTATTTATATTATTTGTATGCCTAAATACTATTATGCTAATAGTCATTATGCCTAGTAACATTATGCAAGTTCAATTTATGCCAAAACAAATTAACCTTCAAGATGACTATGCCAACATAAACAGTATGCCAAAAAAAAAATTGGCAAAGTATTATTATGGCAAAACAAATTATGCCAAAACAGTTATGCTAAAGTATATTAGGAAAAAGAAGATTATGCAAAAAAAAAGGGATCCCGTAAAATTCAGGTCATGATCACTTAAAGTACTTACGGGTTAATCCGTGATTTTATTTTGATTTTCTTCTTTTCATTTTTTTATTTTTGTTCCACCCGCATACCTCTTCAGTATTCCCGCGATCATGATGCTTGCAACAGCGTCGAAATATCGGGAGCTCATAAAAACAAAAGAAAATCACGGATATTAATTATCCCGTAAGTACTTTAAGTGTAATGAAAAACCGTGAAAGTCTAAAACAGTTCATGTCATCATATTCCAATATCAAAACACAACTAAAATTTTCACCGAAATAATCAAAGTATCATCTGAATGATCGTAAATTACAATATTCTGAAACAACATTAATTAAACCGTGGGCTGTGTTTGTATTTCATCGAAAACAAACAAGTGAACATCGTGTTTTCTATAGCTTGTAATGTATTCAGCCCAATTCAGCCAGTTGAATCGTTCCGTGGAACAATTAATGAGAATCTATAAGGCTCTTTTCACGGGTTCTGACTGCCGGAAATGCGACGAGAAGACGTAATTAAGGCTGGGGTATCTGCTAAATTAGCAACTCTATTTGTGGCGGTTCAAACTTCGTTTGAAATTATCTTAGAATAAAGTTCTAATCAGCCTGCACTACAAAGTGGTTGTTACGTCAGTCACTGCGGGCCGAATAATGCGAAATGAGTGGTGTTTATTTAATTGTAGCCTAATAAATCATTAGATCAAAATGCCAATTGTACGCTTTGTGAAGGAAAAAGTGACAAATATTTGTGTGAAAAAAAAAATACTGAAACTTAATGCCATTTACGTTAGGAGTAGTTATGAAATTTCAAAGAAAATGCTTCACTTTGAATATTTTTTTCGTATAATAATAATAAAGTAAGAATTATTTCAATTGTACCAATTAAAGTTTAGAATCCAATCATCATCAGCCTATTAATGTTCCCACTGCTGGGACACAGGCCTCCTCTCTATGAAAGGGAATGGGCTATAAATCCACCACGCGGGCCCAGTGCGGATTGGTAGATGTCTTCGAATTTTTTGGTTCTAGGACATGTCGGTTTCCTCACGATGTTTTCCTTCACCCTTAGAATCCAATAAGCAACATATATATTTTTTTACACATTTATATTCACTCATCAAAGAGGAGTTACATGGAGAAAATCTCTCGTTAGCAGATACCACCCCTTAAAATCAAAGCACATTTATTTAAATTAGGCAGAAATTAATCAGAACTTTTTGAACTTTAAAATTAAATAAGACAAACACCCAAAACGTCCACCCTTTGTCACTTCCTTGTGTTTTAGCGGAGGAGGTAACAACGGAACAAACTCAAACACTTTACACCACATACATAACATATCATCACGCCTGTAATCCCCGAAGTTAGGCAGAGGTGTATAGTATTATGCTATACTTACGCTTCATATTCACTATTTATCATCCTTTTTATTTGATTATATATCTACACTCAGCAAATCGATCTAAATACGATTCATTCACTTAAAAATAGCTGAAATAAAATATTATTGTAACTCATAATTTTCGTGTTGTGACACTTACGCCAAGCGCCAAATTGTCAAACTGTCAGTTACCTGCTCAGTCTATGGATGGCTACTTTTTGGTTTATGTAGGTAATTTAAATTATTTTTATCAATATGTGTTTAGCCATTACAATTTGTAGATTATTACGATTGTTTACTAAATAACTTAATTTTAAATTATATCTATAAAATTCTTTTTCATCCCATCTATTCGAAAAGGACGACTTGGTTCGCCTTTAAGTGCACCCAAAGGTGGTGTTTTCTATAAGAAACTTTTAGCGGGCAGTAATGAGTTTTTAATCCTCTTTATAGATGTTCCAAATTAAAAAAGTGCGCCGCAGACTTTTTGAATTTGGAACATCTTAGTGTTCAGCGCCGAAAGAAATCGAACGCAAATATTGTTTGAATAAAGACTGGCTGGTACGACAGCCCAGTCGCGCCGCCGCGCCGGCCGCCGCGCTGACTGAATAAAAAAAAGAAATCAAATTAAAAACGTGCGAACTACAGACCGCGTTTTCGTCAATTTTCATGAATTGTTAGAAATTCATGGTTTTGTTTTGAAAAATGAGTTCTTCAAGTGACAGTGAATAAAAAACACGATAAAGTAAAAAATACTTTAGATCTTCAGAAGTCGGTGACCTTTGTTTGATTCATTTAGTTTTTTTTTGTCACCGACTTCTGAAGCTAAAGTTATTTTTGACGTTTTTGTGTTTTGTGAAGTCGGTTTTATTTTTTGCAAAAAAGTTTTTTTTAATTTTTCATTTTTAGTTGTAATATCCTATCCAAATAAATATGCATATATAATATGCATTTATTTTACATGTTGAAATTAGACCACACGACTGAAGTAAAAATGTTCATAAAATGAAAACTACTGGGCCAAACTATGTTACATTTTTATTGGACCAAATGGCAACTATTCCGCATCAAACTAAAGAATAATCACGTCAATCGGCTCATAAATATCAGCGTAATCGGTGTAAATACATAAAAAAACAGTCGAATTATTATTAAACGTTTATTTCAGATTATAATCATCCATATAAAAAATATAAAAAGTTACATAATTAATTAAATATAAAACACAATACAATTACAATTCAATGAAAACAAAAAATATTATCACTAAATTATCCAATTCATACATTATATACAACGAATTAACAAAATTTCATAATAAAATAATACAAATAAAAATCAACCAATCAATCGGCGAGCCAGACCGTCACCTTCATTTATGTAAGGCCACCGCCAGACACCAACAAACTCCTGCGCTAGTTTGACGACATCTAACGTCCCAACATGATGTTCATCCATCTCTGTTGGATTGGGCAATCAGCACGCGAAGCAATCATCTTCAAGATACTGTTACTGCTGTCTCTCACGCTCTTAAAAATAGACGCGACTTTCTTGCGGATAATCGCATGAAAACCGTCTGTGCGCGCCTCCGCAAACATTGCAGATGCACTGCAGTAACGAGGCAGCCGTAACAGCATCCTGAATATGTTGTTGTACTGTACTCTAATGACATTGGCGGCCCGCCGGGTATGACTCACCCATAGGCTGCTCGAGTAGAAGGATTGGCAGTATGCCTTAAATATAATGATTTTCACTTCTACCGAACAACGCGCAAATCTACGAGCAAGCATATTTCCTCGCACCGCCAATGCCCTTCGTTCCCTTTCCAAATCGGCGTCATCTGTCAAGTCTTCAGTGACAATGTGTCCCAAGTACCTGAAGCTAGCCACCACCTTCAGAGCCACTCCGTTGACCATAATAGGCGGAACATGGACCGGTGCGTTTTTAGTACTTTTAAAAATCAGAACTTCGCACTTAGAGGAGTTATATTTCAGTCCATGCTCCGCTGCATATGCCTCACATATAGCCACTAACTTTCTGATCGCACCCACCGACGGCCCCAGCAATACCATATCGTCCGCGTAGCTTATATTGTATTGTATTGTATTGTGTTTTGCTTGTATTGTGTGCTTATATTGTTGTGTGAATAACCTCCTTCTTTTTGAAGTCGGTTAAAATTATGAGGCGCCTTTTATTTTCTCATAGTGGGTGATGAAAAGTAGAGTGTATCACTCGGGCGCAAAATATATTTTTGGCTCGGGCGACGTACTTTGAATCCCTCGCTACGTTCAGGATTCTATTAAAGAATCCCTCGCTACGCTCGGGATTCTACTCTAGAATTCCTCACTTCGCTCTGGATTCAAAAAAGCGCCCTCGCCGTAAAAATATTATTTTGCTCCCTTATGATACAATCTACTATACGCACTCATGGATATGTCCTGGCCGACTACACTTGTCAGATGAGATGATGGCCACACTAAGAAAACTAATATTTGAAAAAGGAAGACTACTTTGGGGGAAACGAGCTGACGGACGGCTGAAAGGTGGACTCTTGGATCTGATTAGATGAGCATCAGATAACCGCTTGGTTTTCGCTGTCCGATACAAAAACTACCAATGGATCCAGCTAAAGATCCACCTGGGACTATTACTCCCGATCTTCGGAAGCTAACTACGTGCCTGACTTTCCACTTGTCTCGCAAAGATATCCTGACGCTGAGCTATTCTGGCCCTGAAATCTACGCTGCCCTACTACAGAGCTGACCTGTTGGACTCTAAGATCTGCACGACGCCCTTCCAGCTGAGGTTTCCTGAAGGTGATCCTCGACGTCTCTCTGGTATAGACCTGCTACCCTGACGCCTGTTCCCGTTCCTACAGTGGTGAACTCATTCTTATCCATCTAAGTGCGTGAACTATAAAACTATAGAGAGTGCGTGCTAGGTAGGTGTTTTATATAACTAGCTGTATTTTTTATCTTTCCTCGTGGAGGAGCTCGTGGCTAAATAATAACAGCCGCTCGGGTCGATCGTTAGGTTAACACGTTAGCTGCGGCACCAATTTTTGCAAACTTTCCGTTCCTGCGGCACGAGGTATTATCGGCCCGCACCATGACCAGACGTTAGGGCGACACGCGGTCTATTAGACCCCACCTCCTTTAACAGACTAAAATCCATTTTCTGGCGCGAAATCAAAGATAAATGAACAATTTTGGTCCTTATCGATATAGACAGTGAATTGATGAACCCTAATCTACCGTCGCCCCGGGATCTGATAGCTAGTTTAGGAATTATTGGCAAAACAAAGTATGGGATCTTATACACCTCGTAACGCACTGAAATGGGGTAAATTTTCGCTAAGATTAGTGATGGGAAAAATAATATCGACGTAACGACGTTTATCTATTTTTGTGTGAAAATCCTAATGCGTTCACAGAATAGAAAAAAAAGAAAACCAGAAGTAGAAAAGAAACTATCCTATGTATTCTGCCTCGAGCTTTAAAAATACACTTATTAGAACTTGAATTAACATAAAAAAATCAGTAACAATATATTTTTTTATAAAAAATCGCAATATATATTTTGTACCTATTTATGAGTGTTTTTCAAAACCTAGACAAAGAACTACTGAATTATCAATTAATTACCTACCTGTTTTGTCAACGGCTGCTTGACATTTTTTGTGGAGTTTTTTACTACCTACAAAAATATCAATTAAAAACTTACCTGTTTTGGTTCTGTTTCTGTATTTTTTTAAATTAACTTCTTCCGACATCGTTTAGACATGTTCTGCGATGTAAAAGGACGTGCTCTCCAATCGACGTGATGCACAACACTAGTCGCGGGAAGCTCGCGTTAGTTGCGGTACGAGGTTCGGGGGGATATGGGACGTTTTAGCCTCGTTCCGCATTGCATTAAAATTATATTAATTCAGTGCGGTACGAGGCCTAAGACATCCGGTACCAAGGTAGGTATACCACCTAGTCCGGGACCATTAGCGCATCTCAAATATACATTTATCTCTTTTCTACACTGGACCAAACCAAAGCTATGCCCTTCGCACGACAGAGATGTTCACTTGTTTCCTTGCCGCACCACAAGGAAGTTGCATGAGGGGTGATTTAGGCCTCGTTTCGCACTTAACGTGTTAAGCCGTGCTTGCCTAGGTTGGTCTGTGGATGGGTGACCGCCCATTACATACCGAGTTTCCTCCGTGCCTCGGAAAGCACGTTAAGCCGTTGGTCCCGGCTGTCATTTGTAGATCTTTGACAGTCGTTAGGTAGTCAGAGGCCCAAAAAAAGTCTGACAACCAGTCTGACCAAGGGGTATCGTACTACCCGGTACTAACTGGGTTGTGGAGGTCAGATAGGCAGTCGCTCCATGTAAAATACTGGTATTCAGCTGCATCCGGTTAGACTGGAAGCCGACCCCAACAAAGTTGGGAAAAGGCTAGGCAGATGATGATTTTTTATCTTTCCTAAATTAAAATTTAATTGAACAAGTCTGCTTATCCTTTTATTTTAATAGGATCAAGTAGATTTGTTACAGGGTTAGGCAGAGATGTACCCATTAGTACACCCACACTTACGTAGCCATTATGTTTAAGTCCTAATTAAAAGGGGTCGAGTCTATTGCCATCAAACAGGCACAAAACCAGACTCCATCGATGATACCGAGAAATTCCTGATGGAAAACTCCAATAACTAAGAGTTGTAGCGTTCAAAAACCAGTTTTCAAACGCAAAAATATTTTTTTTAATTCGACTGTTAGGTCCGGAGACAAGCGCGTTCAAACAAGCAAAAAGACATCTCTTCATCTTCTATCCTAAAGTTCTCTTAGTAATATTGCAATCCATTATTTTTATAGTTCATTCGAAAGTATAATTATAAGAATTGAAAAAGTGAGTTTATAGTGTGAAACATTATTTTTAAAGTGCTATTAAATACATCCTTATAATAATCTCGTTCTAGAAATTGAGTGACATTGAGTGAAATGTATCGTGAAAATCTTTTGAAACGATTTATATAATATTATGATTGATGATTTTGCCAATGAATGGGAATTTTATTCAAGTAGCAAATATTACCGGGAAAGCAATGGGATGGGATTTGCAATTGGGAACAAATAATTTATCTGAGAACGAGAACTTGCTAGCGATTTTTATATTTGTTGTGTTTAAAATAATCTGGTTTTTTAGCCTAGTGTAAAATAATAAACGGGTGTAAACGATATTGCCACGCAAATAAAATCTGTAGAGATTGTATGAAACAGTTATCAATAACTTTTGTAAATTTTGGGCATTTGTGCCTGTGTATGTGAGTAGAACTTTCCCTTTATCCGTGTACAACCTAATCCTTCCTCATAAAACTTTAAGCTACTTTGAAATATCCTTTCCCAGACGAATAACTTATGACGATTTTCACACAAAAAAAGGGATAAGTAGCTTTACACACAGGATAGCTATCTGTAACGTCAATTCTTGCAATCCGAAGTAGGTAAAATCTTTTTCTAGTTATTTTACCTCTGACAGCTGCAGTCCAAAAGCAACCTTATAAGACAATACCAAAGATCATTATAATTCTGACAGACTTGTTAGTGGGAAACTAAAAAAACCTTATTGCTACGGTACATAAAAATCACAGTGTTCTGAGTGAGCGCAGGAAAAATAACTGTGTAGCGACTGTATATGGAGAATATGGCCTGAATTTCAAGATAACTGTAGACTAGGAAAGTAGGATAGGCAAGGTTTTTTCGCCTAGAAATGAGTCTACAATGTATTATAGGATTACTTGTGAAGGTATTCGCCGCTTTCGATTTTTGGATTCCTTTCGATTTGGCTTAGAATTTTCTATACTGATATTGTGAAAATCTACTATTGGGCCCAAATAGCAGAAGAAAGGGATAGGTGGAAAGTGGAAAGGAAGATCTTTGTGCTTCAATGAGACACAACAGGGTTATAATCGTATTTTAAAGAGGCTAAGTTTGGATTAGAGCAGCGGTGGCCTAGTGGTGGCGGGCCTGACTTACGAACAGTAAGTTGTGGGTTCAAACCCAGGAAGGCGTATTACTTTGTGTAATTTATTTCATCACCGCTGCTCTCAAAACGGTGAAGGAAAACATCGTAAGGAAACCGGCATGTCCTAGAACCAAACAATTCGAAGACATGTGACATCTACCAATCCGCACTGGGCCCGCGTGGTGGATTATAGCCCATTTCCTCTCATAGAGAGGAGGCCTGTGTCCCAGCAGTGGGAACATTAATAGGCTGATGATAATGAAGTTCGGATGAAGGAGGTAATCTCCGAAACACGGCATCCAATTTCTAAAATTATTTCACTTGTTGGTCATCTCTTCGGAAGACAGCGTTAGCGAAGCGCACTGTGGAGACACAAATATCCCCATCTCCACACTTCATCGCAACGGCAGAAAAGCTATCCCCTGGGTCATGAATTGCAGTGACTGATATGGAAATCTTTGAACCAACTAAGGGCACAAGTTGGCTGATCCAATATGGCTAGATGTTGTACAATGACCAATCACAGACACAATGCGAGTGTAGAGCCCTAACACAGGATATGCCACACTTTCTCTCCTGTCAACGTTTACAACTAATAGGTATAATATAATAATATTTCCACCATCAATAAATTGCAAATCTATTTAGTCTGTCAGTTGGAGTATTGGAAAATAATGGACACGTATTTTTTGTTTTTGTAAATCAATGAAATATTGAAAAAGATAAAACGCATCAAAACTCGAAAGCACTAAAAATTATAGCACGGCGTGACGTATTGAGAATTTTAAAAGCGTCGTATTTTCGTCAGTTTTGCTTTACGTAACAAAATAAAAAATACGTGTCAAATATTTTTTGATAATCTAACTGACGGACTAATTAGATTTTTTCAGGACACAAGCCTAGAATGAGGCCAACGACATATATGTCGAGGTTGCTACATACAGGTCGGACAAAATCTGAGTTATCGATTCGAGAAGAAATACGTATAGACTGGTGTAAATCTAGGTTTATTGCCCGTGGTACCAATCCCAGTGGTACAAATCCTAGTGTTACCACGGGTAAAAAAAAATCCTGTAGTACCACCAAGCGATTCAGTGGTGCCACGGGAAGTTTTTTTTACCCGCGGTACCACTGGGATTAGTACATAAGAGTCATTCGTCCTCTGGCGACTGTGAATCTCGCGACTGGTCGCGAGATGGCACCTTTCAATTTTTATTTATTTTGTTGTCGTTAACTCGCGCCACCTACGTAAAATGCGTCAGATGTAGAGTGAACTACGTAAACTTCTAATAAAAAGTATTGTGTAAATATAATAATTCCTTTAAACGAGCAATGCTTGTATAATATAAGAAAAAAGAAAAAAAAATGTAATATTAAATTTACTTTTTTTTTTTTCAATTACGTTTTTTTTATTTTTCGTTTTTTATTCTTTGTAAATTAAAAAACAAAAATATTTGAAGAAATATATATAAAAAACGAAAAACCAATGAATAATTTTTTTATTTAAAAAAAACCCTTAGCTCACCCCTCCCCCGCTGCCAGCCTCTCTCCCTCCACCGCTTTAAATGACACACGCATTAGTTAGTTATTTAAAAATATCTTTTAATCCGTTTGCATTTGACTGTACTTTATAACGTGAGTGCGAGTTGACGACAACAAAATAAATAAAAATTGGAAGGTGCCAACTCGCGAACAGTCGCGAGATTCAGAGTCGCCAGATGACGAATGACTCGTGAATGATCAACAATCATAATCTCAACATATCTACACTATTGGTGATTGCCATTGGATATGTTTCTTCGACGCGGACGATGTCGCACGTCGAAGCTATTGTGCAATAAATAAAGCGCTGTGTACTAAGTAATTGTTGACTTCCGCATTCGTAGGCGTTAATTAACGTTAATGAAACACAGTCTTGAAATAAATCATTTTGAGAGTTTAATTAATTAAGCTCTAGAAAGCTTCTATTGACGGGCTTATTATTTCAACAGAGCGTAACCAAGTGGCAATCGCAATGCCTCTAATTTTGACAATTCAACGACATTCATTGCGTTATTTACGTTGCCGAGCGGACACTTTTTTTAAACATAAGAGGATTTGGATCGTGGTCAGAAACGTGTTGTACATTATTGGGGTGCAGATTGGGTTTTCTCGATGTCAACGAGATTTCGTGCCGGATTTTCGTATTTTTCGCGCCAAGACTGACAGAACTATGGTACCGTACCTTATGGCCTGGGCAAATTGCTTCAAAAGCGTTTCATATTTCTACTGGTGGCTTTCAACAAGATTGAAACTTTAGATTCAAGCTTTACTTTCCCTTAAGTACTATGTGAATTCAATAAAATTTTACAAGCTTTTATTTAACTTGCAATGTTCGTAATGTTTTTTTTTTTTGTTTTTAGGTCAAATCAAGAATTTTATTTGTAGGAATATTATTTGTTAGACCCTTTGGTTTAAAATTCTTTCAAAAGGACAAACAACAAAGGGCTTTTTTTCCGCTTCCGGCTGTCACCTAAGTTACACCTACGAAAAGTGCTCCAACTTTATTTATTCTAGATATCTGTCAAATACATAGATTGTGTTCTAAAATGTCGTTAAACCTAAAGACCAGTGTCATAGACTTACCCTAGTGATATTTGTTTTATTGGAAAGTGGTTGTGAACATTAGAAAATACTAGTGATTACAGTGCGGTACCGGTTAACCTAAAAATCTATCGTTCAACAACAAAATTCAGTAGGTAGTGCCAACCTCGAAAAAGCTAACGCTGCGTTCCAGATCCACTGTGTGCGATATAAACATCTCTAGCATTTCGGGCTTGTTCGCTTTAGGCTGACAATATTTACAACCTGTCACTTGTCAGTAATATCAATCCAGTCAAAATGTTATTCGAGTGAAACAAAATGGCACAAAAAGATAAACCAATGGTTCAGCAAGCCCTTCACAAAGGGCTTTTCATCACGCGTCCGCGTTCTCTTCCTGATGAAGAATTGAATACTGGAAGCAACTCAAACATTGTAGACAACAGCAACAACCAGCAATGGACCACAGTATCCAACAAAAAACGTCCTCTTGCCAGCCCGGAAAATAAGGAAAATCAAAATAAACAATCAAAACTAGATTCATACTGGCTCAGCCAACCTATCGATCTAACAAACAGCTTCACAGGACTAGAGGAAGAAAAAGAAGAGAGTCCTAGTGGAGATCAACCTAGTTATCAAAAATTATCCAGACCACCTCCAATATTCATTGATAAAGTAGGCAATATTAAACCACTGATCAAGTTACTTGACGAACATGCACAAGACAACTATACTGTCAAAATTTTACGAAATGATCGCGTCAAAATCCAACCAACAATATCCGAAGCATATACCAACATTGTTAAACAACTAGAGATTAAAGAAACTGAATTTTATACTTACAAGCCTAAGCAAGAAAGAAGTTACAAAGTCATTCTTAAGAAAATTCACCCATCAACTTGCACTGATGATATCAAAGAAGCACTAGCAGAGCGAGGACACACAACTACAAATATCTGGAACATTAAGGACAGAATGACCAAACGACCCTTGCCAATATTTGTCATTGAATTCAGGCGAACAACAACAATAAGGATGTCTATAACATAAAGGACCTACTTCATTGTTGTGTCGTTTTTGAGGAACCACGACCCAAACGTGAAATCCCACAATGTGCGAACTGCCAAGAATACGGTCATACAAAAAAGTACTGTCGCCGACGGCCGAAGTGTATTAAATGTGCGCAAAACCACCCTTCGGCAGGATGCCCAGTAAAAGGGAGACTAGACAACGTGAAATGTGTTTTATGTGAAGGAAATCATCCTGCCAATTACAAGGGCTGCCAAGTCTACAAAGACCTGCAAAAATCTAAATTCCCATCACTAAGAAAGAAAACATCATCTGAAAAAGTAACTCAACCGACAACCGATAAAACGCCTACTGTCAAACAGGTAACAGCTGAACCCTAAATGCCATACCATACAAAAACGAATACTGTACCCACCTACGCTAAAGTCGCAACTGATGTTGCTGAGCCTCAACCAATACAAAAAGAACCAAGCCAGACACATAATATTTCCCATCCAGTTGAACTGATAGAAATGCTTATAATGATGCAACAAATCATGCAGCAATTACGTGCTATGACGAACCTACTACTTCAGATGATGTCCAATCAGCAACATTCAAACAATTAACAATTGTTCTATGGAATGCCAATGGGCTGTCACAATACACCCTAGAGGTGAAAGCTTTTCTTGACTTACATAACGTTGATATATTACTCGTTTCTGAAACTCACTTTACCACTAAAAACCACTTTGACATAGCCAACTATAAGTTTTACCAAACAATGCATCCAGATGGAACCGCGCACGGTGGCAGTGCTGTTTTGATCAAGACAAACATCAAGCACTATGAAATGCAGCCAATCTGCACAGCTATGTTTCAAGCAACAATTATTGTGATTGAAGAAGACCACCAAAGCCCTCTTGTAGTTTCTGCCATCTATAGCCCTCCCAAACATAAACCCAATAAGGAGGACTATGTGAAACTATTTTCTACATTTGGAGCTAAGTTTATCGCAGGCGGAGACTATAATGCCAAGCACACCTTCTGGGGTTCCCGAACTACATCTACTAAAGGACGCCAAATGTACCTGGCAGTGGACTCTCTCAACCTCAGACCAATATCTTCTGGTGAACCAACTTACTGGCCCACGGACAGAAATAAGACCCCTGACATGATAGATTTCTTCATCACAAAAAGCGTAAATATTCGTAACCTTTTTTTTTTTTTTTTTTTTCGGATGGGAAATCATCAAATAACTCCTCCCGCTCTGGGCGGAGCAGGAAGGAGTGTCAGACTTTTACTGACTAAAACCCATCCATGTTCCTTCATCGCCCTTTGTGTTCCGGGGCCGCGGTATCTCTTTCGAACTGTCCCGCAACCCCGGCAGGCTTCGGTCCTTACGGACCCCTTCCTTTTTGCTGACTCTCTTTGAGGCGCGCGTGGAACACGAACGCGCCGTCGACACGGCCTGTCGTCATGAGACGGACGGACGGCGAGCTAGCCCATAGTCCACCGTCCACAGGCCCGCGCCTACGGTGGCCGGGGGCAACGTGGTGGTGGCCCCCGACGCCCGGGGCGTCTCCCGCGGCGGGGACGTTGAGAGGTTCGCTCCCTCTCACGTTCCGCCACCTTCTTCTCTGACGGCGTCCCATTAATATTCGTAACCTTGAGTGTAAAACTAGCTTGGAACTATCGTCTGACCACTCCCCAGTGTTTTTGCACCTAAATTCAAATATTACATAGACCTCGCCACCGTGCCAACTCTGCAACCACAAAACAGACTGGGATAAGTTCAAACGTCTTGTGGCTGGAAAAATTAACTTAAACTTACCATTGTCAAGTGACCAGGGGATTGAAGAAGGTGTGGAACACTTTAATAACGTTATACAGCAAAGTGCATGGGAAGCTACCCCAATGCACAGAAGTGGTAAAAGCGGAACCGACTGCCCTGCTTCGATACAAGAGCTGCTTGCTGGGAAACGTGAACTAAGAAGGAGCTGGCAAGTGAATAGGTATCCCAGCGTCAAGAAAAACTTAATGCACACATAAATATTAATAAGCTTAAGGAGGCTCTGGAAGAAACTAGAAATGCAGGAGTACAGAGACACCTGGAAAAACTAGATGGAACAGCAAGCTCTGACTACTCTTTATGGAAGGCCACACAAAAGCTTAAAAGACCTCAACTGCACCAACCTCCAATCAGAAGGCTTGATGGTACATGAGCCTGCAGTGATGCCGAAAAGGCTGAAGTTTTTGCTAACCATCTTGAAAGTGTCTTTACTCCCCACCCCGACGAAGGCTCAAGTAAACTGGACTCTGTCAATGACACACTATCATCTGTTCTCCAACTAGACCCACCACTGAGGAAATGTTCTTCCAGTGAAGTTAAATATGCTATCAACAAATTGAGAAACCACAAGGCTCCAGGTTACGACCTAATAACCGCGACTGTTCTAAAGCAGTTACCGGAAGACGCTATAACATTTCTCACGTACCTTTTTAATGCTATATGCAGTATAGCATTAAAAAGGTACGTGAACCTATGTCCCCAAACAGTGGAAGGTCGCGCAGATCATCATGATCTTAAAGCCTGGCAAGTCTGAAAATGACGTCAAAGCATACCGTCCTATCAGCCTATTACCTATAGCTTTGAAGCTGCTGGAAACACTATTTCTTAAGCGACTCATGCCGATCCTAGTGGAAAGAAACCTTATTCCTGAACACCAATTTGGATTCAGGAAGGGCCACGGTACTATAGAACAGGTACATAGACTGGTGGAAAAAATCAATACCTCCTTCGAAAACAAAGAGTACTGCTCTGCAGTTTGTCTGGACATTTCGCAGTCGTTTGATCGTGTATGGCACCAGGGCCTACTGGCCAAAATAAAAACGTCTCTCCCAACAAATTTCTACCTGTTTCTGCGCTCCTACCTCAGCAAAAGATTCTTCCTAGTGAAGCAGGGAGATGAGGTCACAAATCTACGTGTGATTCAGGCTGGAGTACCTCAGGGCAGTGTCCTGGGTCCTACCTTGTACCTGTTATTTACTGCTGACCTGCCACTGGATAGAAATGTCCTAACAGGCACTTTCGCTGATGATACGGCCATACTGGCTATTGATGTCTGCCCTAGGGCGGCCTCTGAAAAACTACAAAACAGCCTTAGGCTGATCTCTGAATGGCTTAAAGATTGGAAGATAAAAGCTAACGAAACAAAATCAGTCCAGGTGACTTTCACTACACGCAAAGAAACATGCCCACCCGTGACCTTAAACGATATAGAAGTACCCCAAGCAGAGGTCACTCGATACCTTGGAATACACCTTGACAGACGCCTTACGTGGAGACACCACATATTTACCAAACGCAAAGCCTTAGGACTAAAACTCCGCAACCTACACTGGATGCTCAACAAAAACTCCCAAATGTCTCTGGAAAGCAAATTGCTCCTCTACAAATGCATACTCAAGCCCATATGGTGCTATGGTATCCAGCTTTGGGGAACTGCAGCCAACTCAAACATCGAAATCCTTCAAAGGTTTCAATCCAAAACACTACGACAGATAGTAAATGCTCCCTGGTACGTCACAAACGAAAGAATTAACAAGGATTTAAAGATAAAGACTGTAAAAGAAGAAATCAAAGCTAATGTCACCAAATACTCCGCCAGATTAAAAGTTCACCCAAATCAACTGGCAATTAAACTTATGTCAAACCCCTGTTCACCTTCACAAGACTGAAAAGAAGGGCACCTCAAGACCTACTTACAACCAGCATGAATAAGCTGTAATGCCGATCGGATGAGGCAGTGGCTTCATACCGTGCAAGATTAGGAACCATCATCTACCTATTGCTGAGTGTCTCAGGACAGATTGCATTAAAGTTCTCTTTAATGCAATCTGTAGATAAAAACAAAAAAAAAGGACAAAAACATCATCATCGTCAGACCATCTGAATTTAGTTCCGTAATTCAGCCAAGGAATACTTACTGCTAACACTTAAGGGCTATATATCCCTCAAATGGCTTAGCATGATCCTCCGTTACGCCTAAAATACTGCAGCATTAATTTTCAAATAAATACATGGTAAAGTTGAGGATTAATGCTAAGTCCTATGTGTGACGAAAACACGAATCCATAAACTTTTCTCGATAGAAAAAAATCCAAAGTAACCTCCAAATCGAACAATAAACCGCTGGTATTCAAAAAGTACTTCAAATTAGATCATGAAACTTTGCAAAATAACTGAACTAACTATAAAGCAGGTCTTAAATGTTTTATTTTTTAGTCCAATCAATAGATTTTTTGTAAATCGCAAAAAAACACTCATTTCGCACTATTCGGCCGCAGTGACTGACGTAACAACCGCTTTGTGGTGCAAGCTGATTAGAACTTTATTCTAACATTATTTCAAACGAAGTTTTAACCATCACAAATAGAATTGCTAATTTTAGGGATAAAAGGGCCTTATGTAGTTGTGAGCGAATGTTTCATTAACGTTAATCGTCGTCTGTGAGTGCGGGCTTTATTATTTTAAGTGAGATGTGAATAAAGATCAGTGATTCAGTGCGCAAGAAACTGGAGGAGCTCGTGCCTAAGTAATAACAGCTGAATGGGTCGAACTTCAAGGTTAAGCAGCGCTTGTCTAGGCTGGTCCGTGGATGGGTGACCAGCCATTACATCATTCAGGTAAAACATCATTCTGGTATTACATGTGTCGCTTTTGTTTTTCAATTTGGACGAAGCCATAATTATTAATTTTGATTAAATAGTGTACTATTATTGACAACCCAAATGGCGCAGCGGTAGTGAGGCTGCCTTACGTTCATAGGGTCCCGGGTTCGAATCCCGGTAGGAGCAAATGTTTGTGTGGTGAGCATGGACATTTGTTTCCGAGTCATGGATGTTTATTATGTAAGTATAATTAGTCCGTATTTACAAAAAAAGTATTTCTGTAGTATATCAACTATCTGTTCCCTGTTTATCAAAATTCACAAGTCTACACGTTCACAAGTTACACTTTACAAGGAAGTTTTTACAAGGTCGTGTAAATTACGTTTATCAAACAAATCTACAGGGCTTGTAAAACTGAACACTTGTAAGTTCTACTTGTAAGTTCTAAAAGCAAAAATGTATGCCGCATTCTTATCCCGCAATTTTTTTGTTTTTAATTGTTTTTGTTTATTAACGCATGGCTGAATGGTACGGTACTTATATTGTCTGTGCCTAATATTGATGGGACATTAAAAAAAAGTAGGGGCGACAAAGTATTCCCCCCGCCTTTTATTCATAATTTGAAATTCGCCGCAAGATTTCTTGAAAAATTTAATAATTTTTAAACGATTTCTTGAAAAAAATATTAAAATAACGGTTTTATAACTGATTCGCGCGATTCACAAAAAATACATTTAGTGTATTTAGCGACAGGATGTCCAAACAAAAAATAAATAAGTATAGAAGAGTGGAAGAATATTTTAATAACATGTCAGTCTGGTTCCTGCTGGAAAAGATTACACCTATGTCCGAGTTACATTTTACTCAAATTTAAACATATATTACAGTACTAAGCATGACACTTGTAAGACAGAATGGAGAGTCGCCGGATACTCTCAGGATTTCCTATGATTTTCTACAAATTGTAACTTACAAGGGATTTTTGATGAACAAAATGACGACTACAGTTTGGCCGCCGAGAGAATGCGTTCCTGACGTCTGTCAGTTGGTCATGACTAGTGATGGGCATTAGGTAACACTATTATAATTTTAAAAGATATAGTTTTTAACCGACCTATAACAAGAATAGCTTTAATACTTGTTTGTATGTTTCCTAATTTCTGAATTGAACTAGTGCAAAGAAAATAAAAATACTATAGTAATATTCTGGAATATTTTTTTAATACACAATAAAACAATAATATTTTGAGTATGTAGTTGCGACTGAGTTCAAATGTATCAAATAAATCTGACTCCGTTTCGCTTGAGGAGATGCTGTCTTCATCATCTTCGCCAATGTGATTATCAATCAAAGTATCAATTCTGATATCTCGGTCAAAGAAAAAAAAAAAAAAGTAGCAGCTAGGTACTCATATTACGCATTGCCGTTATTTTCGGTTTGGACGAAGCTTATTAAAGTAAATTATAATATAATTTACTTTATTATTCATGCGTTCTATAAATATTAAAGAAAAAACGTATTATTATATAGTTTAACGACAGATAACGTTTCAACTGCCTAGTTATTTTTGGCACATCACTACAAAAATAAACATTGGACGTAACCTTTGAACAACGCAGGATGAATTAAAAAATACATTGTTTTCTTATTTATTAAATATAAATTTAGCGCGACATTATAACATTTATTATTACTTGATTTAATAATATTGTTTTTAATAATATTATTTGTTAATAGGGCAAAACAAAAAACGATACTAAATATGTTTATCATAAATTCTTCGCCATTTCAAAGTTACATCGTCCTTTCGCTCACGACCTTGTCAGGAACGCATTCTCTCAGCGGCCAAACTGTACAAGTGTAAAAATATACTTGTGAAATAAATAATGACCCTTGTTACTTCTAATTAACACGTGTAGTTTTGATAGACACATATTTGTAATAATTATTTTTTTACAGGAAAATTGCTTGTAATACAAGGCTTGTAAGTTTTGATAAACAGGGCACAGGTGTCCACTACACAAGCCTCGTTGCTTAGTGTGGCACTAGATGAGATGGCGCTGTGTGTAATGTCCAGCGATATTTATTTATTTATTTTATTTTATTTATAATTACCATGGTGGTCAGAACCTTTTTTCTTAATCTGATCTTTTTTCTCTTTTCAAATTAATTTTCTTCAAATTAATGTTCTTTATAGAACCTAAATCAATTTGGCAATCGTAAATTTGATTTTTCAATCAAATTTTTTTTATTCAACTTTTGGAAGTATTAAAAATATTATAATTTAAGGAAGTGTGATGATATTTCCAACTTCAAAAACAAATCCGTTCCGTACTCAAAGAAAAACGCAAAAAGCGGTTTTCCTGGATCAAGAATTTCGTAAACTTTACATGAAAGGAAACACGGGTGAGAATATTTTCTGTCGCCCTTCCGCTAGAACGAAAGGGAATTTAAAAAAAAAAAAAAAAACTCGCCAGTTTGTAGGACGATGGGGAAAATGTCGTGAGGAAAGTTATGAGTATGAATGTGGATGGAAATAAGAGTAGAGGAATACCAAAGAAACGATGTATGCACTGTGTAAAAAAAGTCGAGTTATAGAGAAGTATTTCCAAACTTCTCATACTCTATATCTCGATTTCATCAGACACCTCATTTTTTCGAAGAAAACATGCTGCACCGATCGTAAACGAATGAAAGAAAGAAAAGAAAGAAAAGTATTTACTGAACTCACACATGATAAACAGATACAAAAAGATACAATAGAAATGACAAAATTATATAAAAAAGTAAACAAGAGAAAAAACAAAAAAATAAAAATAACAATCAAAATGGTCTTGTGCAAGGCCAAAAGGCTCCTATCTCAGCAAGGTGCTGTGACATTTAAAAAAAAAGTCACAGCGCAGGTGAATTGGGTTAAGGATAAGATAATAATGATGAATATATTATCAGATGAGTGCAGTCTATTGTGTCATTAGCACTAGTGAGAGAAACTAGACATATCATTTCTGACTGCCGATACTTAGCAGCGTAAGTTGTAGTTAAGATAAGATAAGATATTTTATTTGGAGGAGATTCGGAGGAAGATACATTAGTCAGTTAGACAGACAAATGAGTGTTCTAAGTGAGCTTATCACTAATCAGAATGACCTCTAGACAGCCTTTTTTTTTTCTTTTTTTTTTCGGATGGGAAATCATCAAATAACTCCTCCCGCTCTGGGCGGAGCAGGAGGGAGTGTCAGACTTTTACTGACTAAAACCCATCCATGTTCCTTCATCGCCCTTTGTGTTCCGGGGCCACGGTATCTCTTTCGAACAGTCCCGCAACCCCGGCAGGACCTCTAGACAGCCTTAGGTTAGGACTGATAGGAAAGACACGAATGAAAATTAAGTAACGCTTTTAATAGAATATACGATAAAAACGGGGAAAAGAATGCATAACATCATGCCTATGATCCCCGAAGTGTTCCGTAGGGGCCCACATTTCGCCCAGTTATGTTTAAATTCCATGTAATAGGGGGCGATCCTTAACCGGGTTCCAATCAAGACAAGACTCCGTATCTGCTACTGAAAACATCCTGAAGGAAAACCCACTAAAACGCAGTTAGGTACCTATCTTATGTTTCCTTTAAAAAGACATCAGACGAAAACTGAAACCATTGTCCTATCACATAGATTAGCTATCTAAATCGGTTCATAAGTATAGACAGATTGTTTTGTTCTTCTAAAATTTCGACAACTGGGTTTTATGTATCTTCTTGTGAAGGCTACTTTGACTGATATTCTATCAGTCTGAGAAAAACAGTTCTTATTTTTAACTAGCTGACCCGCGCAACTTCGTCTGCGTCACATGAGAGAAAGAGGGTTAGAGAGAGTGTGAGTCAACCTTAAAGGATAGACATAATGCTATCGTGGTTTTTATTTAGAACATTTTAAAACGGACAATTCCCTAATATGTATTAGGGAATTGTCCGTTTTAAAACGTTTTATGTTATTATTGTTGCGTAACTTTAACCGTTTATGCAGCGCCCGCAAAGGAAGCTTTCAAAAGAAATAAATTTTCCTTGTTTTTGCAACATTTATCATTGATGCTCCGCTCCTTTTAATTATAGCGTGATGTTAGATAACCTATAGCCGTCCTCGATAACTATTCAACACTAAAAGTTTTTTTTAATTCGAACCAGTAGTTCTTAGCGCGTTCGACCAACCAAACAAACTCTTTAGCTTTATAATATTAGTGGATATAGATCCAAGTGGGTAACAATTTAATTTCTTCGATATAATTTGCATTAATCGCTAAAATAATCTAATTATGTTTTTTTTTCAAAAAAGGGCTTGCCTCGACAGCCTTACGTCTTCATCCTTAGACACTCGATGACAGTCATACTCCAGCTAGGTCGAAAGTTCTCATCAAAGGTGCAAGAAATTAGCCCAAACACGATTTTTCAATTATAAATGGGACCAACTTTGAGATGTACCCCTACGCTTTTCACAAAAAAAAGAACCATGTACGGACTTCCCTGTAAAAGTTATCCGTGGTCAACAACAACAACAGCACATAACGTCCACTGCTGGACATAAGCCTCTCCCATGATGGGAGGAATTTGCCGTAATCTCCACGCTTGGCAGGCGGATTGGAGATCGCAGTGATGAAAGACTAACAGAAAACGCTGCTGCCCATTATCTGGTCTACGGAGGCGCAAAGTGTTCTGCCTCAGACATTAGTCGCCATAAACGACACCCGTCAAGTGTAATAGCTTGGTTCTATTCTACTCTGTCGGACACCACACGGCTTAATACGCGTCGAAGAGAACATCCTTCTTTTTTTTGTCGGTTAAAAAACCAATCTTGAGGCAACTGACACGGGCGAGGGTCATTCGATTCAGAAAATGGAGTGACATTAACAACGCCATCTATCAACCAATATGTTAAACTGCTAAAGTATATTATGCTATATATATTTTTTAAAGCTGGTCAGTCGGTTTAAAAGTTATGTGGTGAGCACATTTTTAGTCATTGGTACCATTTTAGTTCAACAGATGTCGCTGCATGTATGTATCTTACATTTGATGATTAGTTCTTCTTGAAAACTTTAAGTTCATATAATTATATTTTGATAGAATTAACCGATTTCAATGAAACAAACACTAAATCATACCCCAAGTTACACACAATTTTTATGTATAAAAGTTATCTGCATTGGTTTTGTAAATTTTACGTGATGCTTGATCATCGAAACAGACAAACAGACAAAAATTCCAAAAATGCTGGAAATGTGTTCTGTTGCTTATCCTTTAATACCCTGGCAATTTTTTTTCTAAATATTTTCGATGTACAAAAACGATTTTTCTACAGATTTATTATATGTATATATAGATTTTGAATGTGGTTCTATTCATATTGTTCGTAAAAGTCGCTTTATTCTGAAGAGCAAGTTTAAAAGAGGCGGCGATGATGATTCGAAGGAATCAGAACAGTGTGTTTAGGAAAGTTTTGAGTACTTATGAATGTAGATGGCTTTAAGAGGAGAGGAAGACCAAAGAAACGATAGGTGGACTGTATAAAGAATGATATGGCTAGAAAGGAGGTGACTACTGAGATCACGAGTAATAGAGAATTATGGAAGAAGAATACAAGTTGTCACCGACCCCAAATGACTTGGCACCAGGAACCAGGAACCAGAACCAGGAACCAGGAGAATGATGTTATAGGTCGCTACTTCATTGCCGGGGTTGCGGGACTGTTCGGAAGAGACACCGTGGCCCCGGGACACAAAGGGCGATGAAGGAACATGGATGGGTTTTAGTCAGTACTTAAAAGTCTGACAGTCCCTCCTGCTCCGCCCAGAGCTCCCGAGGAGTCATTTGATGATTTTCCATCCGAAAAAAAGGTCGCTCTTTCATTTAAGATCTTAGTAAAGATTTAATATTGTGCTTCGATAAAAAGATAGCCACCGCATAAGTTTAACATTTTGCTGAAAATATCGAACGAGGTAATTTCATAATCTGACTTATTTATTTATTCAATATTATACATACATTTTATTCATTTAAGTTGGTGCCAGCATAAAGTCATTAGAGTTTTAACGTGCACCAATTTTCCGTACAATAAGAGATCTGTATTACCGGTAACTGCAGGTTTTGTATGGCTTGATAGCTGTTGCCCGCGGCTTCGCTCGCGTGAAGTTCGGTAACTGTCCCACTGGATCATACTAAAGGGATAATAGTGTCCTACATGTTAATTCAGGTTATAAACTATCTATGTGCCAAATTTCATAATCTAATTATTATCATCAAAATCACTATCACAACCACCATCATTATTACAATCACCATCACTATCACAGTCACCATCACAATCACCAATCACCATCACTATCACAATCACCATAATTACCACAATTATTATCACAATCACCATCACAATCACCATCACAATCACCATCACAATCACAATCACAATCACCATCACTATCTTAATCACCATCACTATCTTAATCACCATCACAATCACCATCAAAATCATCATCACAATCACCATCATCGTTATCACAATCATTATCATCGTAATCACAATCGCTATCATCGTTATCACAATAATTATCATCCTCATCACAACCATTAACATCGTAATCACAATCATCATCATCACAATCTCCATCCTCGTCCACACAATCATTATAATCGTAATCACAATCATTATCATCGTAATTACAATCACTACCATCTTAATCACAATCATCATGATCACAATCGCCATAACTATCACAACCACAATCATTATCACAATCACCATCATTATCACAATCACCAACACTATCACAATCACAATCACCATCACCGTCACAATCACTATCACAATCACTATCCCCGTTATCACAATCATTATAATAGTAATCACAATCATCTTCATCATTATCACAATCACCATCACTGTCACAGTCACAATCACAATCCCCATCACCATCGCTATCTCCATCATAATCACCTCCACTTTCACAATCATCATCAAAATCACAATTACCATCAAAATCACTATCACAACCACCATCATCGTTATCACAAACAATATCATCGTAATCACAATCATTATCAACTTAATCACAATCATCATCATCACAATCTCCATCCTCGTTATCACAACCATCGCTATCACCATCACAATCACCGTCACTATCACAATCACCATCACTGTCACTATCACCATCATCGTTATCACACTTATTATCATCGTAATCACAATCATTGTCATCGTTATCACAATCATCATTATCACAGTCATCATCATCGTAATCACAATCATTTTCATCGTTATCAAAATCATCATCATCATCATCATCACAATCATCATTATCACAATCATCATCATCGTAATCACGATCATTATCATCAGGAACTCATAATAAATGCCATTTTCGTAATCAGCGCCCCTGATAATCTCGGTATCGACACCCATATTGATTTTTAGACATTTCAACCCCATCGCACCCCACCAGGGAATGATAGTAATTCAGGTTTGCCACATTAAATCTTAAAATCATTGTTTTTGTAATACACCCGACCCAATTTACCATAAAAACAATACCTATGTTGAATTTCAGGCTTTGTTACCCCATTTCCCCCTTCAGGGGTTAAATTCTGAAAAAACCCGAAACACAAATGTTAACTCATTTATCGATAGGAGTACTCCCGTTAAGTTTCGAATAAAGTAGTATATATAATCCTATTTCCCCATGTAATCTATGGACCCCCGTTTCAACCCCTTAGGAGGTGAATTTTGAAAAATCCTTTCTTAATGCACCCCTAAACCTCTTAAAGAATCTATATGCCAAATTTGGAATCTCTAGACTCAGCGGTTTGGGCTGTGCATTGATTTTTATACTTTTCCACCCCATTTCCCACTCTTAGGGGTTGAATTCTGAAAAAACCTGAAACCCGTTTCTACTCATTTATACATAGGAGCACTCCTGTGAAGTTTCGAATAAAATAGTCAAACTAATCTTGTTTGTCCATACAAACTTTGGATCCCCGTTTAACCCCCTTAAGGGGTGAATTTTGGAAAATCCTTTCTTAGTGCACCCTTAGAGCACATGAGGAACTAATGTGCCAAATTTGGAATCTCTAGACTCAGCGGTTTGGGCTGTGCATTGATTTTTTAACTTTATCACCCCTTTTCCCCCTCTTAGGGGTTGAATTTTGAAAGAACCTGAAACCCGTTTCTACTCATTTATTAATAGAAACACTCCTGTGAAGTTTCGAATAAAATTGTCAAGCTAATCTTGTTTCCCCATACAAACTTTGGAGCCCCGTTTAACCCGTTTTACCTTAGGGGGTGAATTTTGAGAAATCCTTTCTTAATGCACCCCTATACCACATAAGGAACCTACTTGCCAAATTTGGAATCTGTAGACCCAGCGGTTTGGGCTGTGCGTTGATAGATGAGTCAGTCAGTCAGTCAGTCAGTCAGTCAGTTTCTTCTTTTATATATTTAGATTGGTCGTCCTGCATACGATCCATTTAAAAGGGGTGTAATTTCAAACCTCGCTAAAACCGTTTTTTTTTTAAACCCGTAAACAACGAAAAACTTTTGACGCATTTCTGACCACATACATACTACATACCATTTTATTGGATTTTGTTTCCAAGCCTAGGGTTGAAGGCTCAATTTAGTACTGTTGTAGAGGGATCTGATCGAAAATGAGTTGCTCACTTTGTAGAGAATTGAAACAGCTCTAAGACAACAAAAAGACAATTTCTATGCAAAATTGTTATACTTAGCGAGTTTTTTAGAGAGCAGCGGTGGCCTAGTGGTGGCGGCCCCGACTTACGAACAGTAAGTCGTGGGTTCGAACCCAGACAGGCGCATTACTTTGTGTAATTTTTTTTGATTACCACAGCTCTCAAAACGGTGAAGGAAAACATCGTGAGGAAACCGGCATGTCCTGAATAGCGAGTTTTTTTTTAATTAGACGCCTCCATACCTTCCTTTTTAACTGAAAGGAGGTTATCAAGTCCTCTTCGCCCACGGTCTGGAGATACCACCTACGCCAGTTGCGACTACCTACTACGCTCCTGACCTATTGGATTTAGGAACAACAGTGTTTGTATTGACTTACTAATTGCTTGCCTGTTGTTTGGCCCGGTCTAATTAACACAAATGTTAAGTTATAAATGTTAAAGCCGTGTGGTATCCGGCAGAGTAGAATATAACTAACCCATTACACTCACGGGTGTCGTATAAGGCTAAGAAGACTAATGTCTAAGGCAGAACACCTTGCGCCTCCGTAGACCAGAGAATGGGCAGCAGCGTTTTTGTTAGTCTTTCATCACTGAGATCTCCAATCCGCCTGCCAAGCGTGGAGATTACGGAAAATTCCTCCCATCATGGGAGAGGCTTATGTCTAGCAATCGACGTTATGGGCTGTTGTAGTAGTAGTAGATGTTAAAGAACAACTGAAACAAAGCCAGGAGCATAAACAGCGTTGTGAACTTGTTGAAAGCCAAATAAAGTTAGTGAATAAATTGGAGGAGCGCGTTCTGTCTCTTTTCTATTTAAAATAAATTGTTTTGATGGTTCAATGCAATGACGTATTATATATAGACACGTCATGAACCAACATCGCGGCGCTTAAAAACGGCGAAAATACTAGAACTACTTATAAGCGTGAAGAAAGAGAAAGAAAATATGACACCGAACGGCGGGATGCCTGTTGCGAGAGGGAGATAAATATACATCTTCAGTTACGTCACAGGATTTATTAAATTATAAGCAAACGTAGCGTCGCGCGACAGGTTGGTGCGTAACTAAGCGCGATGTGGCCAATTGGCTTCATTTCATGTTGTCATTTTAGAGTGCGGACAACGTATCTATAGTTTATATATATCATAGGTTCAATGGCCCAAAATATATGCCTTGACATCTGTTAAAGTCTGAGTAAGTAGGTAGAGGTGAATGTATTATTATGTGAGCCTAATCAAATACCTTAATGGATCTTAAACAATAGCAGTTACCGGGATAGCAGTGGCCAGTGATAGCCTAGTCGGGTGACCGTCGGACTGCCAAGTCATAAGTCTGGGATTCGAACCCAACCTTCGATTTTTCGGATTCATGTGCGTATTAATAATAATAAAAATAACCGGACCCTGTTCCCAGCGCTGGTGGGCTACTGTTTTTTATATTTTTAAATGTTTTTTTATAGTATTTTGTATAGAAATATTTAAAAATGTAAAAGATATGTAACGTAATGAATAAAGGGAATAAAAATAATATTATAAATAATTTTAATTTTTCTCCCACAAAGTACAGTTACAATATAGAGGTGTTACAAGTATTGGAGGTACAAAGGTTTGTGGGAGTCAGGAGTTCAAACTAGGATATCCTGTGCTATGGACTCCTGGCGCCCTCCCCGAGATTGGCATTATGACAATTTTAGGGCGACATGTCATTGTAGGAGTTCTCCCTTCTTTGACCGAAAGGAATTTGACAAATTTTCACTTCCCAAAAAATGTTTCGCATAATTTCATTTGCCAAATGATTACTAAGCAAAAAATCTATTCACAAAAAATTGTAACGCAAACCTAATGTTTGGGAAATGAACGTTTAAACTATATAACTTGTTTACCAAATAGTACTTTTAACATTTTTTATTTCTATACTAATATTATAAAGAGGAAAACTTTGTTTGTTTGGTTGTTTGTTTGGTTGTAATGAATAGGCTCAAAAACTACTGGACCGATTTAAAAAAATCTTTCACCATTTGAAAGCTACATTATCCACGAGTAACATAGGCTATATTTTATCCCCGTACTCCCACTGGAACGGGAACTACGCGGGTGAAACCGCGGGACGTCCGCTAGTAGTCAAATATTTCAGTTGGAATAACAGTTTTTACGCAAAATCAAATAAGCCAAATATTTAGTATCGTCAGTTTTCAATTCTTCCTTTCCTATTCAGTCTTTAAAGTGGCACCAAATATCTTGAGGTCACAGTTTTAACCTAACCTAACCATTATTTTAAAATAAGTAATTATCCTAATCTAAATAGTTCAGTTCCGGGTAACCTACTACAAACAATCTCTTTTTTCTATTAATGCAAGTTGTTTCTGGCACTCGCCGGCCGCTGCCGCGGCACCGCTCGCTTCGCTCACTCGGCTCGTTCGTAGGAGGTCACAGTTTTAACCTAACCTAACCTACCTTTGTTTAAAGAAGACATTAACCTAATCTAAATAGTTGAGTTCCGGGTAACCTACTAAAAATAATATCTTTTTTTCTATGAATGCAAGTCGTGTCTGGCACTCGCCCGTCTGGCCTCTCCGACGCTAAGCGCGCGGATTTGCAAATACCGTAACCGCTCACATGCAAAAATTTTTGCAAGTTTTCAAAACATTTTCTGCCCGTTCCGATAAAAAACACCTGTAGCTCAAAAACTACAAGTCCTAGAGCAATTACAAAAATACTGTTGTCAAGCTGATTAGATAAGGAATCTACTTATCTAGAAATCAAAATGAAATACTTTAATTATATACTCCAAGTCATAATGTATAGCAAAAAATAGTTACAAAAACTGATATTTCGCTAGAAATATCAGTTTTCTCTTAGTTTTTTATCCATTTTAACATTAAAGAAATAAACTAGACTATATTTCCTTTCCAACAAGACCACAATCTCATTTATAGCTCAATAGCATCATATCTAAATATACTTATGAAACTAGATACTCACTGTTTGTTTACATCTGGGAACTAATTTTTGGCAGCCGGTGTTGGATGAAAAAACACACAAACCCACATGTTTTTTGGTGTAGATAGTTGAACAATCTAATCACCTCACTAATTAAGCACTGCTTTTCCCATTTCACACACGTTTTAGTCACTAAATCACGTATTTCTTCACACAACACAATCACTATAGGTAGGGTAAGATGGGCAACAGTGGATCATTTTTTTTTGACGCATTGTATCATAAAAACTAATAGTCAGATTTTTACGAAAATTTGCCAGGGGCACGTGTGGTTATTAAGCTTTAAAATATTATTAGCCTTTCTGACAAACAGTGTACAATAAAAAAGATGTATATATTTTTTTTTATAGTGGGTTTTGATCCACTGTGTACACCTCCTGGTACTCAATGGATCCCCCCCTGGTTTACAGTGGATCAAAGAAAATCTGAACAGGAAAGTAATAAAAGTCAAAGTAAATAATCAACTGGATGTTTATTTTTAAGCATCGTAAACATTACTAACCACAACAGACATAACAAAAAAATAAAAAAGTTCTATGAAACTTAAAGGAACTTTGTACTTTTACAGTCTTCATTCAATACTGCTATAACATTAACTAGAATCTACTAAGTCTTGAACGTTGCTTCTTTAACACTACTACAGATTTATTTTTATTTTCAATTATCTTAAGAAATACACAGTGAATTATAATCCATAGTGTACACAGTGAATCAATCCACTGTTAACCATATTACCACTACAGAGTTCGAACTAAAATTTCTCAAAAACCACAGATACTTACGTAAATGTATTAGCTCTCAATCATACTACATGAATGTACACAAACAACTAGAATAAAACATATAGGATGACACCAATAGATTATGATATATAAACAAAATTCAACTCACTTTAGCGACAGTTTTTTCTCCCGAAAATTAAAATGGTGGGCTCTCGGGTCTGTTGGTGAGCGCGTCCTCGCGGCGACCGCGGGAGTGGGAGGGGGTTCGCAAACGAGACACGGTTACGTATTTGGTTTACTGTTACATTAATAAATGGTGCAGATGTGTGTGTGATCATCTGTGTACCACTGATCCATTTTTGACCATGCGACCCTACATATAATAACTACTTTTTCACGGGCGAAATATTGCAACTTTGAGATTCCAAAACGAATTTACGTTGACAAAATAATGAAGCACGGTTCTCAAGGATAATTTTGATATATAATAGTATCAGCTACCATTAAAAATACCAGAGTTATCACGACATTTGCTGCGAAGGGAAATTCGAGTGTTCACCGTCTGTCAAATGAAAGTTTTTTTTTTTTTCGGCAAATTGTCTATGGAGTAGTGTTGCGATGTTCGATTTTATTATTGAGGAATTTAGTAACGAATTGAACACAGAGGAACGGTTTTTAAGAGGGCTATTACAAATTTTCTTGTTTTTGAGTGTTTTAAGAGTCCTAGCACTCAAATATAAGAAAAATTTTGATTTTTATTTTGAGCACTCCATAGAGAATTAATCAAACTTTCTCGGGCATATATCTTTTTTAATTTTGTGGCCATATCTAAACCATAATCACACTTCTAAAATCTCAGTTTAGAAGTGTTAAGTAAGTATTAAGTAAGTTTTATTAATTCTCTATGGAGTGCTCAAAATAAAAATCAAAATTTTTCTTATATTTGAGTGCTAGACTCTTAAAACACTCAAAAACAAGAAAATTTGTAATAGCCCTCTTAATGCAGTTTTTTGGGAGGCGGGTGCGCGTAGTAATAGCGTGACAGATAGCGCTTATGTATAGGACAGCGATATACAATGTGTGACAGATAGCGCCGGAGTGGGTATATACTCCGAAATAAAATTGCTAATGTCCATTGCAAAAAAATTAAAATTGTAATGTAAAAATATTTGAAAATGATTATATTAAAATAAAATTGCATTTTTAAATCTTATTTTTGCCTTAATATTTTTTGTCTTAACAAATCCTTTCTCCAAACGTTTATTGTCTGAAGATTGTTTGCTGTAATAAATCATTTGATTAAACACCAAATGCCATAATAACATTATACTTGCAACACATACATACATTACATTACATTTACATACATTATATTAGCTTGTTGCTTGCTTTGCTTATTTTGCAAGGTAAAAATTTGACCAAATAAAAATATGCGTACTAAAATCATTCGAAATATTGCAATGGTATAAAAAAAGGTTGCTAAAATTTGTTTGGGTAGTGAAATTTTGTCAAAATCTTTTCGGCAAAACGGCAGGATCCTCATTGTAGGACTATTGTAAAAATAATTACAAGAAAAACATAATAATTAAATAATTAATTAAAATAAAATAAAAAAAATATATAAATGCGTGTGTGTGTTTGTGTGTGAAGTGTGAGTGTGAAGTGGATGGTGTCGTATGTGGTGTGGTGTTGTGTATGTGTATGTGTGTGAGTGAGAGAATAAGATAGTGTATTGTACAATTATCACTTGCTTAGTTAAAAGAAAACATTGTGAGAAAACCAGTATGCCTGAGAAATATTTCTTGATGGCTGGCATATTAAACCAAGTCAGAGGCCCATGTGTGGTATAAAAACTATGTCACCAAGTTAGGCAGTAACCACACGATAGAGAAAAATACCGGGATAAAAACTATCTCATGTGTTTAATATCCAGGTACGGCGGTTTTGGATGAATGAATCTATCAAATTGTGCCAAAATACATCCATCCTGCATTCACACAAACTTACGCATTAATATATTAGTAAGATGTGAAAATCTCACATTCTTATCTACACCAATAAAATACGAAATCAAAGTACTTACTTAGGCGAAAACAGAAAGTTGTAATAGGTAGGTAATATAGGTGCCTAAAGTTGTAAGTTGTAACAAAAATTGCCCAACTTCGAAGGAAAAAGGAAATTGTCGAACAAAGTTGAAATCGGAAATGAAATGAACACGATTAAGATTTTCTGGGAGATTTCGTTTATTTACATAGTAGGTTTGGAAAATCTTTGACCGAAGGCAAGCCTGCCAAGATCTTGATTGAGGTTGAGTCGATATTTTCCGCTTAGGTGGAAGCGTCAGGGAAGCCAGTGAAATTAAAATGTTTTAAAGATTTCGAGATAAATCGTTTTACCTCTTAAGGCCGTCTACGCCAAGCAAAGTAGGTATTTAACGCTACCACCCTTTACGCGAAACGAGTCGTGCACACGCGTCGCCGACTTGAACCCAAAGCTGAGCGAAGTGTCACAGTATAGGTAAGCGTGTCGTGTAGGCAGTAGGTCAACTTATTTTATTAAATTGTCAGCTTGATTTATTATAATAGGTAGTAATTGCGAAAACCTAACATTTAAATGTAATAAATTAATTTGAATAGATATTGTAAATACAAATTGCTGCAAGTCGTAATTTATTCAATTATTTGTGTACCAGACGGGTGGACTCGTGTTTGGAAATTCAAAAACTATAACGGAACCAAATCTGAGCCACTAACCGCCCTGTACCGAAAGTTCCGGGTGTAAACGTTAGCTTCGTGGAACGGAGAGGTGGGTTTGGAAAATACTGCACTATTATTGTAGATGGAGAAGAAATGAAACACTATTTGACTATGGTAAGACACTACAAGCAGACAATACTGGAAAAACTGAGCTGAAACTATAATCGGAAAGAACTGTTAAGTGTTAACTATTTGGATATCGAAACGAAACTGACTGCTTGAATATCGTAAACAAAACTGACTGTTCCAATGTCGAAAACAAAACTTACTATGCGGTGCCTGCGCTGTGCTTTCATACTATTAGCAGACACACAAAAAATATTCGCGAAGCCTCTAGCGGTGTGTAGTATTTGTTCGCTAGACAATCTTTTAATTCATACAAAAAACATGAACAAAAAACATTAACAAAAAAATACAAAGGAAACTATAAGCAAAAGGATAATAAATAACTCGAACGGAAGAAGGAAGTAGGTACTTTACGCTCTCGGCGTACGGTCGAAATTAAATTAACATTTCTCGATGTTTTTTATAAGTAGTTTGCGTACGCGCACCTGTGACGAGACTATTCTTGAGGGTATTTGTACCTACTTACTTTTAAAACTAATAATAACAGAAAGTACTCGACAAAGAATCACAAACACGGCAATAGCGTACTTTCTCGAACGTTCTTTCTATAGACTATATAAAAACACTGTTTTAGACACTTGTCGCGAACAATTTGACTAGGTTTCTTACATTGTTTTTATCTCACGAAGAGACACATGCTTTATTTGTTGTATGTGTCACCGTAAAATTGTAAATACCGTTAGATTATAATCTATCTCGTGAGATTGTAAACTCGTTCGTTGAGGAATTCCCTCGACTGTCTATGGTCTCCATCATCAGACCAATGGCACTTACAACCCATATGCGTGCAAAGTTCTCATCAATAGAAATGAATTAAATCCAAACACAAGGTAGCTACTGTAAAACGTTGAGGAGTTCCTTTGACTGTCCTTCGTCTTTATCATCAGACCCCTAAAGATGACCACAACCCATTTAGGTGTAAAGTTCTCATCAATACAAATTAATCAAGCCCAAACACCAGGTAATTATTGTGAATCGTTGAGGAGTGCCCTCGACTGTCTTCGGGTTCCATCATCAGATCGAGTCCAGACTTTCTTTAAATAGTAGTGCTCTAAAATACTCAATGAACAAAAAAACAAACGCACTAGTCGCACTACGATGTTCAAAGGTTCCCCTCAATTTCTCTGAGATGCCATCATCAGATCCCAGTTTCATGGTCATGGTACTACTCTTGGAATATCTTCTTTCCAACAAAAAAAGAACCATCTAAATCGGTTCATAAACGACGAAGTTATCCTACGGTCAAATCGTGAAACCTCCTCCTTTTTTTAAGTCGGTTAAAAAAGACTGTACTGTTATAATTACACTACGTTCTTTTAAATAAATCGTTCGATAAATCGACGGGACAGCCGTGCGCCAGCAAAAGGGACATAGGTCCTACCTCGTCAAGGCCTGGCGGGCGACTGAATCCACGTGCGCAAGCCGTTTTCTTATATAATAATTTATTATTAAAAGGATTAAATTGTTTTGAAAAATTTAACCACAAATAATTGTTCTATATGTTATTAACTTTGCTTAGATATTTTTTTTGGAAGTAAAACTTTCATATTCTCCAAGTAAAATAAGAAAAACATAAAAAAATATTCGAATTAGGCTCCTGTTCGGATTTTTTTTTCATCGAGTGAAGTTTTTGATATCATGTTTTGAACCACAAATTATCTTAGTAAATATAGTCAACTATAATATCTATTTTTTTTGGCTTTAAAAAAACACTATTTCTTTGTTTACTATTGAATCAAAGTTATGTAAAATTGGGAAAATTGGGACTACCTGCCCTTAAGGTGCAAGTTGGCAGCGGCCGACACGAAGCCGCCGCAGACGATGTGTCGCAGATACACTACTGGTTTCTATGTATTTCTATGAAATTCCCTCCGAAGCAAGCGATATGAAGCTAGCGACGCGTCGTCGAGCGGCAGACGCAAGTGTCGCCCGACTGCAGATTAGTAGTGTCGCTGACACCGAAATGCCGGGGTTTGAAATCATGACTGCAGGCAACATGAGGCGGCGATGTCGCTGCCAACTTGCACCTTTATGGTTGGAACCCTGAAGGAAGGGGTCCGCAAGCAGGAAGGGGTCCGCAAGGGCCGATGCCTGCTGTTCCAAAGAGATACAATGGCCCTGACACACAAAGGGCTAAAGGAACATGGATGGGTTTTAGTCAGTAAAAGTCTGACACTCCCTCCTGCTCCACACAGAGCGGGAGGAGTTATTTGATGATTTCCCATGCGGAAAAAAACAGTAGGTCTTTGATTACTTATACAAAAAACGTAAAACAAGAAAAATATAACAAAAGTTAACAAGCATCTGGGAATCTACAAAGCCTACAATGTTCACAAATAATAGGTAAAAAGGGAATATATACAAAAGTAAGAAAATCTAAATCTAAATATATAAAAGAAGAAACTGCCTGACTGACTGATTGACTGACTGACTGACTGACTCATCTATCAACGCACAGCCAAAACCGCTGGGTCTACAGATTCCAAATTTGGCAAGTACGTTCCTTATGTGGTCTAGGGGTGCATTAAGAAAGGATTTTTCAAAATTCAACCCCTAAGGGGGTTAAACGGGGCTCCAAAGTGTGTATGGGTAAAACAAGATTAGTTAGACTATTTTATTCAAAACTTCACAGGAGTGCTCCTATTGATAAATGAATAGAAACGGGTTTCAGGTTTTTTCAGAATTCAACCCCTAAGAGGGGGAAATGGGGTGGCAAAGTATAAAAATCAATGAACAGCCCACACCGCTGAGTCTAGAGATTCCGAATTTGGCAAGTAGGTTCCTTATGTGGTCTAAGGGTGCACTAAGAAAGGATTTTTCAAAATACATCGCCTAAAGGGGTTTAACGGGGCTTCAAAGTCTGTATGGGGAAACAAGATTAGTTAGACTATTTATTCGAAACTTCACAGGAGTGCTCCTATTGATAAATGAATAGAAACGGGTTTCAGGGTTTTTCAGAATTCAACCCCTAAGAGGGGGAAATGGGGTGACAAAGTCTAAAAATCAATGCACAGCCCAAACCGCTGGGTCTAGAGATTCCAAATTTGGCATATAGATTTTTAATGAGATTTAGGGGTGCATTAAATAAATAAAATAAATAAATAAATATTGCTGGACATTACACACAGCGCCATCTAGTGCCACACTAAGCAACGCTTGTGTCGTGGACACCAGATAGTTGATATACTAAATAGATACTTTTTGTTTTGTAAATACATACTTAATATACATACAAACATCCATGACTCGGAAACAAATGTCCGTGCTCACCACACAAACATTTGCTCCGACCGGGATTCGAACCCGGGACCCTAAGAACGTAAGGCAGCCTCACTACCGCTGCGCCAATTAGGTCGTCAAAAATTAAATCGTCGGCATTAAGAAAGGATTTTTCAAAATTCACCCCCTAAGGGGTTCAAACGGGGGTCCAAAGATTACATGGGAAATAGGATTAGTTAGACTACTTTATTCGAAACTTAACGGGAGTACTCCTATCGATAAATGAGTTAAAATTTGTGTTTCAGGTTCTTTCAGAATTCAACCCCTAAAGGGGGAAATGGGGTAACAAAACCTGAAATTCAACATAGGTTGTTATGGTGAATTGGGTCGGGTGTATTACAAAAACAACGATTTTAAGATTTAATGTGGCAGACCTGAAATACTACCATTCCCTGTTGGGGTGCGATGGGGTTGAAATGTCTAAAAATCAATATGGTTGTCGATACCGAGATTATCAGGCGTGCTGATTATGAAAACGGCATTTATTTTGAGATCCAGATGATAATGATTGTGATTACGATGATAATAAGTGTGATAACGATGATGGTGATTGTGATAGTGATTGTGATTGTAATGGTGATTGTGACAGTGATGGTGATTGTGATAGTGACGGTGATTGTGATGGTGATAGCGATGGTTATGATAACGAGGATGGAGATTGCGATGATGATGTTTGTGATAAAGATGATAATGATTGTGATAACGATGATGGTGATTGTGATTTTGATGGTGATTGTGATGGTGATTGTGAAAGTGGCGGTGATAGTGATTGTGATTGTGATAGTGATGGTGATTGTGATATGACTGTGATTACGATGATAATGGCAGTTTATATATCTTAATAGGTTAAGTTAGGAAAGGCACCTAATCTCTATTCTCTACCTTTTCTCACACACTATTGTCTACATTTCTTTTTTATTTCTCCTTTTGCAGGTCTGCTGGAAGAAATTTCTTAAGAAATAAGCAGTTCCTTTGTATTCATATTTTTAATGTATTTTCCTCTGTTGTTTACTGTGTGTACATAAATAGTTAAATAAATAAATAATGATTGTGATAACTATGATGGTGATTGTGATAATTATTTTGATGGTAATTGTGATGGTGATGGTGATTGTGATAGTGATTGTGATTGGTGATAATGATGGTGATTGTGATAATGATGGTGGTTGTGATAGTGATGGTGATTGTGATGATAATAATTGTGATGTGTAACATTAATTGTTACATGTCTTAATTCTTAATAACATATAATAATAATAATAAAAAATAAACATAAGAAAGTTATTTACAATAATATTATTAAAAAAAATTACAATATTAAAATAAAAAATAAACTAATAATGAACGCATCAAACCAGACTTCTGGCCAGCTACAGTTTATCACCACGCATGTTTAAACGAGCGACATATTAGGCACCCAAAAACGAATTCCTTTGTTCTCGGCGCGGGGGCAAGGTCCATAGCGACAGACACTTCCACGTCGCCGCGGCAGGACGATTCTGGTTGTCGAGGCGAGCGCACGTCAGGTTTTTTCACGGTCCCTAATACGAATTGATATCGTAATCGCGATTTAGTTTTTTTTTCGAAGGCGTCCCTACCGTTCCCTCGACATTTAATCGTAATTGAGAAATATACTGAGCAATACTCAACGTTAAAGCATATTCTGTGTGTGTGAATTAAACCCCGATTGGGTAAGTGGTGCACAATTATAATTAGCCAGTAGCTTAGCAAACCGTAACGGTTTCTTTCGCGTTGCCTACCTGGTGATCTTTTCATTTGTGTTCTTGCTTATCTTTGTTTCTATTAGACGCTCATTACTTGTTTTCTCTTTGTAGTTCTACCCCACATTTTCAGAATTATATCATTCTTGCATATTATTATTTTATTTCCGTTGTAAATTTCAAATGTTTAAATTAACGGCTAAGTAACCGAAATTATTGTCATCTCCGTATCTGATAGTGAACATCCACAGCAACACATCTACATATTAGTGCTTCCCTATTCAACGTTGCTGTGGGTGCTCACCGTCTACGGCCAGCGTGTAATGCTTTCGCTTATTGCGCATTACAGGGTTTCACGTACACCTTTATTCCCGGCTTCCCCGTGGTGGACAGTAGCGGGACAACCAGCGAACCTACACCAGCAGTTGACCTGGCGATCGTCGCGCGAGCACTCGTCTCCTGCAGCGGCCAGTGACGTCAGGGGAGTGCTAGACCAGTGAGGAGTTTAATCGCTGTATAGGCCCTTACCCAACTTTGATCGACCCTCGTCTGCCTACCGAGTCATTTAATTAATAATAAATGTTCCAGTTTACTGCCTACCTACTTTTTATTTAATATCCTCCTAGGATTACCTGTGCCTAGGTTAGGTAGGATAAGTAGCGAAGCAGTACTTCAGAGCCGGGACACTGGCGCCCTTAATCGTGGTAGAAATACAGCTGATTAATTCCTCCTCCATTGGTTGTGGGTTGTGTATGTTGGTGGTTGTCTGTGTTAAACGTCTTTATTTTGTTTTATTTTTTTGGTTTTTTTTCCGTTACTAATGTGTACACGAATTTTCAACTTCTTTGTGTAAGTTAATCTTGGTCATTATTAACCTACCCTACATTAATAATTAATCATATAAAGTCGTTTAGTTGCATAGTTTGTTAAAATATTTTATTAAAACTGTTATCGTCTTGGGCACCTAAAACGACGCTTTTAAAAAAATTGTTCGTTATAATTTTTTACACCTCACATTAAAAGAAAAAACGTATTTATACGGTCTTATAGTACACATTAGTAGCATTTTAGCAATTTTTTATTTTGTTTTTATGATTTTGCTTGTTTTTTTTTAACATTTAATTTTATTTTTTTTCCCGGAAAAAAAAAACCAGACGTTCATAAATTTAGTTTTGTAACAGAACGGAGAACGGTTGTTTCTTTTCCTGTAATCTTTGTTTTTTTTTTTTTTTTTTTTAAATTATTTTTTTGCTTTTGCTCTTTGCGTAGTGAGCAGTAGAAGTGCGTCACTTATCGTTCTGTTCTTTTAATTAATTTTTATAATGCTTCCTATTAAGTTCCTGTCTCTTCAAAAATCAGAGTTGGAGTATGAAGTTCGTATTAGAGGCGCGACTCCTGCACCTTCTGTTGAGGAGTTACGGAAACAAATTATAAAATTATCTCCTGATTTACCCTCGGAATATATATTAGAGTCTCCACTCGATGTAAGACAGGACCTTAAGGGTTGCTTAGAAGTCTTGACGAAAATTCATTTTAATCTTGACGCTAGTGAACCTACTGTTGCTACACTATTGCGGACACAGAATATGTTGAATCATTTACACAATCGTGTCGAGAGGATAACGCGTAGTGACGACATTAAAACGGAATATGACGACATTATTAGCGGTTATAAAATATTCTCGCAAAAGCTTTCTGCCTTGCTAGCAAAGAAACCTTCTGCTTGTACATCCTCTAATGTGGCTAGTGCTAGTTCTGTCAAAGAATCAGCACCTGCAGTGCCGGAACAACAGAACGTGATTTCTGTGTCATGCGATCGTACATCTTCTGATTTAACAAAATTAAAATTTACTGGCAAAACTTGTGTTCGTTCGTTTATACAGCGTGTTGATGAATTTATACTGGCTAGAAATATTCCACAACAAAAAGTCCTAAGTTTTGCAAAACTTAGGACTTTTTGTTGTGGAATATTTTTCTTTTTTCTTTTTTTTTTTTTTTTATTTTTTTTTTTTTATTTTTTTTTTTTTTATATTTTTTTTTTTTTTTATCGTCTTGAAAAATTTCAGATGCATCTGAAATTTTTCAAGACGATGCCCTTCACTGGTATCGTGCGGTAAAGGACAAAGTCAGTTCTTGGCCTGAGTTGGCGCGTTTATTAAGAGAGGATTTTAGTCAAACTGACTACGATTACAGACTCATTTCTGAAATTCGTTCTCGTACTCAAGGAGAACGTGAGAATATAACTATTTATCTAGCAGTTATGAATGGAATGTTCTCGCGTCTATCGACTCCTCTTCCTGAAGTAGATCAATTGGAAATTCTCTTGCATAATATTAGACCCTGCTATGCTAGTACATTAGCAGCAGCTCCTCAAATCTCAACCATAGACACTTTGCGTTCGTTATGTCGTAACTATGAGACATTTCAGACTCGACTGTCACAATTTCAAGAGCCTCCTAAGGTTACTTCCGATACGCTAGCTCCTGAATTTGCGTACACTAAGGATGACCATAAACCTATAAATAAGGCAAATAATAATAACAATTACAATAAAAATAATGGTTCAAATAGTAATTACAATAATAACAATCAATATAGGAATAATAATAATAATACTCAAAATAACAATAAATATGTACATGCAATTAATGAGGTTAAAAAGGAACCCTACTGTCCTAGGTGTCGTAATAACACCCATCACATTCGTCAATGCAAGGCTCCACGGGACATTGTTTGTTTCAAGTGCGGTATGAAGGATGTGAAGACACCAGACTGTCCTAACTGTCGTAAAACTGGTACAAATTCAAAAAACTAATTAAGCAGAGTTGTGACAATTTCAGCAAGCAAGACTGGGAAACTTGGCTTGATTTTATAAAAACATTTTCCTCTTCATACAGAGTTGCTACAATTCTGCAATCAAAACCATTAAACGATTCTAGGCCTTATGTAAATATTAAAATCAATAACATCGATGCTGTTGGCTTACTCGATTCTGGAGCTGCAGTTTCGATTCTGGGAAACAATTCTCATCTACAGCTTACAGACTGCACTTTAAACCCGGATGGCCACACTAATATGATAGCTGCTGGCGGTCAAACATTAAAAACCTTAGGTTACATTCATTTGCCAGTTACATTTGAGGGCCAGTTTCACATTATTAAGGCATATGTAGTTCCCGAAATTGAAACATCAATTATATTAGGCGTAGATTTTTGGCGCGCTTTTCGAATTTGCCCTAATTACATAGGTAGCATCACAATGTCAAATGCCCCTTTGGCAGAAATAAAGGTAGGTAGCGATGAACCATTTATTAACTCCTACGATAATTTGTTGGCGTCGCAGAAAGCGATAGCTGATAATGTCATTGCGCAGTTTCGATCTATTTCTACTGAGGAAAAGGGCCTGGGTAGAACAAATTTGATATGCCATCGCATTGACACTGGTGACGCACAACCAATTAGACAGCGTTATTACAGGATGTCCCCCGAAAGGCAGCGCATTTTAATTGAGCAGGTGGACGAAATGCTGTCCCTTGACGTTGTCGAACCTTGCGAAAGCGCCTGGTCTTCTCCCGTTCTCATTGTTAATAAAAAGAACGGACAACCAAGGTTCTGTTTAGACAGCAGGAAGTTGAATGCAGTGACTAAGCGCGATGCGTACAATTTGCCATATGTCTCGGAGATATTGGATAACCTTCGCGACGCTAAGTACCTGAGCAGTATCGATTTGTCCAAAGCTTTCTGGCAACTGCCTATAGCGCCAGAAGACCGCGATAAAACCGCATTTTACGTTCCGGGCCGTGGCACTTTTCGTTTTAAAACTACTGCGTTTGGATTAACGAATGCCCCCGCGACGCAACAACGTCTCGTTGACTTGTTATTTAGTGACATGGAGTCTAAGACCTTCGCTTATTTAGATGACGTCATTGTTATTAGTTCTACCTTTGATGAGCATGTTTCTCGATTGTTGCGAGTTTTGGACAAATTGAGACAGGCAAATTTAACAGTGAACTTCGAAAAATGTAAGTTCTTTCGAAGCGAACTCAAGTATCTAGGATACGTGGTAGATTCCCGTGGTTTACGCACTGACCCAGACAAGGTGGAAGCCATTATTAACTTTCCAACTCCTACAAATAGGAAGGAGTTGAAACGCTTTCTCGGCACTGCTACGTGGTACCGACGTTTCGTCCCTAACTTTAGCACAGTGGCTGGTCCACTCAATAAGCTCACTGCTAACGGAAAAAACGCTCCTTCTTTCAAGTGGTCACCAGAAGCTGACGCGGCCTTTAATGCGTTGAAAGAATGTTTGGTTTCCGCTCCAGTTCTTTCTTGTCCGGACTATTCCAAATCTTTTGAAGTGCACACCGACGCAAGTAGTTACGGTATTGGTGCTATGTTAACACAGACTTTTGACGGTAAAGAACACCCAATTGCCTACATGAGTAGAACTTTCACCAGCCCCGAGAAAAAACTACAGCATTACTGAAAGGGAGACCCTTGCTGTGTTAACGGCTCTCGAGCACTGGCGATGTTATCTCGAAAACGGCCAAACATTTACAGTGTATACTGACCACTCCGCGTTAAAATGGTTTTTGTCTTTAGAAAATCCCACAGGACGACTAGCACGATGGGGGGTAAGATTGTCCTCATTTAATTTTATTATGAAACACCGTCGGGGTGCCGACAATGTTATTCCTGATGCCTTGTCTAGAGCTTTTCCCGTAAATGCAATATCTCTAGCTAATGCCAACACAGATGATGTCTGGTTTAAAAAAGTATACAACGGCTGTCTGACTACTCCTTCAAATTTCCCTAACTTCACCATTAAAAATAATTCGTTATTTCGTCTCACAAAAAATATTAACAGCCAACTAACTTCAGAATTTGACTGGAAGGAAGTCGTACCCAGCGAGTTCCGTGAAAGCATCATAGCCGAAAATCACTCTGAGCCAACAGGTGGACACCTTGGCATCTTTAAAACCTATCGGCGCTTGTCACTAAATTACTACTGGCCAAATATGCACCAGGACGTCGTTAAGTATGTAGGTTCCTGCTCGGTTTGCTTATCTTATAAGGCACAAAATCACACTACATTGGGAGAGATGGGTCGTCCTAAGCAATGTTCGAGACCTTTTCAGATGATCTCAATTGATTTTGTGGGTCCCCTTCCCACCAGTCGAAAACAAAATTCTTATATATTGGTCGTAACTTGCTGTTTTTCAAAATTTTGTCATATTTTCCCAGTACGTCGCGCTACTGCGGATATAGTTATTAAAATCTTAGAAGATTCCATTTTCTTGGTTCACGGAGTTCCTCAAACAATCTTTTTGGACAATGGGACGCAGTTTATAAGTTCGTCTACTGACGCGCTATTTAAAAAATATAAAATACCTAACGTTTTTTTCACGCCGAAGTACACACCACAAGTCAACACGGTAGAACGATACAACAAAACTATTGTCACTAGTTTGTCTACGTTTGTTGGAAACGATCATAGATCCTGGGACATCTCCATCCCCAAGGTTCAGTTTGCGATAAACAATTCCGTCAATGAAGCCACCGGTTATACACCGTCATTTTTAGTTTACGGTAGGGAATTAGTTTTATGCGGATCGCACTATACTGATAACGACCTGGGCGATGAAGTGTTGTTCCTTCCTCGCGACTTATACGCTGAAAACTTAGGGTGTCTTCGATCGATATTCAATGATGTGCAGGCTTCGTTATGGCACGCACATGAAAAGAATACTGCACACTACAACCTACGTAGAAAGCCGGCTGAATTTAATGTAGGAGACATAGTCTATAAGCGCGCATTCGTTTTAAGTAACAAAGACAAGTATTTTAGTAAAAAGCTTGCACCCAAGTTTATCAAATGCCGTATAATTGGGAATCAAACGAGCTTACCTGTTAAGCGAAGTCTTGATTCTAATTTTATGAGTGGCAATCTGAAAAATAATTATTATAACTTGGTAGTATTTCTAATCTACGTTACTTTCACACCGCGATTTTTAGAGAATTAAAAAAAGAATATTTTTTAAGAATTGCAACATTCGTATGCTGTCTGAGTGTCAAGGCTGAATGTCAAGTCGCGAACTGTCACTTATTTTAGAGATCTTATCATTGGAACAATCTCTGTTTTATGTACAGAGTAGTTCCAAATACCCACATTCACTATGTTTTCCTGAAAGGTTAAAATTGAATTAGGTAGACTAATTATTGCAGCTTTGGGGCTGTTAGTGTTAACTATATTATAGCGGCGGGTGGGTAATTATTTTTCAGATTGCCACTCATAAAATTAGAATCAAGACTTCGCTTAACAGGTAAGCTCGTTTGATTCCCAATTTTACTTCGTGGCAATCTTTCAAATAATTATTATAACTTGGTAGATGTTCAGAGTTGGCTGCAATAATTAATTTATTAACTGATTAAAATGCAAGTAATTCTGAGTGTTGATTTGTGATAATTACATTGGACCTTCTTCTGTAAGAATATTAAAGCTTCAAGGATACTTTACAATAAATATATTACATTTTATAAAAATAACTTTGATAACCATGTAATCAACATTATGTCTGACTTCGTTGATGCCAGCTCTAATTTGAGCTGTTGTTTTGGTTGTATAGTGAGAGTTTAATTCTGGAGTTTAGATACCCCTTTCAATTGAAATCTGACAAACTTACGAATATTAGGGTTTGATGTATTTTAATAACTGTTTTGTTGTTCCAATGGGTTAAAGTTAGAGCTAGGAGAACAATCAATGTCTTTGTTTTAAAAAATTTCTCATATTATCAAACTATGACGAAATTAATGATGCTTTTGATAGATTGAGGCAATGATAGCCTCAGATCTCTCAGTAAGTAATTTTATCATTTGAAAGCCAGTTGTAGTGTTAGTATTTAATAGATGTGTCTGCAAATAAAAAAGGCTCATCAACTCCATTATTTAGTGTTGAATTGTCTGGAAGTACTATCAAGGAATGCCACTGGCATTATTTTTATTCACTTAGGGCCTTTTGTTAAAATACTTGCAACAGAATAGTGCAACCAAGGCAATGTTTAAGGGCCTTTTGTCAAAATACTTGCAACAGAAGAGTGCAACCAAGGCAAGTATAGAGCTCCATAGGTATATCGTCTCAAAAGGTGATTGTATAACTATAAAAAATTTAATGTAATGATTTTATGATCACATACAATGTCTAACTATTGTTCAATAGTAGAAGAGCCAGAGTCCATTCAAAACACTGTTTTTAATTAATATTACAACCAATTAATCAGAATCCAGAAATCTCTTCACTTTATTGTCGTGAGAATTAAACTGAAGTATTTCCTATCAATAAGGCTCAGTCATTTTTTAAGGGTCTAGGTAGATCCTAGATCAAATATTATGGATATTAAAGTATTCACTCTATCATCACCAATTAATATAATTACATACAATTAATCAGAAAAGAAAGAGAAACCTCTTTATTACAGTGTGGATTAAACTGTTTTTATTATTAATTAGTACCTAATAGTACATAGTATAAATAAAGCTCAAAATTTTGCTAATGGTCTGATAGTCTTATGACTAAATATTATGAATGTTAAGGGATTCACTCCTTACTGGTAAAACAGAATTTGAGATGTAGTCAATTGGCTCGAAAAGGGCGATTGAGGTATTTTCTCAAAACTGTTTGTATTTAAGTCTTAGAAACTGATTTCTGCTTAATACTTTTAGTCTGGTATATTTTGTACATTATGATATCGTTTATAATTCATTTTTTAACCTATTGTTCCTATAATGATAGAAACAATATAAATAAAAACATTGTTATTATTATGTTTTCCCAGGCACCTTGTAAAGGAGCAATAAGTTTTTGCGGTTTCATAGTAGAAAAAGTATAACACTTGAGGTCTGGTCTCCACGATAAATATTTGCTATATTAGTGTAATTTCCCAAACTATTTGAAATATTAGGTACTTCTACAAGAATCAGCAGTGTTTTCATGACAATGTCTTTCAAGTGTCTCGAACACTCCTGGTTTAATCATCTAGTAGTGTGCAATTTGGTGGATGTGTGTTGACCATATTCAGTCAACATTGTGTAGGTAATTGGCAACATTGCCGCAATGTACCTACTGTCAATTGTTATGAATTTTAGTTGGATTTTATTAGCTCTATACGAAATGTATGGCATTTTATCTGTTGTTGTATCTGCACTTCCATGCACCCCCCCCCCCCCCCCCCTTTTTTGTTAGCTAGCTATTAAAGCCAATACTCCAATTGGTAGTGAAAACTGAAAATAAATGAAATTTCTTAGTTAAAATTTCTTTTTATGAGTTTGTATAAATCTCACAATAATGTCTGCCCATCCATCTTTTCGGGTATTTTAATTGTGATTTTAATTTTATGTTATGGTTCAATGTAGGTAGATGACATGCCAAATTATCTGTTGTTATTTGATAGGGATTAATTTGTTTTCAGCATGGTTCATTTTCTAGTAAGCTACAGCTGATTATAGGGGTCAACGCCCGGAACCAGAGGGCAATGAAGTTATGTTTTACTACTGTCTTCATAATAATTTTATTTCATTTCATTAATAGTTTTAAGGTTTATGTCAGCACTAATATGATTAAGAAAGGTGATTAATTATTATGGGTAAGGTTTAAGTGATTTTAAAATGCAATGCAATGCAGGAAAAAACTATCTGTCATGGGAACCCTTCCAAAAATACTCTTGGACATAAGGGGTACTTAAATGAATTGCATGATTAATATACCTACCCATAATTTAATATTGTATCTATGGATTGCTAGATAAAGCAATGGATTTTACTATTGGACATGTTATTTTAGATTGGGCTTATACATAATGATGATAAGAATATTATCTTTGTTCGAAGATTAATTAAAGAAATTAAAGATTAATTTTATTGATTAAGATAAATTAAAGATTAAATCAAATTGCAAATTTAAACCCACCCCGGGTTTAAATTTGCAATTTGATTTAAAACTAAAACAGGTTTAGTTGTTAATGTCATTTGTACATTGACAGGCTGTTAAGACCTCCAAACTTTGTAAGTCTATAACCCTTTTCCTCTCAATACTAATAGTTTTGAGTATTAGGACATCATGGTGTATAGATTTTGATAACAAATGGTTTCTTGAACCATTGTACTTAAACCAAGTACCCAGATCATTACTTTACAACTGGTATATAATATGGTTAAATCATTCCGGTACCATCCTTGATGTGTTCTCTTTTGGGGCTACTGGCTTAGCACTCCAGTATCTATTACTGTGTTCAGTCTTGAAAGATTCTTGTTAACGGGATACTTTTTTGGATGTTTGAATTTTATTGTGCTAGGCACAAACAGATTAATTGATTTTCTTGTTGTTGGTGATAAAATCTCTTTGGCTACATGTATTAATTGTTTGGAAATATACATAATAAGCTAAGAATATAACTATTGTCCTTATAGGTTTGGTGTTTCATTTCATTAAAGAAAATTAAATAATATTAATTTAATTTTGAGGTTGACATGGTGCTGATGAACATTTGTAGGTTGTGTTATGCAGTGTCATTCAAGCCATTCATCGGTTGCTTTGCCTATGATAACAGTACAAAAATTCGAAGACATGTGACATCTACCAATCCGCACTGGGCCCGAGTGGTGGATTATAGTCCATTCCCTCTCATAGAGAGGAGGCCGTGTCCCAGCAGTGGGAACATTATAGGCTGATGATGATGATGATGAACATCACATAACCTTGGTTCACCATATGTATAGTAGTGGAACAGAAGTCTGTCATAAGTGTCTGGAACATTTTCCATCAGCTGTTCTCTCATAGTATTAAGTAAACAAAGAATCTTGTTCTATTATTTGAATGAAAAGTGTTATGCTTAAATGTAAATATTACTTCATCACTGAAAGATCAAAATGACAAGTTTATGGCATAGCCACAGGGTGCTTTCGATAATATCATACTTGACGTCGAAGCTTACACACATAGTGTGGATTATAACATGCTGTAAATATCTCGTATTTAGGCATGTAGCATAATAAATATCCTGTATAGTCTGGCATAACTTCCACCAAAATAGCATACATACACTTTTTGGGCTGGTGTTTACATTAGTTAAACGTATGTGTAACATTAATTTATACTTGATGTTCAAGCCAGCAATGATGTCACAATCTGTTTTCTGTTTTATTTTGTTTGTAAATGTATTACTAACATAGTTTGTAAGTGTATTGTTACTAACACTGAGTCTTGTTGCTCAAAATAAAAATATTATTATTATTAAAAGCACATTATATGGGTTTAACATGCTGTTAGTATCTCGTACTTAAGGATGTGTGGTCCTGACAAATGTATGTCAGCCAGCCAGCAACTTTACTCGCTGATGGGAATCCAGGCAAGGAATGGTTCCACATTCACTGCGAGAGTATAATGCATTTGCAAGGTTATAACACACACGGGATGTGCTAAGTTAAGCAGGGTCGTCTTACGACCTGCATGGTCATGGATATATAGCACAATTTTGTAATTACCTGATCAAGGTCACGAAAATGGGACATACCTGTCCTTTTGCCCGGCAATTTGGCTACGATGTCAATTAGATTTTCAGTGCTAGCATTGTTCAATAAATTTAGCTGGACACCACGTGTCACACTGATAGTTAACCATGCAGCTAGTAACATGAGGTGTTACTGGTCTTGAAAATGGCACTTACCTGTTGCTGGACCTGCCATTAGATTTTCAGTGTTAGCATCGTTCAATGACTCAGCTAAAGGATATCTCGTATCTCCACTGATAGCTTACCATCCAGCTAGTAACCAGTAGTAGTGTTACTGAGGTATCGCGTACCCACTGGAGGAAAAAGGCTTTAACGAGCTTACAACTCCCTTAGTGCTTCAATGAGCACTGTGGATATCGCGTATCCGGGGGTCATTTAAAGTCGGGCATCCAAGTTGTTGTCAGGAATACACTTTTCCTGCTTCATCTCTGATGTCTTCTGATAAATAATGTCCTTCCAATTTACGTCCCGGTAGCGAGCGTTATTTGTAAATGCTCGGATTTCTGTTTCGGGTTTACGATTTTCACTAAAGATGCACTTAGTACACTTCCTGTCACTCGACATTTTGTTATTTTGGTAAAATGTAATGTAAACTTAGTTTTAAATGAATAATTTGACGAGAAAGATTTTTTCTTGCGGTGTCGATATGGCGCGGAAAAGAAAAGTGACAGTTCGCGACTTGACATTCAGCCTTGACACTCAGACAGCATACGAATGTTGCAATTCTTAAAAAATATTCTTTTTTTAATTCTCTAAAAATCGCGGTGTGAAAGTAACGTAGATTAGAAATACTACCAAGTTATAATAATTATTTGAAAGATTGCCACGAAGTAAAATAGAAAAACGGTCTCCACTTGTCTTTGTTCTGGAAGATATGTCAGGAAAAAATATAGGCGTCTGGCATATCAAAGATTTAAAAAACATTAAGTGTAGTTAAATGTTGTGTAGTTAAGTGTAGTAAAGTGTTTATTTTTTATATTGTAGGAGTTGAGACAGTTCACCTTTAAATTAACTTCTTACGACTAGCATTAGTTTTCTGTGCGATAAATCACAGATAACTTGTTTACGTAAGGTCGCGTCAACATCATTAAATATTGTTGATGCTATTGTGTAAGGTTGTTTGTTTGATATTATGGAAGAATTTCGAAAGATGATAGTATGAATGTGTAGTGCTAGTGGTAACCTATAGACGAGTTTTCTTTGAGAACAAAACTCTTTCTGAGACGAGGGGGGTAATGTAACATTAATTGTTACATGTCTTAATTCTTAATAACATATAATAATAATAATAAAAAATAAACATAAGAAAGTTATTTACAATAATATTATTAAAAAAAATTACAATATTAAAATAAAAAATAAACTAATAATGAACGCATCAAACCAGACTTCTGGCCAGCTACAGTTTATCACCACGCATGTTTAAACGAGCGACATATTAGGCACCCAAAAACGAATTCCTTTGTTCTCGGCGCGGGGGCAAGGTCCATAGCGACAGACACTTCCACGTCGCCGCGGCAGGACGATTCTGGTTGTCGAGGCGAGCGCACGTCAGGTTTTTTCACGGTCCCTAATACGAATTGATATCGTAATCGCGATTTAGTTTTTTTTTCGAAGGCGTCCCTACCGTTCCCTCGACATTTAATCGTAATTGAGAAATATACTGAGCAATACTCAACGTTAAAGCATATTCTGTGTGTGTGAATTAAACCCCGATTGGGTAAGTGGTGCACAATTATAATTAGCCAGTAGCTTAGCAAACCGTAACGGTTTCTTTCGCGTTGCCTACCTGGTGATCTTTTCATTTGTGTTCTTGCTTATCTTTGTTTCTATTAGACGCTCATTACTTGTTTTCTCTTTGTAGTTCTACCCCACATTTTCAGAATTATATCATTCTTGCATATTATTATTTTATTTCCGTTGTAAATTTCAAATGTTTAAATTAACGGCTAAGTAACCGAAATTATTGTCATCTCCGTATCTGATAGTGAACATCCACAGCAACACATCTACATATTAGTGCTTCCCTATTCAACGTTGCTGTGGGTGCTCACCGTCTACGGCCAGCGTGTAATGCTTTCGCTTATTGCGCATTACAGGGTTTCACGTACACCTTTATTCCCGGCTTCCCCGTGGTGGACAGTAGCGGGACAACCAGCGAACCTACACCAGCAGTTGACCTGGCGATCGTCGCGCGAGCACTCGTCTCCTGCAGCGGCCAGTGACGTCAGGGGAGTGCTAGACCAGTGAGGAGTTTAATCGCTGTATAGGCCCTTACCCAACTTTGATCGACCCTCGTCTGCCTACCGAGTCATTTAATTAATAATAAATGTTCCAGTTTACTGCCTACCTACTTTTTATTTAATATCCTCCTAGGATTACCTGTGCCTAGGTTAGGTAGGATAAGTAGCGAAGCAGTACTTCAGAGCCGGGACAGATGATTATGAAATTTGGCACATAGATTGTTTATAACCAGGATTAACATGTAGGACACTATTATCCCTTTAGTATGATCCAGTGGTACAGTTACCGAACTTCACGCGGGCGAAGCCGCGGGCAACAGCTAGTATCTTCTAAATATATAAAAGAAGAAACTGACTGACTGACTGACTCATCTATCAACGCACAGCCCAAACCGCTGGGTCTACAGATTCCAAATTTGACAAGTAGGTTCCTTATGTGGTCTAAGGGTGCACTAAGAAAGGATTTTTCAAAATTCATCCCCTAAAGGGGTTAAACGGGGCTCCAAAGATTGTATGGGAAAACAAGATTAGTTAGACTATTTTATTCGAAACTTCACAGGAGTGCTCCTATTGATAAATGAGTAGAAACGGGTTTCAGGTTTTTTCAGAATTCAACCCCTAAGAGGGGGAAATGGGGTGGCAAAGTATGAAAATCAATGCACAGCCCAAACCGCTGAGTCTAGAGATTCCAAATTTGGCACAAAGGTTCTTTATGAGGTTTAGGGGTGCATTAAGAAAGGATTTTTCAAAATTCACCCCCTTAGGGGTTGGAACGGGAGTCCAAAGATTACGTGGGGAAATAAGATTAGTTAGACTACTTTATTCGAAACTTAACAGGAGTACTATCGATAAATGAATTAACGTTTGTGTTTCAGTTTTTTTTCAGAATTCAACCCCTAAAGGGGAAAATGGGGTAACAAAGCCTGAAATTCAACATAGTTATTATTTTTATGGTGAATTGGGTCGGGTGTATTACAAAAACAACGATTTTAAGATTGAATGTGGCAGACCTGTAATACTACCATTCCCTGTTGGGGTGCGATGGGGTTGAAATGTCTAAAAATCAATATGGGTGTCGATACCGAGATTATCAGGGGTGCTGATTACGAAAATGGCATTTATTTTGAGATCCAGATGATAATGATTGTGATTACGATGATGATTGTGATAATGATGACGATGATTGTGATGATGATGATTTTGATTACGATGATAATGATTGTGATTACGATGATGATGATTGTGATTATCATGATTGTGATAACGATGATAATGATTGTGATTACAATGATAATAAGTGTGATAACGATGATGGTGATTGTGATGGTGATTGTGATTGTAATGGTGATTGTGACAGTGACGGTGATTGTGATAGTGTCAGTGATTGTGACGGTGATAGCGATGGTTGTGATAAACGAGGACGGAGATTGTGATGATGATGATTGTGATTAAGATGATAATGATTGTGATTACGATGATAATGATTGTGATAACGATGATGGTGATTGTGATAGTGATTTTGATGGTGATTGTGATGGCAGTGATTGTGATGGTGATAGCGATGGTGATTGTGATTGTGATTGTGACAGTGATGGTGATTGTTATAATGATGTAGATTATTGTGATTACTATGATAATGATTGTGATAACGAAGGTAGTGATTGTGATGGTGATTGTGATGGTGATGGTGACTGTGATTTTGATTGTGATAGTGTTGGTGATTGTGATAATGATGGTGATTGTGATAATGATTGTGGTTGAGATAGTGATGGCGATTGTGATCATGATGATTGTGATTAAGATGATAGTGATTGGGATTACGATGATAATGATTGAGATTACGATTATAATGATTGTGATGACGAGCATGGAGATTGTGATGATGATGATTGTGAATACGATGATAATGGTTGTGATTACGATGATAGTGATTGTGATAATGATGATAGCGATTGTGATTACGATGATAATGATTGTGATAACGATGATGGTGATTATGATACTGATTTTGATGATGATTGTGATGGTGATGATGATTGTGATAGTTATTCTGAGAGTGGTGGTGATTGTGATGGTGATAGCGATGGTGATTGTGATTGTGATAGTGATTGTGATGGTGATTGTGATGGCGATTGTCATGGTGATTGTGATGGTGATTGTGATGGTGATTGTGATGGTGATTGTGATGGTGATTGTGATGGTGATTGTGATGGTGATTGTGATGGTGATTGTGATGGTGATTGTGATGGTGATTGTGATGGTGATTGTGATGGTGATTGTGATGGTGATTGTGATGGAGATTGTGATGGTGATTGTGTTGGTGATTGTGATGGTGACTGTGATGGTGATTGTGATGGTGATTGAAATGGTGATTGTGATGGTGATTGTGATGGTGATTGTGGTGGTGATTGTGATGGTGATTGTGATGGTGATTGTGATGGTGATTGTGATGGTGATTGTGATGGTGATGGTGATTGTGATGGTGATTGTGATGGTGATTGTGATGGTGATTGAGATAGAGATGGGGAGTGTGATAATGACTGTGATTACGATGATAATTATTATGATAACGATGATGGTGATTGTGATAGTTATTTTGATGATGATTGTGATGGTGATGATGATTGTGATAGTTATTCTGAGAGTGGTGGTGATTGTGATGGTGATAGCGATGGTGATTGTGATTGTGATAGTGATTGTGATGGTGATTGTGATGGCGATTGTCATGGTGATTGTGATGGTGATTGTGATGGTGATTGTGAAAGTGATTGTGATGGTGATTGTGATGGTGATTGTGATGGTGATTGTGATGGTGATTGTGATGGTGATTGTGATGGTGATTGTGATGGTGATTGTGATGGTGATTGTGATGGTGATTGTGATGGTGATTGTGATGGTGATTGTGATGGTGATTGTGATGGTGATTGTGATGGTGATTGTGATGGTGATTGTGATTGTGATTGTGATGGTGATTGTGATGGTGATTGTGATGGTGATTGTGATGGTGATTGTGATGGTGATTGTGATGGTGATGGTGATTGTGATAGTGATAGTGATAGTGATTGTGATTGTGATTGTGATAGTGATAGTGATAGTGATTGTGATTGTGATTGTGATAGTGATGGTGATTGTGATTGTTATGGTGATTGTAATGGTGATTGTGATGGTGATTGTGATGGTGATTGAGATAGTGATGGTGATGGTGAGTGTGATAATGACTGTGATTACGATGATAATTATTGTGATAACGATGATGGTGATTGTGATAGTTATTTTGATGGTGATTGTGATGGTGATGGTGATTGTGATAGTGATTGTGATAGCGATAGTAATGGGGATTTTGATCGTGATTGTGATTGTGATAGTGATGGTGATTGTGATTGTTATGGTGGTTGTGATGGTGATTGTGATAATGATTGTGGTAATTATGGTGGTTGTGTTAATGATGATAATTGGTGATAATGATGGTGACTGTGATAGTGATGGTGATGGGGATTGTGATGGTGATTGTGATTGTGATAGTGATAGTGATGGAGATTGTGATAATGATGGCGGTTGTGATAGTGATGGTGATTGTGATAATAATAATTGTGATGATTATGAAATGTGGCACATAGATAGTTTATAACCTGGATTAACATGGAGGACACTATTATCCCTTTAGTATGATCCAGTGGGACAGTTACCGAATTTCACGCGGGCGAAGCCGCGGGCAACAGCTAGTACTATATAAAAGAAAAAACTGACTGACTGACTCATCTATCAACGCACAGCCCAAACCGCTGGGTCTACAGATTCCAAATTTGGCAAATAGGTTTCTTATATAGGTCTAGGGGTGCACTAAGAAAGGATTTTTCAAAATTTACCCCCTAAGGGTGTTAAACGGGGCTCCAAAGTTTGTATGGGGAAACAAGATTAGTTGGACTATTTTATTCGAAAATTCTCAGGAGTACTCCTATTGATAAATGAGTAGAAACGGATTTCAGGTTTTTTCAGAATTCAACCCCTAAGAGGGGAAATGGGGTGGCAAAGTATGAAAATCAATGCACAGCCCAAACCGCTGAGTCTAGAGATTCCAAATTTGGCACATTGGTTCCTTATGTGGCCTAGGGGTGCACTAAGACAGGATTTTTCAAAACTCACCCCCTAAGGGGGTAACGGGGCTCTAAAGTTTGTATGGGGAAACTAGATTAGTTAGACTATTTTATTCGAAACTTCACAGGAGTACTCCTATTGAGAAATGAGTAGAAAAGAATTTCAGGATTTTTCAAAATTCACCCCCTAAGGGGTTGAAACGGGGGTCCAAAGATTGCATGGGAAAACAAGATTAGTTAGACTATTCGAAACTTAAAAGAAGTAATCCTATGCTAAATGAGATAACATTTGTGTTTTAAATTTTTTTCAGAATTCAATCCCTAAAGGGGGAAATGGGGTAACAAAGCCTGAAATTCAACATAGGTATTGTTTGTATGGTGAATTGGGTCGGGTGTATTACAAAAACAACGATTTTAAGATTTAATGTGGCGGACCTGAAAAACCATCATTCCCTGTTGGGATGCGATGGGGTTGAAATGTATAAAAATCAATATGGGTGTCGATACCGAGATTATCAGGGGTGCTGATTACGAACATGGCATTTATTTATTGTTGATTTATTGTGATGATTGTGATAACGATGATGATGATTGTGATAATGATGATGATGATTGTGATGATGATGTTATTGACTGTGATTACGATGATAATGATTGTGATGACGAGGATGGAGATTGTGATGTTGATGATTGTGATTACGATAATAATAGTTGTGATTACGATGATAATGATTGTGATAATGATGATAGTGATTGTGATCGTGATTGTGATGGTGATTGTGATGGTGATTGTGATGGTGATTGTGATGGTAATTGTGATGGTGATTGTGATGGTGATTGTGATTGTGATTGTGATTGTGATTGTGATGGTGATTGTGATTGTGATGGTGATATTGATGGTGATTGTGATGGTGATTGTGATGGTGATTGTGATGGTGGCGGTGATGATGATTGTTATTGTGATGATGACTGTTATTGTGATAGTGACGGTGATTGTGATAATATTTGTGATTACGATGATAATGATTGTGATAACGATGATGGTGATTGTGATAGTGATTTAGTTGGTAATTGTGATAGTGATTGTGATAGTGACGGTGATTGTGATGGTGATGGGGATTGTGATGGTGATTGTGATTGTGATTGTGATGGTGATTGTGATGGTGATTGTGATGGTGATTGTGATTGTGATGGTGATTGTGATAATGTTTGTGATAATGATAGTGGTTGTGATAGTGATGGTAATTGTGATAATGATGGTGACTGTGATAGTGATGGTGGTTGTGAGATTGATGGTGATTGTGATGATAATAATAAATTGTGATGATTGTGAAATTTTGCACAATTTTTTTTTGATAGTTATATAACTATGTATATAACCTATAGTTATGTTATATAACCTGGATTAACGTGATTAACATGTAGGACACCAGTTTTCCCTTTAGTATGATTCATTGGGACAGTTACCGAACTTCACGCGGGCGAGGCCGCGGGCAACAGCTAGTATTGTATAAAAAAAAGTAAAAACAAAAATAAACAAGTGACACAAATATTGTCATCAGTGTTCTGAGCAAAAAAGGAAAAAAATGTCTTCCTCTACTGTTGCCTCCCACATCCACATTCATAATCAAAACTTTTCTCACGACATTTTCCTCATTCTTCCGCATTCTTATCCCTAATAAAAAAGGGACATTTTACTTAATAAGACATATCGATAAACAATCAATTTCTCGTCGGTATGAACCAACAAAAAATATAAGATGGGTGACATGTCATAACAAAGTAGTCCCATCGCTCCAAGCCACATTCCGTCGTAAAAATAAAATGAGTTCGCAATCATTAAGTACCATTTTACCGAGATATTATTATATTTTAACGAGCTGCAAATTCGGTCATTTTAACCGAAATTAGGGCAATTTCGACGACCGTAAAATTCGAGAGATATTTCAAATTTCGTACTAAATGGGTGTAATTTGGTTTAAGAACTCACTTCTTACTAATCTCGATGTACCTGGCCAGTTCATTTGAGACTAATTCAGTTTTATATAATTTTAGGCCCTGCTTGTCAGTCACGACGAAAGCTGTCAACTTTTTTTTCCGACTTCCAAAAAGAGGAGGAAATAAAACTGACTTCATAAACAACAAAGTGAAAAATAACTTAAGCTGCAGAAGTCGGTGGCAAAGAAACTGAATCAAACACACAGAAGCCACTGACTTCTTAAGCTAAAGTTATTTTTCACTTTGTTGTGTTTTTGAAGTCGGTTTTATTTTTTGTAAAAAACGTTTTTAGGGTTCCGTACCCAAAGGGTAAAACGGAACCCTATTACTAAGACTTCGCTGTCTGTCCGTCTGTCCGTCTGTCCGTCTGTCCGTCTGTCTGTCACCAGGCTGTATCTCATGAACCGTGACAGCTAGACAGTTGAAATTTTCACAGATGATGTATTTATGTTGCCGCTATAACAACAAATACTAAAAACAGAATAAAATTAATATTTAAGGGGGCTCCCATACAACAAACGTGATTTTTTTATAATAATTGGTACGGAACCCTTCGTGCGCGAGTCCAACTCGCACTTGGCCGGTTTTTTTTGTACCGTCCATTTGTATTAATGTATAAATATTTGTTAAGCGTTGCGTTAAATTTATAATTTATTTTTTTTCATTTTGTATGTTCGTCATGTCCCTGCGACGAATAGAAATCTTTATTTTTCTCTCTTTATTTTGCACCGCTTTGCCATTGACATGATGAATACGGGAATGGGCAACTGCAGTACTTTCAGAGTTTTTATGTCTTGTGACTGGGACTGTAGCTACATTTAATTTTCATCTTTGTTTCGACAATTCAAAAGTGTCAGTAACGGGCTTACTTGAAATAAATGCTTTGATTTTTGATTTAGACGAAACGAAACCAATATGTAAGGATCGCAGCCGGAGAGTTCTGTAGTTTCTACTATCCCCTTCGGATAAGGCGTGATTTTATATAATAAAGGGTGTAAAAAGACTCTTAAAGAAGCCAAAAGGCACTTGTTCTCCTCATCACTGCGATCATTTTTATGTTCTAGAGTAGACCATACCTGGCAACCTTCTAATTGGGGGTCAAAGTTCCAACTTTTCACAATTTTTTTTTTAAATAAAATTTTATATATTTTTAATGTAAGAGTTTTACTTTAAACACCTCCACGACCCACGTACTAATTGATCCATCCATCAGTACAATATTTTAAGTGCATTACATTTACATCGAGTCCCAATCCTAACGAAAAACGTGATTTTTCCCCCCCCAAAAAAAAGTCATTATACAGAAAAAAAAATTGCGTAGGGGCTTAGTATGATGTACAGAATGCTTGGTTGACGGCTTCGTGAAGAGTCTGTTTACACCCTATATATAAACTCCCTCCTTTACATAATTATTATGTACTAGCGGATGTCACGCGGTTTCACCCGCGTAGTTCCCGTTCCCGTGAGAGTACGGGGATAAAATATAGCTTATGTCACTCAGGGTGAAAGTAACTTTCTAATGGTGAAAGAATTTTAGAAATCGGCGCAGAAGTTTTTGAGTTTATTCATTACAAACATACACACGAAAATACAAATCTTTCCTCTTTATAATATTATTACTAGCTGACGTCCCGCGGTTTCACCCACGTAGTTCCCGTTCCGGTGGGAGTGCGGGGATAAAATATAGCCTATGTTACTCAAGGTGAATGTAGCTTTCTAATGGTGAAAGAATTTTTGAAATCGGTTCATTACTTCCGGAGATTACCCCTACATACAAACTTACAAACATACAAACTTACAAACAAATGTTACCTCTTTATAATATTATTATTATTATTATTATATAATTATAGTAAGTATAGATTATTGTAGATGTAGGTTTTCGTCTCTATCTTGGACTTTTAATTTGAAAGTTAGAAGAAAAACGCTTAGGCAAAGTACGTGCAAAGTAACTTACTAACACATTTGAACTTTTTGCTATCGATCGCTGAGAAGCAAAAGTTACTTTTCTATAGCTCGACCTATAATTACGTTTTTATTCCAAGAATCGTCTTACTCAGAATAATTTAAGAAATTTACCTTTTTCCAAAACACATTTACTAGGTACGAAAAATAATTTTACCCACCTCATGTCATTAATTTTCCTCATGTGGTCTTGTCAAAATGTTGTTGGTACTCAAGACGTGTCTTGAAATTGTGATTGCTCGCTTGAATTAGCCGAATGCCAATTTTTCGCTCAATTCACATCGCTTGCTTATCGCCGAAAGCCGAAATTCACACGTATGGAAGAAGTACTTATAATTATAGATGGAATGTTTTTGTTATAATATGAATTCCTATTTGTTTCATATCGAAAAGTACCAATTCCATTCCAATATTGACCGCGGTCTAACTTTTTTTAGTGAGGTTTTCTATTAAAACTATTGACCTCAAAACATTGAATAAATCATTCTGAAATAAACTCTGTCGGTGTGCCATGGCAACTCAACAAGAAGGCTTTCTTAAGAAAGCTTCAAAATTCGTAATTACACTTAGTCTAAGTCTTATTAGATTATAAGTCAGAATATTTAGGATTAGGCCCGAAAATGGGTCTGTTGTAAAACCTAGTTATGATACTTTTTAGGGTTCCGTACCCAAAGGGTAAAAACGGAACCCTATTACTAAGACTTCACTGTATGTCCGTCTGTCCGTCTGTCTGTCACCAGGCTGTATCTCATGAACCGTGACAGCTAGACAGTTGAAATTTTCACAGATGATGTATTTCTGTTGCCGCTATAACAACAAATACTAAAATTATAGTCAATGGTACGGAACCCTTCGTGTGCGAGTCCGACTCGCACTTGGCCGGTTTTTTTGTTAGGTTTTATTGTCTTTGTCGATAAAAAGATTCAAGTTTGAATTTTGAACTACTAATTTGAAGTTTAAAATATAGCAACCATCGTACACGTTTACTTAGTTTTTATTTCGCTATTTCCACGGTATTTAGAATCTTCAGATTACAATTACAACAGGGTCCAATCTAAAATTTCTCTCTCTCGAAGAGAATCAGCCAACCGAAATCAAATGAATAAATTATAATGGAATATCAAATTTCAAACAAGCCGTTAGCACGTGTGTCACGTGTTGCCGAAAACGACGGGGTCTTGGGAAAATGAGGAAGATTTCCTGTTACCTCGGGCTGTTGACATCTTCATACGTATTCGTGTCATGAACTTTCATGGGTAAAGCCCTTCGCCAACACGACATTTTGTTGTTCTGCGACATTTTGATAGTGAGGCTGTTGCTTGTTCATCGGGGTCACTAATTATTTTTCAATACACTTCCTCGAAAACTGGTCCATAACGCACTACGATTAGGTACAACATGCAATGTATTTCACACACGTGCGAATTTTTCCACTTTCCCGCACGTGTGCGGGAATGAAAATTGCCACAGATATACAAACTCAAACTCAAACTCAAAGCATTTATTTCAATTAGACCATTACGGCACTTTTGAAAGTCAAAAATACAAAAAAGAAAATCAAAGCTACAGTCCCAGTCACAAGGCATAATAACTTGAGAAAGTACTGTAGTTGCCCATTCCCTAGCGTAGATCTCTATGGAGAAGAATGGGCAAGAAACTCCATGGACACTCTTTTAAAATCAAAATATTGTTACAAAATCTTGGTTACATCATTAATTTTGAGATTATACATATGTCGGGGGTTTGTCAGGAATTTATTTCGCTAAGTTCGAGCTTATGTGGGCAGAACACGGGTTTCGTGCTATGAAAACACACTGGATGCGATACACTATTTTATTTCGCATTGCACGGTTCGGTATGGTAGTTTCCATGGAGAAGAACCGGCAAGAAACTCCATGGTTACTCTTTTCAAACAGATACACTGAGTCTAACAAATAACTTGACACTACACTTTCACACATTAACACTAGGCACAATGAATCGTGTACAGTTTCAAGACGTCTTCACTCCGCTGCGGTCAGACACAGACAGTCCGCCTCGCCGCGAGGTGTCAACATCAGGACTCTGTAAAAGCCGCCATGGTGGGGAGTAGCTCGCGTGATGTCACCACTGGCGCGCTTTCGATTCATTCACCCGTCCGTACTCATGACCGGATCCGACACGGCCATCCTGCTTGCACACGTCCTCGTGTGATGTTTACCCTGCAAGCAAAAAGTCCACGACAGAAATTGGTTCCACTCGGTCACTCCTGACCAAACTCATAACATCACATCTGTAATCCCCAAAGGGTTTAACAGAGGTGTACTTAATAGTACACTTACAGTTCGCTAGTTATCTCCAAGTCCCATGTAATAGGGGCGAGCCTATTGACATCAACCGGCGCAAATCCGGACACCGTGGCCGTTACTGAGAAATTTCGGATGGAAAAACTCAATAACACTTTGCCCGACCTGGGAATCGAACCCAGGACCTCATGCTCAGCAGTCACGCTTGCCATCACTATACCAACGAGGCAGTTGATTAAATCAAACACGGTTAATTTGGAATAATCGAAAATGGGTCAACCCTTGGGCCATGTAACAGTCGTTCGAATCATCTTTTAGAACTCTACAGCATTAAAAACTACCAAGCTTACAGAAACCCTCGAGTAAAACCTCTAACGCTACGGCTCTCCAGCCGACCAGCAATCGCATTGCTTTCACATCCATTAAATGGATCTGCCATGTGCATCACCCAGTGACTACACAAATTAAATAAAACACAAAAAAATACGTAAAATAATATGAACGCGCCGTCACGGCCGTCCTGCATTATCACGAGTCCTCGTGTGTGTGAGTCTCATCTGTAAACCAAAGACATAGCGCCTTATAGTATACTCCGTTTGGTCTCCCTGACTCATCAAATGACTCTTAAAAGACACACATAACATAGGGTCCTACACACATAATATATCACATACGTCAGTCAATGCCACACAGGCTATTTGCTGCCACACAGGCTAGTCGTTGCCACACAGGCTAGTCATTGCCACACAGGCTCGTCATTGCCACACAGGCTCGTCATTGCCACACAGGCTCGTCATTGCCACACAGGCTCGTCATTGCCACACAGGCTCGTCATTGCCACACAGGCTCGTCATTGCCACACAGGCTCGTCATTGCCACACAGGCTAGTCGTTGCCACACAGGCTAGTCATTGCCACACAGGCTAGTCATTGCCACACAGGCTCGTCATTGCCACACAGGCTCGTCATTGCCACACAGGCTCGTCATTGCCACACAGGCTAGTCTTTGTCACATAGATCAAAGAGTACAATTGAACGGAAATGTAGTTACTTACCATGGCCGTCATCGGCACATTCAGTCTCAATTCGGTTAGTTGGGATTTCCAGTCCACCACTCAACTCTAATGGAACGTAACATTCGGGCATAGCACGTACACGGTCGTGAGCATATTCACACTGGCAATTATAATTTAATAATTGCAAAGTGTATCTGATGTCAGAATAATAAACTCGTCGGAAAATTAGACTCTACACGTCACTCTACATGTCACTCTACGTCACTCTACGTCACTACGCGTCACTACGCGTCACTACGCGTCACTACGCGTCACTACGCGTCACTACGCGTCACTACGCGTCACTACGCGTCACTACGCGTCACTACGCGTCACTACGCGTCACTACGCGTCACTACGCGTCACTACGCGTCACTACGCGTCACTACGCGTCACTACGCGTCACTACGCGTCACTACGCGTCACTACGCGTCACTACGCGTCACTACGCGTCACTACGCGTCACTACGCGTCACTACGCGTCACTACGCGTCACTACGCGTCACTAAGCGTGTCTCTACGCGTGTCTCTACGCGTGTCTCTACGCGTGTCTCTACGCGTGTCTCTACGCGTGTCTCTACGCGTGTCTCTACGCGTGTCTCTACGCGTGTCTCTACGCGTGTCTCTACGCGTGTCTCTACGCGTGTCTCTACGCGTGTCTCTACGCGTGTCTCTACGCGTGTCTCTACGCGTGTCTCTACGCGTGTCTCTACGCGTGTCTCTACGCGTGTCTCTACGCGTGTCTCTACGCGTGTCTCTACGCGTGTCTCTACGCGTGTCTCTACGCGTGTCTCTACGCGTGTCTCTACGCGTGTCTCTACGCGTGTCTCTACGCGTGTCTCTACGCGTGTCTCTACGCGTGTCTCTACGCGTGTCTCTACGCATGTCTCTACGCGTGTCTCTACGCGTGTCTCTACGCGTGTCTCTACACGTGACTCTACACGCGACTCTACACGTGACTCTACACGTGACTCTACACGTGACTCTACACGTGACTCTACACGTGACTCTACACGTGACTCTACACGTGACACTACACGTGACTCTACACGTGACACTACACGTGACTCTACACTCAATTGCCAGTCCATCGGCAAGTCACAACGTAAAATGTGAACCCATCGTCAGAAGCTAACCATCTCAGCCGCGTAAGTGCTACTCCTCGCAAAGAGTATACTGCACAGAAAAAGCAGTCAACGTGCACCTCTTACATGCTCCGGCGCTTCTGATGCGGCCACAACAATACCCAGTCCATCGGGTATGCTTTCAGTCCATCGAAAGCATTGTAGTTGTAAACAGTGGATCCATTAAAATCAAAACAATTAAAATCATCATAGTTAGTTTAGTTTAGAAAATGAGATTATAAGAAAACTCTTACTATGCTGGGTACTCAAAATGTTAAGTGGACTACTTGATATTTAACTAGTCTCGTCAGCGTTATCATTTTCGTCATGGCTAGTCTCGTCATTGTCACCTACGAGCATGTCAACGTCAGTTATTTTTCGCAGTCTGTCATAATTGGAACTTTCAACTATATTGCGCGATGCCTGCTCTCTCATTGCAGAAGGTCCGATCAACATTGGAAAAAGTCCGATCAACATTGGAAAAGGTCCGATCAAAAAGTTACAACACAGGAATTCTCAAAAACAATTTCTCAAAAGCAAACTCAACTCATAAAACTGTCATAAGCGCTCTGTGCACCAACACAGACAGAAATCGTACCAACGATTTCCTACAGACCCATCGCCACATGTTACTCATGAGGTGCGGTCCAACAGACCCATCACCACGTGTTACTCACGAGGTGCGGTCTAACTTATAACAGACCCATCACCATCATGTTACTCATGAGGTGCGGTCCAACAGATAACAGACCCATCGCCATCATGTCACTCATGAGGTGCGGTCTACCTGACCCATCGCCACATGTCACTCATGTGGTGCGGTCTAAACTTTCGAGTACGAGTGTACAAGCCTTTCTTAATCAGATTTGGTCTCACTACCACTGTCATCAACTATGACATCTAATTCTCGAGGAACTTTGTGATCGGGGATCTTTCTAACACAGGCTAAAATCTTCGAATTACCATTTACCGAACCTTTAACTACACCAGTTATAGCAACGACAGGATAAATATGCTCACTCTTAGATAGATTAAACAGAATTGGCACTCTGCTCCAGAGTCATAACAAAATGAAAACGACTCACCAAAGTACTTTCATGTTCCGGCTCGATGATGCAAAGGTCGACTCACTTCTCGACCAGTACAGCAGCACTGGACCAGCGCTGGCCTGCTGCGCAGCGACTGGCGATGTGGCCCAGCGTGCCACACTTGAAGCACATCAGTGAGCTGCTGCTGGCCTACGGTCGCCGCCCAACACCTGTAGCAGTCGGCACAGGCAACGGCTTCTTGACGGCGGTCGTCTTCGTCCGAAAATCCGCTTGTTTGTCCTTGTTTGCCGCATGCGCGACACTTGATTGGTAGTTACGATGAAAATTTCTAACGTATCTTGTAACCGGCGTCAGTGCGCATATTTTTCTTTTGTTTGTTACTACTCACGTAAATGACGTACAACGTACACGAATTTGGCACTGAACAATTCTTTACACTGGTTTCACGACATACCACAACACTATCTTGCTATTCACTGGTTAGGTTTTAAGAATTTGTAAACGATACAAAGTCTAAACGATACAAAGTCTTTGTTTTGCGTTTCAAAAAGTAACCGTCACTGATTGTCATTGTTTTTCACATGGTAAATATCACTTGTTTACAGTCTGTTTTATTTCGGCGCTGTTGCAAGCACCATGATTACGGATAAACTAAAGTTATTGCGGGTGGGTGTTTATTAGCGCACTAATCGGTCTACCTTCTTTCTTGTCCGTTTTTTTTTTCGCGAACTTTTTCGGCACTTTTTCGGTTTTTACACAGTTGACACTGATTGTTATCGACACTGTCCCCGTTTATGATTTCATTAGCACGATTTAATCCCAATTCTGATGTCGGGGGTTTGTCAGGAATTTATTTCGCTAAGTTCGAGCTTATGTGGGCAGAACACGGGTTTCGTGCTATGAAAACACACTGGATGCGATACACTATTTTATTTCGCATTGCACGGTTCGGTATGGTAGTTTCCATGGAGAAGAACCGGCAAGAAACTCCATGGTTACTCTTTTCAAACAGATACACTGAGTCTAACAAATAACTTGACACTACACTTTCACACATTAACACTAGGCACAATGAATCGTGTACAGTTTCAAGACGTCTTCACTCCGCTGCGGTCAGACACAGACAGTCCGCCTCGCCGCGAGGTGTCAACATCAGGACTCTGTAAAAGCCGCCATGGTGGGGAGTAGCTCGCGTGATGTCACCACTGGCGCGCTTTCGATTCATTCACCCGTCCGTACTCATGACCGGATCCGACACATATATGTGAGAACGATGTAGAAAGACGTGCACACTAAGAGCATCCAGAGTGAAAGATTAGATTAAAAATGTATGAATAAAGTAATTAAAATGAACCTTGGCAGCTAAGAGATGACCAGTCCCAACTGACAGCGCCCGTTCACAGACATGACGCATGTACGCGCCATTCAACTCAACCATATTGAAGGGAATTAAATGACCCGACACACCCGCCACCATCAGCGAGACATTTAAGTGAGCATGACATTCTCTCAGTCACCAAGGCATATATATACCTATACTTATTCCAAATTGGTTCAATGCCTATAGTCTGAGGTGAATGTTTTTTTTTTATTTTGGCAAAGCACTACGCGTCTTTACGGCATAAATATTTTTTGAATATTCAAATTGTGTTAATAAATAGAATATCATTGATAAACATGATGATTAAAAACCAATAGTTACTTTTATACACAAATTGACATTTATTGTGTATTGTGTAAAAAGTGTATTGAAAAACATCAAACGACGTTTTTCAATACACTTTTGAAGAAATAAAATAAAATAACGAATAATATTTTTGTCACGAACTATGAAACTATAATTTTAATTTTCTTTTTTTTCTCGCGCTTTGGTCTCGCCAGGTTTAAAGAGTATGGTATGGTATGAAATGGTATGAAGCCGTTAAACAGCCTAAAATAAAAAAAAAAGATTTATTTTATATTTTTGAATTCAGAACACAAATAAATGTTAATTTGTGTATAAAAGTAACTATAAGTTTTAAATAATCATGTTTATCTATGATATTCTATTTATAAACACAATTTGAATATTCAAAAAACATTCACCTCAGACTATAGGCATTGAACCAGTTTGGACTAAGTATAGGTATAGTTATCTGTGGCAATTTTCATTCCCGCACACGTGCGGGAAAGTGGAAAAAATCGCACGCGTGTGAAATACATTGCATGTTGTAGGTACCTAATCGTAGTGCGTTAAGGACCAGTTTTCGAGGAAGTATATTGAAAATATACTTCTTTCATTGACTGAACGGAAATGACGGAATGTAAAAAAAAATCAGTATGGTGAACCGAATATGTGGGAACCGTTTTAGCTTCGGTATCCCTTCCAGTCTGTATAATATCACAGTCATCATAACATCATGCCTGTAATCCCCGGAAGAGATAGGCAGAGGTGTACCTAACTTACAGTGCACCCATCATTACGTCAGTGCACTTGGTGGATAGTATGCTTACGCCGGGAGCAACAAACACTGCGTTACCGTGCTTTGGGTGACTGATCTCGGCGATAAGCGTAAGTCCATCGATGTGTGGCCGGCTTTGGGTTTCATCTCGGTGGGTCTCTTGGACGCAAAGAATGTTGCACTGAGTTTTGCGGTAGACATCGGAAAGAATTTCTGAGAACCCTTCGATGTTGACCGAGACTACGCACAAAGCCGGTTTTATAAGTGGACTTTGGATTACTTCAGTTATGTCTCATTTACGTTACGTTTAGGTACACCGCGTGCTAGTGCTAGGGCCTCCGACCATAATAAATATGACAACGTTTTGCATAGAAACTAGAGAAGATGAACATAAATGTTACTTTCCATCTTCAGATCTTCTTCATCTTATTTACGATGTACACGTAATATAATACACGATTTAGGCAACAATCATTCAAATTAATTTGGGTCCATAAGGATGGAATCAAAAGGCATTACGATATCCCATTACCCTACCCTCGTTACGCCATGTAAATCAATTCCGTCATCCACGCATTGTTTCCTAAAAACTTTACATCATCTCAATCAATGCCAGAACATCAAAGCCCTGTGCTCTACCGATTTTAATGTACACTCAAGCGCAGTACCGTCACTAATAAGGGAAGCGGAACCCGCATACATTATAATTAATCAATGTCTATCGCAACGTCGTCGCTCATCGTACTGGCGCCAGCACTTCAAGCTATACGAAACTGTCAAAGGGATTGAATTTAATGACCGGCCTAACATCCGCCATTTTTGACATTGGAAATGTCTTTTCGTTGGCAACAGTGTAAGCCCCGATTTCACCAAAAAGTGCGATCCCCTTATATCCCGAAGAGTTGTGAAGATATGATATTCAAGAGAGAATGGGCAGCAGCGTTTTCTGTTAGTCTTTCATCACTGCGATCTCCAATCCGCCTGCCAAGCGTGGAGATTACGGCAAATTCCTCCCATAATGGGAGAGGCTTATGTCCAGCAGTGGACGTTATGGCCTGTTTGATATTCAAGAAAGACTCAAAAGACACGTATTTACGAGAGCTGTAATGTGCAAAAAGAATTATTCGCGAAACCCAAAAACTAAAAAAGTTATGGCCGAAATAGTGAATAAAAAAATATTTTTATTTTGGCGCTCGATATTTTGGAAACGAAGAATGATATAAAAAATTTGAGAAAAATTCGTCTGGACAATTTAGTCAGCTACAATTTGAGCCTACAACAAAGACGATCGGGTTAAGGTTTTGCCCTGTAGCCTAACCTTTTTGAAAAAAATCAAAAATGTTGTAGTTTTATTTTGTAACCTTTTCCTTATTCTTTCTCGTCGCTCAGCGACAATATTTTTTCGAATTCCGTAGATTAATTTTCAATGTGCTCGATAGTCGTGTGAGGCACGAAATCTGTGATTTTTTTTAAAGGTTCAGCCATGCATAAAACAGGTTTACAAGTTTTGTATGAGACAAACTGTTCTAAAGTGTCACGTTTCCGAGATATAGCTATCAAAGTTATGCTGAAGATGCCTTCAGTGCATGGACTTTAACTTTTTAAGCTCATAATAGGCTCGTTTCCACCATCAATAAATTACAAATTTATTTAGTCCGTCAGTTAGAGTGTTGGAAAATAATGTACTTACACGTATTTTTTGTTTTTGTAAATCAGTAAATATTAACAAAGATAAAACGCATCAAAACTCGGGAGTGGGGGCTCGTGACGTCACAACGCACTAAAAATAATAGCACGGCGTGAAGTATTGAGAATTTTGAAAGCATCATTACTTCGCCAATTTTGGTTTACGTAACAAAAGAAAAAATACATGTCAAATATTTTTTGATAATCTAACTGACGGACTAATTCGATTTTTTCAGGACACAAGCCGGAAACGTGACAATTTAGAACATTTTGTCTCATACAAAACTTATTTTTATTGATACTAGCTATCGATTAATATAGGTTTTATGCTTGGCCGCCAATTAAAAAAAAAATGCCAGAAGTCAGGCTTCCTAAAAATATCCTCCAAGCTCTTTCACAATCAACCGTGAACCTAATGCTTTAGCGATAAAATTGGAAATCTGTTGAAGACATTTGACAGTTTGTAGATGTAGTAGCTTGATGTGCTGCCGTCTGTACATAGCCCGCAAGTGGGTCACATACTTTAAGCTTGTCTGATTTATAATGTAGAAGCTTTTACTTGCAATATGATAAATTTGTTGTGATGTTTTATTTGCTTATAATATTCCATCTGTTATAGTGATCTTTAAAGTATGCATTGTAGGAAAAGCAGCACTGTTTCACCAGGGATTCCAGAGTTCTCCTTGTAATTTGTAGCTTATACCCGCGGCGTGAAGGTTGAAAATTACCCACCAGAGCGTTCTACTAACAAAAAAAAACCGGCCAAATAAGGTTTGGACACGCCGAGGGTTCCGTATAAACTTTAAAGTATTTTGATTTTTCGTTCAGAGAATATTCATCTCACAATCCATTGCCTGTTCCCAAAGATCCTGTTCACAGCTTTTGATACTGTTTGTAACAACAACTTGGTTCTTGGTAACCACAGCTAGCCGTATTTAAAACATCCTTGAATTTCTCAGGTGGACGAAGCAATGATCTGTCTCTAAACTACATTTATATTAACGGTTTTTAGATATTTTCCTTACATGTGCTAAAAGACATTGCTTCTTCCCAAGTTTCATGATTTTAAGTCAACGGGAAGTACCCTATAGGTTTTGATTCCATTGTTAAATCGCAAAATATATGACACTAGCGGACGTCCCGCGGTTTCACCCGCGTAGTTCCTGTTCCCGTGGGAGTACGGGGATAAAATATAGCCTATGTTACTCGTGGATAATGTAACTCTCGAATGGTGAAAGAATTGTTTAAATCGGTCCAGTAGTTTTTGAGCCTATTCATTACAAACAAACAAACAAACAAACAAAGTTTTCCTCTTTATAATATTAGTATAGATAAACGGTCATTTATTTTGATCGCGTGGAATTAAGTACAAGTTTGTGTTACCTTCCAGTATAATATTAGGGTAGATAGTTCTGCTACTTACATATTTTGGTTTCTGCTTGAGCAACTTGAATGAATTTAATCTATTTTACTTACTTGAAGGTTTAGTCTTACCAAGGGGTATCGTATTACCCGGTAATAACTGGGTTGTGGAGGTCAGATAGGCAGTCGCTCCATGTAAAATACTGGTATTCAGCTGCATCCGGTAAAACTGGAAGCCGACCCCAATATAGTTGGGAAAAGGCTAGGCAGATGATGACTTACTTGAAGGTTACCCTGACGTTCTATCGCAGAATCTACCTTTATCTATCATTGAGCTATTACTACTACGCATAGAAAAGACAGCGCGAACAAAATTTGTGCTCCGTTCAACTGCAGTCGGCCGGCCGCAGTTCACTCAGTCGCTTGCTCGCCACAGCATTATATATACGGAGTTAGCCGCCCCCCGCGCGCCCCGCACTGCGTACAGATTTTGTACGCGCTATCTTCTCTATACGTAGTAGTAATAGCTCCATGTTATCCATGTGCAGTTTTTTCAATATCCTATCCTACTTTTACTGATAAAAAAAATAAAAGTTTCTGAGGATTGTTGGAAGTTGGTTACTCTTTCAAGTAAAAACTACTAAAAGAATTTGTATGAAATTTAGAATACAGATAGCTTATAATCTGTATTATATAGTTGGTGCCAGTTAAGATGAGAATAGCGGTTATTGACCCACCTACATTTATTACACTTCTTCATTTTGAAAACCAAAAATAAGCCTGTTCAAGTCTGGAATCGTCATCTATCGTGATCTTCAACATTTGTTTATAAAAATAATTAAAATAAAATAAATAAATATTGCTGGACATTACACACTGCGCCATCTAGTGCCACACTAAGCAACGAGGCTTAGTGTGTGTGTGTGTGTGTGTGTGTTTTGCAGTGAAAAACGATACATGGTTTATTTGTTTTGGTTCGTACGAAGAGATATTAGGGAAAGGGCAATGACCGCTATTCTCATCTTAACTGGCACCAATTACCTATAACACATAATTAGGACTTTCTATACCGATAGTATGATCCCGTGGGACAATTATCGAACTCTGCGCAGGCGAAGTCACGGGCATAAACTAGTCCTCTCTAAGTATATTGAGAACAATTACCTAGCAACAATGGTATACCTTACGCGTAGATCGCCTGAAGCATAAGTCCACCTTTATACTTCTGCAGTGCACACAGTTTAATAAATAAACAGAGAATAAACACCAAACTACAAGCACAAAATCTTGGATGTTAGGACTTATAAACAAACAACGAAAGCTGTAAACAAGTCCTATGTTTAGACTAGGGACTTAAATAACTTGAACAACAGTCTGTTCATACTATACTTAGTTATTTGTAGCTGAACAATTTGTTGTTAAGCAATGTTTTTTAGACACCCACGTACTACCTATAAACCATTTTGGAGTTAATAAATACAATGCTAATACTCGCCAAAGTAGTAAAATACTCGGCGATGATCCACAAACAATTGAGAAAAGTTTTTCTATGTGTTTGTAAATGGTAGGCAAAAAGTCCTTCACACAAAGTTTTAACATTGGAAATGTCTTTTCGTTAGCTCCAATATAAAGCTCCGAATTCACGAAAAAGTGCAATCCCCTTATACCTCGGAGAGTTGTGAAGATATGATATTCAAAAAAAGCTCTACCTTGTATCTCTACCTTGTTGCTCTACAGTATACCTTACAGCTGCGTAAGCTGTAAGGTACAAATAGAAAGAAGAATTATTCGAGAAAGTCAGCGAAAAAAGTTATGGCCGATATAGTGAAAAAAAAAACAAGTTTTGCCGTATTTTTGATTTTGGCGCTCAATATTTTGGAAACGAAGAATGGTGTCAAAATTTTGACAAAAATTCCTCTGGACAATTTAGTTAGCTACAATTTGAGCCTAAAACAAAGAGGATTGAGGGTTTGCCCTGTAGCCTAACCTTTTTAAAAAAGTCAGAACGACATTTTTCACATGACATTTATGACTTCATGTTTCGCAGAGTTCGTTAATCTAAGAATAAAATAATTATCACTCAACGTTGTAGTTTTATTTTGTAGCATTTCCTTATCTCCACTTTCTTGTCGCTCTGCGACAGTTAGTCCATCCAACAAAGAGATTGTAGAGTGCGTGAGCAAGGCCCTAAGCAATTACTACAGAAAATTGTTCAGGGTGCTTAGAGAGTTAACATACTAAAAGTCCTGACGTCTAGGGGGTGAGGCGGAGTGGGGGGAGGGGGTTAAAGTTCCCATGTTCAGTTTTTCGCTAATATCTTTTAAACGGTGCGTCATGGAGATAAGAAGTCTTCTACGCAATGAAAGCTTATAAAATTATGTACAACTTTTATCTTATACACTTTTTCACATTCCTACCTATTTTCGAACTACACATTCAGGAAAAGTGAAAATTGAAAAAAAAAACCTACTTGAATTGAACACTACCTTTTGTATACTACTTCCTTCACGTTATTTGGGGATAAAAAGTATCTTATATCTTAAATTAACTTCTACTATATCAATTTACTAAATTTTATCCAAATCTGTACAGCCGTTGGGATATCAAAACTTTTATCTACACTTGTCTTATACACTTTTTCCAAATTTTCACCAGTGTTCGAGTATCGTGCTCCGAAGAAAGTGAAAATGGAGTTCATTTAGTGTGATGTGACAAGCATTACCGAATGTTAAATATGAGCTAGTATATAGATTAGGTATGTTATTGATAACATAAGCTGGGAGTACCTCCAAGCGGTGAAGGCGGTAACAGTTTGAGATCTCGTTTTCTACCAATGGTAATGGAGCAGAAGCGGGTCGTCACTTTTCATTCCATATTTCCTGTCGTAGAAAACGAGATCTCACTGGCTAAAACTTCCATAATCATCCATGCCTTCGGGCTTATGTTATTGTTGTTGTCGTTAATGATTTCAACCTCTTTGGCACGGTAGCCTACCCGGTAACGCAGGGGAGCAGCCGAACAGTTCTTTGCTTTGTAATCGTCATTAGTTACGCAATTGGATTATCCATCATGAGTGCTAATAATAATAAGTGTCCTGTGTGTGATAAGGACATCGTTAAAGGGAGTAAGGATGTTTCTGAGGTGAAACAAAAAGGAATACTCGGCCTTATCAAAGCTAGTAAAGATCGGAACGATGATGCACCAAATTTTCCGCGCCTTGACATCCGTTTTAATTCACACTAATTGTCGTAAAAACTACACTCGAGCCGATACAATTAAAAAAGATATAAGTGTTGCATCTACATCTCAAGAACAGGCAGGCCCGTCTCAGCTCGGGTCTTCAGCTCCCCAATTCGACTTCATGACTAATTGTTTATTATGCGCACATAATGTAAAAGAAGAAACCAGAACGCCTTTGAGCAGAAGAAGAATAGTACATTCAGTTGAAACTCTTTCTATTCAGTATCGTATCAGGGAAGCATGTTCTATGAGGAAGGATTCTTGGGGTGACGCTGTTCTTGGTCGCTTGGCGTCCATTAACGATCTTGTTGCTGAGGGGGCAGTATATCACAAAGACTGCTACCACACTTTTGCAAAGCCCATCGATTTCCCAAGTCCGAAAGCTGAAATCCATAGAGACAGCCATATCACAGAGGCTATGGAGGAGATTTTTAACTACATGGAGGGAAGCACCGATTGTCAGTTCTCCCAAGATGAGATGTCATAACAGGTGCTCACATACCTAGGTGTCATAACAGGGGTGAAACCTCAGTGGCGAACCATCAAGGCTGAGTTGGAAAGGAAATATGGGGACCGAATATTGATCACTCCAGGGGTCAACAGATTCAAATTGCCCGTAGTGTGTTTTAGAGACACCGGGGTTGAAGAGGTTGAAATCATAAACGACAACAATAACATAAGCCCGAAGGCATGGATGATTATGGGAGTTTTAGCCAGTGAGATCTCGTTTTCTACGACAGGAAATATGGAATGAAAAGTGACGACCCGCTTCTGCTCCATTACCACTGGTAGAAAACGAGATCTCAAACTGTTACCGCCTTCACCGCTTGGAGGTACTCCCAGCTTATGTTATCAATAAAATACCTAATTTATATACTAGCTCATATTTAACATTCGGTAATGCTTGTCACATCACACTAAATGAACTCCATTTTCACTTTCTTCGGAGCACGATACTCGAACACTGGTGAAAATTTGGAAAAAGTGTACAAGACAAGTGTAGATAAAAGTTTTGATATCCCAACGGCTGTACAGATTTGGATAAAATTTAGTAAATTGATATAGTAGGAGTTGATTTAAGATATAAGATACTTTTTATCCCCAAATAACGTGAAGGAAGTAGTATACAAAAGGTAGTGTTCAACTCAAGTAGTTTTTTTTTTCAATTTTCACTTTTCCGGAATGTGTAGTTCGAAAATAGGTAGGAATGTGAAAAAGTGTATAAGATAAAAGTTGTACATAATTTTATAAGCTTTCATTGCGTAGAAGACTTCTTATCTCCATGACGCACCGTTTAAAAGATATTAGCGAAAAACTGAACATGGGAACTTTAACCCCCTCCCCCCACTCCGCCTCACCCCCTAGACGTCAGGACTTTAATATGTTAACTCTCTAAGCACCCTGAACAATTTTCTGTAGTAATTGCTTAGGGCCTTGCTCACGCACTCTACAACTCCTTATGGGTGATTTATTGGGTGAACTAAGTATTTTTCATTTCCAATGTGCTTGATAGTCGTCTGAGGCACGAAATCTATGATTTTTTTCAGTGGTGGGCAACGCGAGTATTAAGTGCAGGCCACACCGCCAGCTTGCAAGCCAGCGAGGGAGGTGGACAAGGCATCGTTTTACCATTTTGTAGCTCAATCCAACGCAATCAAGCGCAGATTATCGTATTTCTACTCAACTACGCATTTTGATAAATCTTACACGAGATTTAGAGGGGGTGAGGGGGGCAAGTCAAATCTCACGATATGTCACCATGTCGAAAGATTGCCAAAATTGTCTCACGTCACTAAGCCTCCCCCCCCCCTCTTGCTCATTAGCTGCCGGTGTGGCCTGCGCTTAAGGCTACAACAGACGACGTGTTTTTCAGGATCCCGTACCCGAAGATGAGGATGGGATCCTATTATTAAGCTTCACCACGAGCGCTGCTGCGCTGACATTTTTGTAGTATGGTATGGTGTAGTGGTAGGGTGGTAAGTATGGTCTATACAGCTTGGTCACACAATTATGATAACCAGTTTTGCCCCAAACATTATTTGTGCTTTCCCAAAGTATGCTAGAAATAATACCTCCACGTTTGGAGTCAGCCTAGGGTAATTATTCAAATTGGCTGTAACGGTTGGACGCTCGCAAATAGGAAGGAAACTATTACCTTTAAAGTAGTTGCGTTCTGTACAGCTTTATAGCTAGGAGCTCCCATTCTGCTGTTGCACACCTTCATATTGCTTTTCACTTGGTGAAACATAAGACTTATCAAAACACAACACAAAGTTAAAAGTTCCTTACGAACATGAGCTTTGGTTTGAAGATAAATCGAACTGATATTTTCTTATTATAACAGACCGCATCTCATCTCAAAGGTTCGAATTTCAAATCCGATAGCAAACCTCAGAACGTTGTAAAATTCGAAAAGACGGTCGTAGTGAAACACAGAAATTTCCCAAACGTACTACACACATCAAAAAAAGTTTGTGATACTAGCATAAGCTGATATATTTTTTTTAAATTAAACTTTATCAAGAAAAAATCTTTGTTGTGTGTTTTATTTAAATAGAAATACCCTGTTTGAAATTAAAAAAAAAAAAACTATTTTTTATCTACACTTCTACACTAATATAAAGAGGAAAGATTTGCATTTTTGTGTGTATGTTTGTAATGAATAAACTCAAAAACTGCTGCGTCGATTTCAAAAATTCTTTCACCATTAGAAAGCTACATTCACTCTGAGTAACATAGGTTATATTTTATCCCCGTACTACCACGGAAACGGGTATTACGCGGATTCAACCGCGTGACGTCAGCTAGTTTTTTTATGAAAACGGTAACAAAAAAGATTCCGAATTTTCACAAAGTGATCACAAACTTTTTTTGATGTGTGTATGCTATCTCTTTTTGGACTCGATCTACGGAAACTATTTGCTATGTGTGTGTGACATGCATGCCAATGAATAGGCCTGTCAACCTTGAGGTTAAACACAGATCTACCTCGATACACCTACACCATTCACTGAACACAATACGTGTAGACCACAGACTTCAATCAGAGACAATGATCTATTATCGGTAACCTACTGGTTCGGAAATTGCACACACTACTGACGCTTCCTGCCATAGATAAGATGATTTACTGTTTCAATGATTTAGGTACAGGCCAAGCTGTAGTAATAAACAGATAATTTGCGATGTTAGGTTAATAGTTAGCCGATAATTTCGAGGCTATTAAATAAAGATGCAGTAAACCGCAAATTACATAACAACATCACGCCTGGTAATCCCCGAAGGGTTATTACCTAATAGGGAGGAGCCTATTGCCATCAACAGGGCCCAAATCCAGACTCCGTGACTGCTACTGAGAATATCCTAATGAAAAACCTAATAACACTTTGCCCGACCTGGAAATCGAACCCAGGAACTCATGCTCAGCAGTTGCGTTTGCCCAATGAGGCAGTCGAGACCGCAATTTAATGGTAACAAAACCAGTATAAGCTGGCTTCTTATTCTTTTGAAAATCTATGATATGCTAGGCCAGCTTATGGGGTAACCCACACAGATTTGCAGTCAGTGCCTGCTTAATATTATTAAGATGGGAGCACAAGGGCGAGATTTAAATTGACTTACGTTTTTTTGCAATTTTTTGCAACTTGCAGGTCAGTTGCAGGTTGTATGTTGAATAAAAAATTATTCTTAGCCGTAACAACTCGAATGATTATAACTCTGTTAAGCCAACTCAACTCAACAACTCTTAAATTCAACAACAACAACTAACAAGCGAAAAACTCACCTTTCGCAACTCCCTAAATATTTTTTTTTTCTTTTCAGTTTTTTATTTAAAGTAATTTTTTCGCAGTCGGGTTTTAATTTTTTTTTTTGTTGCCTAAATCGGCAACAGAAATACACATGTGAAAATTTAAACTGCGTCTACTATTACCAATCATGAGATACAGCCCGCTGACAGACAGACAGACGTCTAGTTGGACGGACAACCGAGGTTTAGTAATAACCTTTTGGTTTTTTTTTTTTTTTTTCAGTTGGGAAATCATCAAATAACTCCTCCCGCTCTGGGCGGAGCAGGAGGGAGTGTCAGAGAGTGTCTCTTTTACTGACTAAAACCCATCCATGTTCCTTCATCGCCCTTTGTGTTCCGGGGCCACGGTATCTCTTTCGAACAGTCCCGCAACCCCGACAGGCAGCGGTCCTTACGGACCCCTTCCTTTTAGCTGACTCTCTTTGAGGCGCGCGTGGAACCCTTCGGTTACCCTTCAGGTACAGAACTCTAAAAAAGGAAGCAGGGCTCAGGAAGTTTTATGGGGCCTAAGAACCGCTAGCCACAATCTGAACCCGAACCTACCGCAAAAGCTTTCTAAAGGTAACAGTAGTTATATTTTTTCGTTAAATAAGTAAATGTTTCTAAATTAATTGAACGTAAATTTAGATGTAACAAAATCCTTTTAACAATTTTACGAGACAAAAATTGCTGTTTCCTAAGGGCGTGGCCACAGAGCTCTTTACTCCGCTTAACTTCAGTATAGCCCTTTTAATAGTGAAACTGATTCGATACAAGCATATATTATCAGCAAGCACTGACGAAGCATTTACATTTATATGTGTTGGATGACATGACAGACCAGCTGTGACCTTCGTCCGAGTAAAATTGTTAACAATTTCAAGGGTTTTAATTTTTTTGCACGGAACCCTAATATTTTGAAATATATTTTTCTGAAATAAAAGTCTAAGCCTAAGTTACGCCTAGTAACATCAGCTATCTGCCAGTGAAAGTCCTGTCAAAGACAGTCCCGCCGTATTGGAGATTAGCTGGATCTAACAGAAAGACAGATAGATCTCTATTAATTTACTACAACAGCCCATAACGTCCACTGCTGGGCATAAGCCTCTCCCATGATAGAAGGAATTTGCCGTAATCTCCACGCTTGGCAGGCGGATTGGAGATCGCAGTGATGAAAGACAAACAGAAAACGCTGCTGCCCATTCTCTGGTCTACGGAGGCGCAAGGTGTTCTGCCTCAGACATTAGTCGCCTTATACGACACCCGTGAGTGTAATGGGTTGGTTCTATTCTACTCTGCCAGATACTACACGGCTATTCAATTAATTGTGTTATATTGTTTGTCCTGTGCGACTCTAATAATACTTTTTCTTTCTTTCTTTACAGAAAGCACTAGTCAAAGCCTCCTGTGTCTTTGCCCTAAGCGACCTTACTGCTTCACTATTTATTGTGTTACGGTATAAAGGCACTAAATTTATTAAAACATTAAGGCAACAAGCCGTGAAAGATACGATGTTATTTTAAATACGGTTTTGTTGTTCAGGAAAAATACTTTATAAGAAAAACTGTAAGTATTGCTAAATTAACAGATTATTGTTTATTATTTATTTATTTATTTATCACAAACACTACTAACATTACAGGCAAATCCTAATGCGTTAACGTGGTCCTTACTTAAACTATCTTATATATAAAAAAGTTATATATAAAAAGTAAAAGTTTAAATACGTATGTGGTTATCGCTAGGTCCCTCCTTGTCTCGAGTTTGTTGTACCCGACCATACCGATAACGAATAAGGTCGGGTACATCAACGGATAGAAGGGATAGACACAGTAAAGTTTCTTATACAAAAATCTGGTGAATTAATTTTGTATACGCTTCAGCATGAGACTATATTTAGTCTCATGCGGAGCCCATATGACAGCATTATACTCAACCTGAGATCTTATAAGCGCATTATACAATGCTGCAACTGCTTGAATATTTGTAAAACCCGATGCCCGTCGAAGAACGAAACCCAGACTTCTGTATGATTTCTTACAAACATTTACAATATGGTCACGAAATGTTAGCTCAGTATTCTTGCGTACACCCAGGTCGCGTACCTTTTCTACCCGCTCAATTGCTGTTCCCTCTAGCTTGTACTCGTGATGATGTGGTTCTCTCATTCTACTGAACGTTATAACTGAACATTTTTTAATGTTAAACTGCAGTTTATTTTTCCTACTCCACTCAGATACAGTCTAGTGCACAGTCTTTTTTATCTTTAATGGCCATGAGTAACTTAAGATCATCCGCGAATAATAGACAAGTGGCACCCCTGACAGCCTCAGGCAGGTCATTTATCATAATAATGAAGCTCAACGGACCCACATTACTGCCCTGGCTTACTCCAGATCGAGTATAATAAGGCTCAGATATTACTATTACTATTATAAGCCTATATTGTCCCACTGCAGGGCAAAGGCCTCCTTTCCCTCCTTCCACATTTCGCGATCTAGTGCAATTGTAGGCCAATCCTTTGCGAAAGAGTCTAGCTCATCCCGCCATCCCCTATGTCCTGTCACGTTGTCGTTTCTTGCTACTTGGTATCCACTGAGTAATCATTTTTGCCCATTGCTCCTCCGACATGCGGCAGATGTGACCAGCCCAGTTTCACTTCAACCTAGCAGCTGTAAGGCCAACACAGCTTTTTGGGTTTTGGAGCGAAGTAAGGAGTTTCTGGAGTTTTACAGGTAAAATAATTTTAAAGGTAATTGTAAAGTCTTTTTACTGCCACGTCGCCGGTCTAGTTGTCGATAAGTTCCACTGTTAAGTAAAAGGCCTTGGGCTCGTATCCCAGCCTGCGTAGCATGACGACCGTAGAAACAAAAGAGAATAGACAAATCTTTTGTTCATCTGTCATATTGTCGATTCAGTGACAGATGAACAAAAGATTTTTCGATTCTCTTTCGTTTCTACGGCGTTCACACTAAGCGAGCAGGTCGGGAAAAATATGAGATTTTTCATCAGGAAACCCGTCGAGATTGATGGCAATGGGGTCGCCTTCTATTACATGGGGCTTGAACATAACATATGAAATGTAGGTGTACTGCAGGTATACCTTTAAGGCATTACAGGTGTGATGTTGATGATGATGATAAATGTTTTGCAAAGTTTTTTTTTGTGTTCGCGTCGAAAAGTCTTGCCGTGCCGAGGAGCGACGAGTGACGAGCGACCTGAGCGGTTGTTATTATAAAGTCACGAGGCTATACAATAACAACCGTTAGGGTCGATCTACAGGTTAAGCCGCGCTTGCCTAGGTTGATCTGTGGATGGGTTACTTCCCAAGTTTCCTCCATGCCTCGGAAGGCACGTTAAGCCGTTGGTCTCGGCTGTTATTTGTAAATCTTTGACAGTCGTTACAGGTTGTCAGTGGCCCGAAAGTCTGAAAGCCAGTCTTATTAGGGAGTGGTGCCGATTCCCTTGTTTACAAACTAAACCAAATGTAAGTTCAGTGCATCTTTTTCTTTCTATTTCATTAAGAAAAGGACAGAAGATAAATTTTAGTTATGTTCTGTGAAATTAATCAGCGCCATACAAGGCTAAACCTTGTATGGCGCTGATTAATTTCACGCGATTAAAAAGTTGACTACTAATATTACATCAAATTACGTCAGGTGCTGACTAATTTGACAGGATTAAACTAATATTTATCTTCTGTCCTTTTCATAATGAAATAGAAAGAAAAAGATGCATTCAACTTAAATTTAGTTTAGTTTGTGAACAAGGGATTCGGCACCAGTATCGTATTACCCAGTACTAACTGGATTGTAGAGTGTTTTACAAAGAGCAACTGCCTATCTGACAAAGGCTTGAATGTAGCATATGAAATGTGGGTAAAACACTGGTATTCAGATCCATCCGGTTAGACTGAAAGCCAACCCTATCGTAGTTGGGAAAAGGCTAGGCAGATGATGATGTAAAAGTCTAACTGTACTGAATTTTCCGTTACGTAAATCTATCTAAAATTGCCAAAGACGAAAGCCCTCAATTCTATCTCATCTGCAGGTTTGCACCAAATACTGAATGAAACTATTTATTTCTCAGAAACAGTTTCAATTTATTTTCTGTAGAAGCGCCAAGACTCCATTCTGATACGTCGACGTAATCCCCGTGTGATTCATTTCGTTTGGTGCAAATCATTTCTTTTGCAGCTTCAATAAAGAAAATAATGTGGTGTATAAGGATAACTCTTTGTTTTTGTGTCTCTAGATTAGAGGGATTTTTGTTTTGGTCGGAGAATTTATTCTATTTATTTATTTATTTATGTACACACAAAATACTTAACAGGACATTACATTAAGATAGAAGAGCACAAAGGTACTGCTTATTTCATAAGAAATCTCTTCCAGCAGACCTGCGAGAGGAAAGTTGGATTAGAAATGTAGACACAGTGTGTAGAAAAGACAAAACAGGAAATGTAAAACAAAACTTAAAACAAAATATATCTATTCTATTTTATTTGTAACTAAGACTTGATTTCTTTTATTTAATTTATATGCCAATTGAGACTGCAATAAAGCGAAAAGTTAGTAAGTTCTATGAAATAAGGGGTGAGCCTATTGCCATCAACCGCACATAAATTAATTTATGCTCAGTAATAATTTAAGGATTTAAATTTTCAAATGATAAAGCGAAGCGTTAGTTGGTTAGTTTAAGTCCTATGAAATAAGGGGCGAGCCTATTGCCATCAACCGCGCATAAATTAATTTATGCTCGGTAATAAATTAAGGATTACAATTTTCAAATGATAAAGTGAAACGTTAGTTGGTTAGTTTAAGTCCTATGAAATAAGGGGCGAGCCTATTGCCATCAACCGCGCTTAAATTAATTTATGCTCGGTAATAGCATAACTCAACTAAGTAATTCCAGAAGGAAAGTCCTAATCATAGCTTTTGCGACCACACCAACGTTACGTTTTTTATTTACCCAGTAGACCTTTGTTTACAATCGCCAATGTATACGATCGTCGTACATAAATTAACATAAGTAGGTATATAAGCGAACTAATTGCGTGTAAAGCGGCTTGATTAATTACACCCCAGCGACACGGTAATATTATAATACAGTACTCCTACTTCATACAAACGGACGAAACGCTCTATACCTACGCGCCTCGATCTCGGGGTGCGCTCGGGGCGCAGACAGTCACGGCAGTATCACAGTGTCGAACGGATGGT